>JAJKFI010000076.1:2077217-2103713 GCA_029204185.1 Lerista edwardsae
ATAATAATAATAATAATAATAATAATAATAATAATAATAATAATAATAATAATAATAATAAAATAAAAATAAAAATAAAAATAAAAATAAAAATAAATGTATTTATATACCACCTTTCTTAAGATCACTAGATTTCTCTAATGACTGTAACTCAAGGCGGTTTACATAGACAGACTTTTATTCACAAACCCGAAGGTTTTTACGATTTACAGAAATGTTCTATCTTTCAAGAACAACACTCATATAGATCTTTCTTTCTGGATTTAGCCTTCTTTCTTAGCCACCCATCTGTCTTCTGCTGGCTGATAAGAGGCTTCCCTGCTCCCACCAGAGACACAGCTGACTTCAGCACACTCCTCCTCCCACGAGGCAGCTGGAACTCAGCTTTTAATCAGCCACAGTTTGCAAGGACTGCCGCTCACAGAGACTTCCGTAGTCTCGAGCTCATGACCTTCAGATCTGCAGCTGTTATCTTCAGTCAAACGGAGGCATTAACCCTCTCAGCTAAATCTTCTGCCTTCTACATCCTAAAACAAATAATTAAAACTTAAGAAAGCAACAACCATGCAATGCTGGAGAAAGAAAATACACATAAACCAGAAATTCATTTTACAATGCACATAACCTTCCCATTATATAACCAGGTTACCAAACTGCAGCCCAATCCTATCCTCCACCACAACAGAGCATGCACTGCTTTGGACAGTGTGCGCGCTGCATGTTGTGGTGGGTGGGGAGAGAGACTAGATGGTCAGGACAAAGTTAGTAAGGGCCCAGTCCTTTGGGCACACCATAGGATTGGGCCATAAGGTATGTTTGGAGAGCTCTGGACAAATGCAGCCACTGTTTAGCCTTAGGAAAGCCACTCCATCGCCAGCCTAGCCTACATTGCCGGTTATTGTAAGGATTATTGATAGAATGTTTATTATGGTCTCAGCATTTTGATGTGCTAGATAAATGCCAGTGGGTGAGCAAGACACCTTTAAAATCTGGCCGTTTGAAAATATGCCAATATTGAAAATTGGAGAAGCCTGAATTACAGCTCTGTTAAATGTAAATGAATTTTGCTGTTCTCACCATAAATCTTGCCTGTGAAAGGGAGAGTCTTCAAGAGTTCTGCTGATTTTAGGTCGTTTTTCCCTTGGCAATGAATGAATGGAGCCAACGGAAAAGGCTACAACTGGGACAGTCATAGGTAGGGGTGGTGTTTTGTTGTTGTTGAAAACTGAGCACTTGGATTGAGAATGTAGAGTAAAAACACAAAACACTGCAATTTGCTATTTTAATCAAGAAATTTTGGAAACAAAATATCACCAAAAAACCACACCCCCTAGTCCTAAAATATATCTTTCCTTTTTGTTCCAACATTTTTGGATTGGGTGGGGCAGGGCCTCTGAGAGAAGGGGGGTGCAGGAATACATCATTCCTGGGCCTGAGGCCAAAAAGGGGGAGCCAGAAATTTCATGGAATCTCAGCAGGCCTTGTGGATAGTGAAAGATGGAGGCTAGGGAAACGAGTGGTGATCCTTCCTGTTTGTTTTTTTGGGGGGTCAAGTGCCCCCAGGCAGCACGTCAGTGGAGGGGAGGGGGGGTGATGCGGAGATGTGTGGCGCTGTCAGCAACAAGAAGTGTTTTGCCTGCCTGTCCACCCCTGCACCTGGATCACTCCAAAATGGACCATTCACAGATGCTGGGGGTGTGGCAGGGGTGGTGGAGGGAGTGGGGAGCCAGTGCAGGGGGTGGTGATAATTGCATCTGACCCCAGGGTAGAAAATTGACTGAGTCTGCTACTGATGAGGACAGGTCTGCCAGGTGGGTCGGCCTAAGCTCTGTATTGTGAAGCGCAGTAAACCTGGGCTCCGGAGTCTTTTTGGGCTGTCAACACTCTGCCCTGCCACTGTTCTGCCTACTCCCCAGCCCCCATTTTGTTTCTTCCCTTTAGGAAGTTGCCCAAAAGAAACCTCGTATCCCCTGATATAATTTCTCTTGGAGCCCCTGGGGAGGGATCCCTTGTGGTCTTTTGGAGCAGCTTGGAATCTTGTGCATTCTGATGCCTGAGGTGGTCACTCGTATTGCCTCTCAGACAGCTTGGTCTGTCTCTGATAGAGAAACTGAGCATCGTCAAAGATAACACATTGTGCCTTCTTCTCCTGCTAAGGCGCAATGAGATCCTTTGGCCTCTTGGTTCATTGTGGAGAAAACATGTCACTAAATGATAGCACACCTTCTTCCGTCTGTCCAAGCAGCAGTGTCGTCTTCTCTCAAATGGAGTGGGCACCACGTCAAGATGCTGGGACTAAGGTTATTCCAGCATATTGCGCACCTTTGCACTGACAGTGTAATTACGGGAGTAACGAAGTCACTGGAGCATACTTGCTCCGGGCCACATTGCGATTGAATGATATAGATGATATATATCTGTATCGCCTCCCCTCCCCGCTTTTAATTTTTATAGAGAAGCCTTTGACCCAAGGTCCAGCTGCCCCCATTGCCTCACAAAGGGGGATCGTTGCTGCATTATAAAAATCCACATCTGGCCTCTGGAATACGCAGGCTGTTTCATTCCCCACACCAGCCCTCTTCCCTTCTTAGTTGTTTTGAAAAGCAGGGCGTGACAACCTCTTCCCTATGAAAAATAATAATGCATTGAAAAGCAAACGATTCACAGACCATGTTGTATCTCTCGCCTGAAACGCAGAGCCAAATCCCTTTTACACCCAAAGCAAATGGGCCGTGCCATGTATAAAATGTTTATAAAAGTGGTATTATATAATACCTTTATAAAAGGTATAAATGATGCCAGGTATAAAATGTTTTTGGATGTTTACAGTACTTTTAAAATGTTCTTATTAGAGATGTTGGAAATGTCATCATCATCATCATCATCATCATCATCATCATCATTATTAATCTTAGTTATCATTTATTATTATTAATAATAAATAATTCCACCTCTCCCTAAGAGGATGTGCTCTTTTTACTAAGAAGTAAGCCCACTGTGTTCAGGCTTAGGCTGTCATCCTGTCTTACCAACAGCGAATACCTCTAGTATGTATTAATTTAAAATTTCTGACCTGTCCTTCTACCCAGAAGGGACAACCAGGGTGGCTAACAACACAATTTGAACCAGTGGGCAGCCTGATCCTAATAGGGCTGCCCATGCCATAGTACAGCATTGGGTATCCTGTGGGGCCAGGGAGGCAGTCGGAGGTCTCCTCGAACATTTACTTCCTTACCTTATGTTTCTATGACAGTTTCAATGGATCTGCTGGTATCTGAGCAAGCTCAATTGGTGGTGTAGATCCCAGTAGCCCCAAGTAGGGCTTTCTGACCGGGATGAGGGATAGGACCCAGCGGAAGTTTCCGCAGCCGTCCCCACCCCCCTTCAGGACCTGATATGATATAAATGGAATGTGCTTTCTATACTTTGTGTGAGTAGACTATCTAGCCTGCTTCTGGAAGATACTCTCTGTGTTGGAACCATACAGACACATGCTCTACGTCCCACACATGTAAATTTATTGTCCCTTGGGTCAAGCATTGACCTCAGCTTTGACTTGGTTAATATTTACCTCTCTGGTCAATCAATATTGATGTTCTGTTTGGCAGATGTCAATACTTGCTTAGTGTTTGCCTATTTTCCCCTGTTGCTAATTTTCTTGAAAGCTTTTATTTATTCTTTTAAAGTTAAATTAGTGAGAAGCCCTCCTTCTTGCCACAGTGGGCATGGTGCACATAGGTGACCTTTTTCTACCACTTAACATAATATATATACAGTATGCGTAATTTTATGGGGGGTGGGTGGGGCACTTTTTGAAGGGACAATGCCCTCAAAGCAGCTCACAACAACACAAAAAATCCTAATACAAATTATGAACAAATGGGTGTCATTCAAACGGTTTTAAAACATATTGAAACAGCAGTACCAAACATGCTCAAATTGAACAGACTCTGGGTGCAATGCTAACCCACTTTCCAGCACTGACATAGCTGTGCCAATGGGGCATGTGCTGCATCTTGCAGTCGCGGGAGGGGGGCAATCAAGGTAAGGGAATGTTTGTTTCCTTACCTCAGAGCTTCATTGCCCTTACCCTGGTGCTGGAAAGTTGATCAGGATTCCAATCTCTGCCACAGATAGCTTGGTGGAACAGGGAAGTGTTTACTTATTGTCCAAACATTCAAATTGAGCAGGCCTGATACACCCTGTTTGGGATGCTAGTTTCTGGGGGTGAGGTCTAAGCCTGAGACAAACTGAGGTTACAGTCCTAACCTGGAGTTAGGCCGGCATCAGCTAAGCCAGCAAAGTTTGGCCAGCACAAGGGCCACCGTAAAGTATGTTTGGACCACTCTCGGAGTCAGAGAGGCCAGCGCACAGACCACAGTGCGCCATCCTCCTCGACTCCAAGAGTAGTCCAAACACACTTTATGGTGGCCCTTGGGCTGACCAAACTTTGCTGGCTTAGTTTATGCCAGCCTAACTCCAGTTTAGGATTGCGCTCTGAGAAGGGCACATTAACAGTGGCAAACAGTGTATTCTTAGGAAGAAAAGATATTGATACAAGTGCAGCGAGAAAAATGATGGCCCTCAAATGATACAGTCCTCAAGGCCTTGTAGAATCTTATAAGTGCCTAGAGGTGGCTGAAAAACCTTGATTCCTAGCCTTGTGGTTGACAGTGCTAGCACCTGTAGGCGCATTTCTCCAGCTGATCTTAATTCATAGGGATTAGATTTGTTACATTATGGTTGCAATATGCACCTACCTAGGTGAACAGAATGGGACTTACTTCTGAGTAGATATTCATAGGACTGCACTGTTTCTTTTCTGTGTTACGGTTCTTCCAAATTGCTTGGAGCAATGTACAAAGGTGCTTCTTTCCTCGCCCTCTACACCACAATTCTGCGCATTTTTACTCAGAAGTAAGTCCCATTGAGTTCAATGGGGACTTACTCCCAGCTAAGGGGATATAAGATTGCTACCTCACAACAGCCCTGTAAGGTGGGTTAGTCGAAGGAAGGTTCCAGGGTTGAGGGAAATCATGGAACTTCCATTTCACGTTCAATTTGGCCCTGATATTTTCCACCTTTTTCATCTCAAGTCACACTGACAAGGTGCTAACTTTGTCCAGGCACACCATCAGGTGTTTTTTTTTTTTTTTGGTTTTTTTGGACAATTGACAAGGTACACTGTGCTGTTGACGAGGGGCTCACAGCCTCCAATGGCCCTATTAATAAATGATCCTCTCCCAAATTCCCATGGCACACCTGTGGACCAGTAGTGGGATCTGCAAATGAAGAAGTGGAACGCTGGGCGGGACTACCGTTTGATTGGCTGCCCGTCCGCTCCATTCTGATGCCCCCCCCGCCTGCTGCGCGGGCTGCCCTGGCCTCGGAGAGGGCGCCTGCTCGCCCCCCTCCGAGGCCAGGGCAGCCCGTGCGGCGGGCAGGGGGGCATCAGAATGGAGCGGACAGGCAGCCAATTGTGTGTAAGTCCCGCCCAGCGTTCCACTTCTTCATTTACTGATCCAACTACTGCTGTGGACCATTCATGGCACATGGCACACTGGTTAAAAATCGCTGTCCTAGAGGGTAACCTGCAAAGGGTCCTGAATCATCCGAACATCTGATGAACAGAAGGGGACTGATTTAAATACTGACGTTTTAGCATTGTAGGCATATACTGTATTGCTGCTTCTAAATGCTTAAAGAGGACAGTGTGGGCCAAGTAGTATTTGTAGTGCTTGTTTATAACAATCTGTAGATGATTTGCAAAAATTTGCTTTTTAACCTCCTTTGCCTACATTAGCCCTTTACATTATCTTTAAGGTTTAAGAAAGTTAATTTCCCATGCGCTAACAGCTGCAGTTCGATCTCCTGCCTTCCCTAGTTTCACTCCTATAGTTGCTGAAGGCTACTTAAAATGTTAGTTTGTACTTCTCTTTCAAGGTACTGTACTTGGTGCTGGAATTCAGGCTTGCACCCACTTCTGGCTTGTCTTAATCACTGAGATAGGCAATAGAATCCCTCGCTCAGCCTTGGCCATGACAACCATCCTTGTGCCTAGAAAGGAGGAAAGAATGAATGCATCCTACTCTGGCTTGGAGGAGAAAATAAGCCTGCTGCAAATACTGGAGGTAACCATTGGAAGGGGAAAGGACCTTTGAGGGATTGTGACACTCTGCCCAACCTGTATGTGTGTGTGTGTGTGCGCGCGCTTCTGCACCTCTAGGGAAAAACCCCATGAGTATTGCTAGGTAGTGCTAAACATTGTCTCAGCTCTCACTAGGAATGAAGAACAGCTGGGTAGGAAGGGGTTTTCTGCACTGGAAGTATTCAGCCATGTTGTCACTTGACATATGCTTGTTGAGTGACCGCCTCTAATTTGATAAATCAGGATTTCTCAAACTGGGGCTCATGACCCACTTGGTGGGTTGTGACCGGACCCTGGGTTGGGCCCTCCCATTTGCCTTGCATCCAATTGGCTCCAAAATGTAGCCTTCCGGATGCAATCGGAGGCCACACCGAGCCTCTGCAGGCCTCCAGAAGCAGCTGGAAGATTATTTCCAGGAACGTTACTTCTGGCTACTTCCGGGGACCTGTGGAGGACTGGTGCTGAAGAGGGAGGTGGGCTGCCACAGAACAGGTAGGTCGTGATGGAAGGAAGTTTGAATACCCCTGTGATAAATGCTTGCATTTGTTTCATTGCAGCTATTTATATGAACTGACATTCTGCTTGCTTGTTTAGTCATGGTCTCTCTATCCGGGACAGGCAGAGGCTACAGGGCCGCCCGTCATGGCATCATCTAGGACATCACATTTTCTTGATTGCAAAAAGAATGCTGAACGTCCGGAGTCGACATGCAACCTCTAAGTCCCTGAGCTCAAATGCATCCTCATATGCCTGTGTGCAAGTGCACCCATGCATGCACGCACGCACACACTCACACACGCACACACACACCAGCCAGCCTCTTCACCTCTTACAGCACCTTCAATTAATCTCTGTCAGGGGGTAATCAAAAGGAGAGGGGACATGGGTGAATATAGATGTGTCAGCAATTAATCTAACTCAGTTTAATGGAGAGGGGCTGGGTGTAGTGGGAATCAGGAGGCAGGGTTAGGGTGGTGAAAGGGGACGGCCTCCTGTACGGGAAGGAAAAGAGAGGAATTATATGTACAATAAAGAACAGCACTGCTGGCTGGTGTGGAGATTGAGATCCTGCCAGGGCCAGATGTGCAAAAAGCCTTCTCACATGTCTTTTCTTTCATTTCAAGGGAGAGGTAGGAGGAAACTGTGTTGGAGGAACAGCAAGTAGATTTCGGAGGAGCTGTCGAGAATCCCAGCATGAGAGGTTCTAAACCCCTTCCGCTGGCTTCTGTGTTCCCCTTTCTTGGTCCATGTTGACAACAAAGCCGGTGGAATGAGATCCAGGGCACAATCCCGAAAGCCCGGTAATGCCTACACAATGTCGTTGCGTCGGCCGGATGTCATTAGCCCGACATGGGGGCACCGAGTGGTACCCCCTGCATCAGCGCCAACGCTCCCAGACTGGTGCTAGCTGTAGCACTGGCCCCGGAGCGCAGACGGAGCTGGCACAGGGGTGGTTCTGGGAGGGCGGGACGGTGGAACTGGTGGGGGACAGGCGGAACTGGTCATGCTGGCGGTTGTGCCGGCCCAGGGAGGGGGGTGGGCCTGGGATGCCGCTGTTAGGCCGCATCCAAGGCCTTATCCCCAGGCCGCACAGCCCTGATTCAGGCTGTGCGTGGCTTCCTTGGTTCTGCACCCACGATTTTGCGGGCACAGATCCAAGGAGGCCATTGGGGAGGCAGGAGCCTCCCATGGTGTCAGGGCATGAACGTGCCCTTGCACCAGGGAAGCTCCTGTGCACTCTAATGCTGTGCTGGATACAGTGCAGGTAGGCTTGGATACAGTGCAGGATTGCATTGCCACTCTTTGAAAATATGAATTCATAGAGTCTCCTTTCCCCAAAACTTGTAAGAACAAAGGTGTGTTCAGAATGTCAATGTGCTGTAAAAAGGTAAAGGTTTCCCCACGACCGAATGGTCTAGTCGTGACCGACTGTAGGGGGCGGTGCTCATCTCCGTTTTAAAGCCTGTAGAGCCAGCGTTTGTCCGAGGACAAGCTTCCGTGGCTGGCGTGACTATACGCCGTAGCGCATGGAACGCCGTTCCCTTCCCATCGAAGTGGTCCCTATTTATCTACTTGCATTTAGGTGCTTTCGAACTGCTAGGTTGGCAGGAGCTGGGACAAGCAACGGGAGCTCACTCTGCTGTGCAATCTTGAACTCCCAACCTTCCGGTCAGAAAGCCCAGCAGCAGCGGTTTAACCCACTGCGCCACCACGTCCTTTCAACGTGCTGTACCAAGAGCCAAAAAAAAGGAGGCTTTTAAACTTTCTGCTATTTTTTTAAAGTATCAATTTATACATGTTTAGTTACGCTTATGTGTTTATTCATTCTTTTAATTAAATAAGAATACTGACTGTGCAAGCCTAGGCATATCTACTCTAAAATAAGTCCCATTGTGGTCAATGGGGCTTGCTCTTGAGTAGGTGCATAGAGGATTGCAGCTTTAGCATTTGTACAGTGCTTTCTGCGTGTCTCGTAAGACCTGTCGTGATGTTGTCCTTACCACAACTCTGGTGAGTAAGTATCTTTATTCTCATGTTGCAGCTTGAGAGCTGAGCCTGAGAGGGAGCTGTTTGCTGAGGACCACCTAGTTAGTTTTTGGCAGAGGTTGGATTTGAAATGGAGAACTTCACGTTTGCAACTGATCGCACAATCCTTACTGCGCTCTGCCAGCAAAGCTGCTGCTGCGCCAGCCTAGAGTGCCATCAATTTGTCATGCAGCACATTTGGGAGCAAGCTGCGCTTGTTGGGCTGGTGGCCACTGGAGCAGACGAGGGGGGAGGTGGAACAGAGGCAGGAAGTGGGTGTTTATGGGCGGAGGAGGGCATAACAGGAGGCAGATTAGGCCCAGCCGAGGGGCAGGATTGGTGAAGCAGGCTTACGCCATATCCTATGCCCCCTTCCTGTGCCTTCCCTCCTGACATGGGCTTTTGAGCTATTGAGCTGGCGCAGATCCGAGAAGCCCCAAGTAGACCTCCAGAATACAGTGGGTTGGTTAGGACTGGGCTATCAGCCACTACACTACAGCAGCAGTTGAGTTCTTGCAAGGAGCTCCATTCAGCTACTCAGTTCTTACAAAGTTTCTTTAGAGCTCACTCTTATCTAGGAATGGTCTGCCGTTGACGATAGCAGAACACAGTTCCGCTGTTGCAAATGGCCATACAGTTGCATGCATGGTGCGCCGGCTGCAACTATTTTGAGTCTACTGCTGCAAACAGTGGTGGTACCAGAGGTCTGCCGTCGCTGCCAGCTACCTCCATCAGCTCAGGTAAACTGGTGATGGGGGCAGGTACCTGATGCTCAGGTAAGCTGGTGCCTGGGAGTGGGTGGAATGTGGCAGAGAGGCGGAGGAATGGGGGAGTTTCTGGGCAGGGAGGGGGCAAGCAGGAGGTGGAGTGGGGAGAGGGAAGGGATAGATCTTGGCAGCATCAGCTTGTGTTAGATCATAATCTCATTCTTTTTTTTTTTTCCAAAGGATTTTAGGCCCTGGATTTTTATCACAAAATAAAGGAGAAAGAAAAAAGCTGCCACTGCCCCAGATCTCATCTACCCAGTGCTTACAAAGCACCAAGTGGGCATTGAGAGGCTATTTGGAGCCCCACCCCTTCTCTTCCTTTTGCTTACCCAGAGCACAAAAAAAAAAACTCCCTCCATCCTCCATGCTGCTTCTATTTCCCATTGACCAGCAGTGGTGTATGCTGGGAACTCGGCACATGTTGCTCCTGTTCATTCAAAACAGAAGCAGTGTGGAAGAGGGAGCTCCATGAGGAGTTCAGGTGAGCAAAGGGAAGGAGGAGTGAAGGCATCTCTCCTCCTCCCTATTTATGGGGAATGCTTGCTCGCCCTGTCTGTCTACCTTCCCCCCTCATCTATGCAGGTGGGTCTGTGCACGTGCAGGGATGGCAAAGTTGTGGAACGGATTCAGGCAGTGCAAAGGAAGGAGCCACTGCATTGGCAGCAGTTTGGACCATGAGGCACAGAGCAGTAACCTGAACTGGCAGGACGTAGTTTCCTGTACATCGTGTGTACGTAGTTTCCTCATGACTGACTGAGAGCATAATCCTTACCTTGTCTTTGGCTAGCACAAGTGCCTTGGGCTCACCCAGGAGTGTCACAAACAAGCTGTAAAGCATTCACTGCTACTCAGGAACTGGGTGAGCTGGCGCAAAGACACTCTTTGACCTCCCCGCGTAAACTCTGGATCCAGCTCAGTGATGTCATGCAGGGGGTACGCGGGGGTACACGAGTACCGGTTTCTAGGATTACAGCTGGCCCCGCCCATTCGCCCGCCCACTCGTTGACTCCGCCCTCTGCAACGTTTGAATTTCCTGCGTGTTTGAGTTGCCTGCATGTTCTCAGAGCCAGCCAGGCAGGCAGGCAGCGAGCGGAGCCTTTCCTTTCCTTGCCACTGAAAAATGAGTTGCTCTGGGGTTTTAACATTATGCCAGGCCTCCTTAACATGTAATGTTCTGGGGGTGCTGTGGAATACTGTTGCAACTGTTGGGTCAGTTTAAAATCATCTGAGGCCTCAAAAAGGGCTTTTTTCATGTCACTTCCTGCCATGACATCACTTCTGGCTTATGACATCACTTCCGGTGGGTGGGTCCCGGCACGTGCCAATCAAAAGTGAGTACCTGTTCTTAAATCATTTAGATGACACCACTGATCCAGCTGGCTAAGGCAGGCCAGTGTGGGGGTGGGGGTGGTGGAGAGGGTGGCAGGAGGGCAGAAGAGGGGTGTTTTGGAGTGGAAGTGGCCAATGGGCAGGGCAGGCCAAGGAGGGGGGTGAGACCAGCCTCAGCACCTTAGGTCAGATTCTTAACCCCCTCCCAGCCAGCCCAGCATTATACCAGGTATACTTTCCTGAGAATAAACCCCACTGATTTTTCTGGTGCAGATCCAAATAGCCTCACAGGCGCAACATGGGAGAAGAGGACAAATATTCTCTTGCATTCCAAGTTGCACTCCAGCCACCTCCCATCCTGCACTGGATACAGTGCAGACCAGTCGGTTTGCCTTTTTCAGCACAGGTTAGGATTGGGCTGCCCATGAAATAGTCACTTTATAGGTCTCATAGCGTGTCTCTCTTACGTAAGCACAAACGCGTGACCCAAGCCAGACAGCTACTTTTCCTAAGGAAAACCTCCTGCAAAGGGGGGGGGCAGTTTAAAGAAGATAATTTTTTGACCCATTTTTTGGGGTCATTTTTCTGCTTCAGGGTGATCCTTCCAGGTTTCCCTCTGTGAAAATCCAACTGCACCCTTGCTCTTGTAGTGACATGCTTGAGCTCTGGCTGGGGAGGGCAGCTTCAGTGGGCTATTTGGACTGAAGAAGCTGCAGTCAGAGAAAAGACTGTGTAGCTTATTGCTTCTTTGCAGCAAGCTTCTTGTTTTATTAGGACATTTGCATTCTACAGAGGCGTTTCTACAGGGATGGCAAAGCTATAAGTTTTGCAAGAAGCCTTACCCTGTCGTGTAAATACCTCCTCTCCCTTGCTGCTGTAGCCAGTAAGCAACGCCAAGATGTTGCTGTTCCCTGTTATGTGAGGATTGGCTAAAAAGGTGCAGGAGAGGAGTGATTTCCACTGCAAGGTAAGGCTTCTTGCAAAACTTAGAGCTTTGCCATCCCTGTAGAAACGCCACTGGGATTCTATCTTTTCTCCATGAACTTCAAGGCAATATAAATGGGCTCTCAGGCAGCTTCTCTCTCAGGCACTGACCAGACCTTGGTCTTCAACTATGGGCCGAAACAAACCTCATGCACAATAGTTCTTGTATGTGTGTTATCAGGCCTTTAATATGGAGTCTTTTGCCTCCAGTTTGTTCATTTTCCAAGGCATTCCTTAAGGAATATATGATATTCCTTAAAGAGAACATTCTTTGGTTCCCTCTGCTGCCCTCCTCCTCCTCCTCTTTTTTTTTACAAAACAAACTCTGCCTTTCAACAGAGAAAAAGGCAAATTGTAAAGTAATGCAGAGAAGGCTTGGGAAGGAAGTAGAAAATTGAGAGTTGAAAATGCCATCCTTCTAAATGCATATTGTACTCTCGAGCAATAAATCCCTTCAGTGCGGAATAATATTTGCTGGGCCATCTGTTTAAATACAACTGTATGATATCTCTGGTTGATGGTGGTACCTTCAGGTTGATGTTTCATTGTGAAGTAATGCTAGTTGAACTCTTTCCCCTTCTACCTTTCCCTTCCAAAGCTTGTATGCTGCCCCCCCCCCACACTTTTCCCTCACTGCCTGTCAGGAATGCTCCTGTAAGCCCCATTCCTCCCCCCTCCCCACACGTACCCTGTGTGCAGAAACAAGATTTAGCTCCCATCGCTGTGCTTCTGACTTGGACTTTTAATATTTTAATTGAGTGAATTGGCCCGGAGTCGTCTATTGAACTCTACCTGACCTCTTAAATAACAGGTCAAGGATTTAGCTTTTGCGGTGTTGACCCCTTCCCTTATCTGCTAATGCTGCTCCTCTCTCAATTAGCTGCCTGCCCCGCACTTGGCAAAAGTTTGAACCTCTTTGCAGGCGCCTGAATGGCTTCCCATCCTGCGCATGTGGGTTATGGACCACTGTGGCCCAGCCATAGGGGTAATTTATGGGTCCTGGGCTGTGGGCTGCTGCCTCCTAGCCTCATCGGGCCAAACTGCACATGCCTGGCCTTGCCAAACTCTCCGACTTGGCCAGAATTGGGTACAAAGCAGACATTTTTATCATTTAGATACGGTCATCTTTCTTTTAACCAGAGTGGATTCCAAGCATCAAACAGGGCTTGTATCCGACTTTGCAAATTCTGAAGAATGCTTGCTGACACCCTGAAAATGCAGTTTTCAAACCTCTGCTCAGCTATGAAACTTATGGAGCAAATGTCTGTTTTTCACCTAAACCACTCTGCAGAGTGATTATTATGAACCTTAAGCAGCATTCTGACCTCCTTGTAAAAAGGATAAGATATAAATGTAAGAACAAGTGCATTTAGGGTGCAATCCTACCTTGCCAGCACTGGAGTAAGGGCAACAAACATTCCCTTACCTTGACTGCCCCCCCCCCAACTGCAGGATGCAGCACATGCCCTGTTGGCCCAGCTACGTCAATGCTGGAAAGTTGGTTAGGATTGTGCCCTTAAGCTCAGAAGCAGAGAAAGCACAAGATGCACTTGTGAATCCCTACCTATATGGGGACACATTGTCAGACCAGAGCCAGTGCTGCTGATGGATGTCATTCTGGGGGTATGGATATATGTGTACCGGAGGATAAGACATAAGACATAAGACATAAGACATAAGAAATTTATTTGTCATTACACTCACATTCAAATGGACATATTTATGGAGCACCATGATGTCATAGGGTGCTCCCTTTCATGGATCACTGCCTTGTCGTGGCGAAGGGGCTTGAGTAGCTCAATGAAGCTGTGAGCTATGCCATGTAGGGCTACCCAAGATGGACAGGTCACAGCAGAGAGTTCTGACTAAACGTGGTCCGCTGGAGAAGGAAGTGGCAACCCACTCCAGTACTCTTGCCAAGAAAACCCCATGGATTACAGAACAAAAAGGCTAAACGATATGACACTGGAAGATGAGACCCTCAGGTCGGAAGGTGTCCATTATGCTACTGGGGAAGAGCAGAACACGAGTACTAGTAGCTCCAGAAAGAGTGAAGTAGCTGGGCCAAAACTGAAAGGAAGCTCAGCTGTGGATGTGTCTGGAAGTGAAAGGAAAGTGCGATGCTGCAAAGAACAATACTACATAGGAACCTGGAACGTCAGATCTATGAATCAAGGCAAGCTAGATGTGGTCAAACGTGAGATGTCAAGGCTGAACATCGACATCCTGGGAGTTAGTGAACTAAAGTGGACAGGAATGGGAGAATTTAATTCAGATGACCATTATATTTGCTACTGTGGGCAGGAATCCCTTAGAAGAAATGGAGTAGCCTTCATCGTGAACAAGAGAGTGAGAACAGCAGTACTGGGGTATAACCTCAAAAATGATAGAATGATTTCCATTCGGATCCAAGGCAAACCTTTCAACATCACACTAATCCAAGTCTACGCCCCAACCACTGGTGCTGATGAGGAAGAAGTTGACCGCTTCTATGAAGACCTAGAACAGCTTCTAGAATTAACACCCAAAAAAGATGTCCTTCTCATCATAGGGGATTGGAATGCTAAAGTAGGCAGTCAAGAGGTAAGAGGAATAACAGGCAAGTTTGGTCTTGGAGTACAAAATGAAGCAGGGCAAAGACTGATAGAGTTCTGTCAGGAGAACACATTAGTCATAGCAAACACCCTTTTCCAGCAACACAAACGGCGACTGTACACATGGACTTCACCAGATGGTCTACATCGAAATCAGATTGATTACATTCTTTGCAGCCAAAGATGGAAAAGTTCCATACAGGCAGTCAAAACAAGACCTGGAGCTGACTGTGGCTCAGATCATCAGCTTCTTCTTGCCAAATTCAGGCTTAAACTGAAAAAAGTAAGGAAAACCGCTAGGCCCTCCACGTATGACCTAAATCAGATCCCCTACGAATATACAGTGGAGGTGACAAATAGATTTAGGGGCTTAGATTTGGTAGACAGAGTGCCTGAAGAACTTTGGACGGAGGTCTGTAACATTGTACAGGAGGCAGCAACTAAAACCATCCCAAAGAGGAAGAAATGCAAGAAGGCAAAGTGGCTGTCTGACGAGGCTTTACAAATAGCTGAGGAAAGGAGAGAAGCCAAAAGCAAGGGAGAAAGGGAAAGATATACCCAACTGAATGCAGATTTCCAGAGAACAGCAAGGAGAGATAGGAAGGCCTTTCTAAATGAGCAATGCAAAGAAATAGAGGAAAACAACAGAATGGGGAGGACTAGAGATCTTTTCAAGAAAATTGGAGATGTCAAAGGACAATTTCATGCTAAGGTAGGCACAATAAAGGACAAAAATGGCAAGGACCTAACAGAAGCAGATGAGATTCAGAAGAGGTGGCAAGAATACACAGAGGAACTCTATAAGGCCGATCTAAATGTTCCTGATAACCACAGTGGTACAGTCACTGAGCTCGAACCTGACATCCTGGAGTGTGAAGTCAAGTGGGCTTTAGAAAGCCTCACTAACAACAAAGCTAGTGGAGGTGACAGCATTCCAGCGGAATTACTCAAAATCTTAAAAGATGATGCTGTCCAAGTGCTGCTCTCCATATGCCAGCAAATTTGGAAAACCCAACAGTGGCCACAAGATTGGAAAAGATCAGTCTACATTCCAATCCCAAAGAAGGGCAATGCCAAAGATTGCTCGAATTACCGCACCATTGCACTCATTTCACATGCTAGCAAGGTCATGCTCAAAATCCTACAAGCTCGGCTTCAGCAGTATGTGAATCGAGAACTACCAGATGTACAAGCTGGTTTCCGAAGAGGCAGAGGAACTAGAGATCAAATTGCCAACCTTCGCTGGATCATGGAGAAAGCAAGAGAGTTCCAGAAAAACATCTACCTCTGCTTCATTGATTATGCTAAAGCCTTTGATTGTGTGGATCACAACAAACTGTGGCAAGTTCTTGAAGAGATGGGAGTTCCAGACCACCTGATCTGCCTTCTGAGAAACCTGTATGCGGGTCAGGAAGCAACAGTTAGAACTGGACATGGAACAACCGACTGGTTTAAAATTGGGAAAGGAGTACGACAAGGCTGTATATTGTCACCCTGCTTATTTAACTTATACGCAGAGTACATCATGAGGAAGGCAGGGCTGGATGACTCACAAGCTGGAATCAAGATTGCTGGGAGAAACATCAACAACCTCAGATATGCAGACGATACCACTCTACTGGCAGAAAGTGAGGAAGACCTAAAGAACCTTTTGATGAGGGTGAAAGAGGAAAGTGCCAAAATTGGCTTGAAGCTCAACATTAAAAAGACTAAGATCATGGCAACCACTCCCATCACTTCCTGGCAAACAGAAGGGGAAGAAATGGAAGCAGTGACAGACTTTATTTTCCTGGGCTCCAAGATCACCGCAGATGGTGACTGCAGCCATGAAATTAAAAGACGTTTACTTCTTGGGAAGAAAGCTATGGTGAACCTAGATAGCTTAATCAAAAGCCGAGACATCACCCTGCCAACAAAGGTTCGCATAGTCAAAGCGATGGTTTTCCCAGTAGCCATGTATGGCTGTGAGAGCTGGACCATAAGAAAGGCAGAGCGTCGAAGAATCGATGCTTTTGAATTATGGTGTTGGAGAAGACTCTTGAGAGTCCCCTGGACTGCAAAGAGATCCAATCGGTCAATTCTCCAGGAAGTCAAGCCTGATTGCTCCCTGGAAGGACAAATGCTGAAGCTGAAGCTCCAATACTTTGGCCACCTGATGAGAAGAGAGGACTCTTTAGAAAAGACCCTCATGCTGGGAAAGATTGAAGGCAAAAGGAGAAGGGGGCGACAGAGGATGAGATGGTTAGATAGTGTCACCGAAGCAATGAATATGAAATTGGGCGAACTCAGGAAGCTAGTGGAGGACAGGGAGGCCTGGCGTGCTGTGGTCCATGGGGTCGCGAAGAGTCGGACACGACTTAGCGACTGAACAACAACAACAAATGATGTCATAGCAACCCTCGGCCACAGGCTTGAACCCAGGATAGAGCCAATTGAAAAAAAGCCTATGATCATGTAGACTGTGGTGAGAGGCATGGGAAAGTGTTCCATAATACGATCACTCTCGTAGTAGTCGTGTATGTGGCCCTAATCCAGCTTGATCCCTTCTCTCCCCTTTGCAGTGTCACAAGCAGTCTGGAGGGAAAAGCTCCCTGCATGCTGTGATCCTGCCGAGTTCTCTTCCTGTCTTACCTTGGTTTTCTGATGGGCAAGAACACGTAGTCTTCTCGAAGGAAGCCAAGAATTGTGAAAAAGGGCGGTGCAGAGTTAGTGAAGTGGTGACATGATCCAAAATACCATTTCATACTATGCTCATTAAGGGCTCAATCCTAACCTGGAGTTAGGCCAGCAAAGTTTGGCTGGCCCAAGGGCCACCATAAAGCATGTTTGAACCACTTCATCATCAGAGAGGATGGCGCTTGTCTGTGTGGTGGCCTCTCTGAGTCTGAGAGTGGTCCAAACATACTTTACGGAGGCCCTTGTGCCAGCCAACCTTTGCCAGCCTAACTGTACTGGCCTACTTCCAGGTTAGGAAGATTGCGCCTTAAATTGCAACCAAAGCACAAGGCGATGATGTGATCCTATGCATGCTTCATCAGAATTAAGTCCTATTCTGTTCAGTGGCACTTATTCCCAGATAGGTGTGTATAGGATGGCAGCCAAAGTGGCATAACCCTGTGTTCCTTCAGAACTCATCTCAGCCTCCAGGTGCTCTAGTATTGAGAGTATCCAGGAGAGGGTCCACAATATTCTGCTGCCTTCCAGTTAATGCCAGCTGTGTCGAAGACTCCAGTATGGATTAGAACACACAAAACATCCTTAAAAGTGGTCACTACGGGTTCTTCACCCATGGTATGAATCTGGCTTTACAATCTGTCTTGCTCCGTGACATTCTTTGCAAGCCAACTGCAGGATCAATTCTTGGTCCCTAGTCCCCGCTCCCTTTGTGCTTTAGGCAGACAGAATTGCAGAGGCTGCTCTGAGTGTGTGTCAGGGTGTGTTTGTGATACCACAGGCACTAGTCAATAGGAGCCCATTGCACAAGAAGCGTGTGTTTTTCCAGACCTTGTTCAAGGACGGCACGCACGCCAGTTAAAATTCAAACCACTTCTGCCACACTGAAAACGGTATGTCTATCTTCCTCCGTAGTTCCTGAAGCAGCTGAACAACACATACTCACAAGTGGAAGGAAAACAGGGATTTCCCTGCAATGTGGAAAAAAAATATGCTTCTACCCCGGGCTCTGCATTAAAGGGCTGTATAAGCAAAACAGCAATAAAGTCTACAACCCATGCCCAAATGTTATCCATTGTTTTCCTATATTGGACATTCAGGGCGCAATCCTAATCTAGAGTTAGGCCGGCACAGTAAGTTTGGCCGGCACAAACTTTGTGCCGGCACAAGGGACACCATAAAGTATGTTTGGACCACTCTCAGAGTCAGAGTGGTCAGCACACAGACGTGTGCTATCCTCCCTGACTCCGAGAGTGGTCCAAACGCGCTTTACAGTGGCCCTGGTGCCAGCCAAACTTTTCTGGCCTGACTGTGCCAGCTGAACTCCAGGCTAGGATTGCCCTCTCAGTCAATTTGGGGGCCCACTAATCACAAGTACAAGAGTGAGGCTCCTTTCAAGATTTTTCACCATCAGGCTATGTCATCTTCCTTTATGTCTCCAAACTGTTCAGCCTGACTGAGGACAGGCCACATTAAGTATGAAGACAAAAATAACCTCCGTAGAGCAGTGGTTTGAAAGCACAGGTGTGCCCTGGTATTCACAGATACCATGGATACTGGGGTGATTATTAAAAAGATAGGGAAATATTAAACAAATCTTTTTGTAACTTTGTTGCAGAAAAACCACTGGTGTTCCCCAGGATCCGTGGTTTCAAATATCCACTGTGGGGTCCGGTACAGAACCCCAGTGGACACCGGGGGCATGCCTGCACTGTCTCTTCATTACGTTTAATCTGAACCTCACATGTCTCTTCCTCTCCCAGGCCAAGGTCTGGAAAGAAATGGATCTGCAAATTGACAGCAAAATCAGCGGTGGATGGCACCAATTGGCTATTACCTGTGATGTGAAAAAGATACCACTTCTCCAGTCCCACAAGTACTATGGTGAGTATTTTTTTCAAATATTTCATTGAGAAAAAGACATCGCCAAACGATCCAAAGCAGGCACTGCAAAGAGAGCCTCCAGATCCTGGTGACTCCTTGTTCCCACTGCAGCCCCGTGTGTCACATCCCACACCATCCCAGAGGATCTCCTAATGCTCAAGAGAGGCTTTTCGTATTATGCAGGCAGCTACTGCCAGGAGGTGACAGCGGAAATGTCCTGTTACACATGGGGCATTCCAGTCACACATCTTTCCATTCAAACCAGTACTGGTTCTTTTCAAAATTTGACAAATTAAAAGTGCTGTATGGCTTCTGGCAAGATGGCCACCTTCACTGGCATAGCTAGTGATAGTGTAGTCTTCATTTTGCAGAGGGCGAAATGATGGCCTGGAAGTGACATCACAACAGGAAGTGACATTACAGTTGTATTTTCATTTTCTTGTGTTTTTTTGGCCATGTTTGATAGAGTAAACACACTCGTGTGTTTCTTTGCATTCTGCATTAAATTACACTTCCAATGATATATAACATGATGGTATTATTCATAAATACCAAGGTTTTCACCATTTTGGCCACTGGTGTCAAGCTCCGCTTGTTGCCCCTCTAAAGCTTGTTGCCTGGTACAAATGCACCCCCTGCACTTCTTTAGCTATGCCCCTGGCTACCTTTCCCTTCCATTTCATCAACAAGTTGTTTATGCGTTGTAGACACTTTCTTTATAATATTTAGAAATAAATGCATATAAATGGGAACCTGGTGCCACTGAGAATGACTAAAATCATTCTGAGAGTCAACAATTCCCAGTCCTATGTTTGAAGCCTCTGGAGCAGCCTAATGTAAATAAGAATCTGGAAAGAGGCGACAGAAACGTTCCTTCTGTCATGGCTGCTCAGCCAACCCTTTTTGACCAGCGATCAATGGTGTGCTGCTGGCCATAGCATCTGGGCTCCTGTGCCCAGTCAGCCGGACTTTCCACTCACTTCTAAACAGGCACCAAAGATCAGTGGTGTCATTCAAATGATTTAGGAACAGGAGCTCACTTGTGATTGGCACTTGTCGGGAACTCGGAACCAGCCACGGAGCCCATTAGGATCCGGAACGCCCGTTCTGGTCCGTTCCCCCTGAATGACATCGCTGCCAAAGATCCATTGGGCAAAGCAGGCCCAGGCCCAGATATTGCCTCTGCGAAGATCTTCCCTTCTCTTGCCTTGGGCTTCACAGTCATGCTGCAACACTTCCCATTTTGCTGCTGTTGAGGCCCGCTGCTGCCATTTGCATTTCTCATTAGCAGCTGCTGGCTTGTCCATTCAGGTGGCTAGCGCAGTTACAGGGATTGTCAGCTCTGCTTTTTTTAATGAGAAATAGGAGGTAGAGAAGGGAACAAATGCCAGGATTTGTAAGCCCCATAAACCTCGCCTGCTCCAGTTTTATCTCTGCCTCAGCCCAGTGAAGAGAGCAGCTTTGGGTTACCCCAGGCCTGTTAAATTAGCACCGGGCCCTGCATTCCAGGGTATAAATATCTGCCATTGTAATGCTCAGGAATGCAAGCGTGTTGGAGTCTAAAATTAAAGAGCCAGGAATAAGGCTTCTCGTGTTACCAGAAACAAGACTCCATTGTGTTCCCTTTGGGCTCTGGCCTGAAACAGGAACGTTGCCTGTTAGTATTTAGAGACCAAGAAGGCCATTCACGAGAAAATTAAGATACACATCTTTAATTGAAACCCTCTTGACTGTGCAGCTATCTTGCTCCACAAGTCCAGTTGTTGTGGGCAAGAGGAACGTGCTCTGGGATGCTGCTGAGCGGACCAAGCGTTTGTCCTTGAGTCTCTGATGTCTGTCAGTGTGCTTGCATGCCTGTGAGCGCATGCATGTGTTTGGGATTCTTCCTGTTCATGCGTTATCTCCCTGGATTGCCAATCCCTAATTTTATCAGATGCAAAGGTGGAGCTGGGTGGAAGCAGATTGGCAGAATTCTTACCTAACATGTCCCAGATTGAGTCTTGACATACTATCGTGGATAGAAGCACATGTGCCCTCTACCGCCATTTTGTTCCTAAACCTTTGCAAGTTCAATCATATGCAGCAGTCAGATTTGCGGCGGTTTCTGTTGGTCTCTGCAATTTGCAGAGATGCCCAGGTTCACTGCATGAGTGCCTTCAAAGATTACAAAGAGCGCAATCCTAACCTGGAGTTAGGCCAGCAAAGTTTGGCTGGCACAAAGGCAACCGTGGAGTATGTTTGGACCATCAGAGAGGCCAGCACACTTTACGATGGCCCTTGCGCTGGCCAAATTTTGCTGGCCTAACTGTGCCTGCTGAACTACGGGTTAGGATTGCGCTCTTTGTAATCTTTGAAGATGACTCCTTTGGTCCAAGGAACCAAACTGAGGATAACTTACAGTTCTCCTGCACCACTGCTGTTGTAGCTAAGGATCCTGGCCCATGAGTCCATGGCTGTTGCCAACTCCCCCCCCCCCCAACCTCCTGGCAATTACCTCCATTGGCCACTGAGCTGCTGGCTGGTTTATCCAGTCCTCAGGACAGTGTCAGAAAACAAACACAGTCTGCTGCTGTGCTGTGATCACTTGGTGAGCATCCCTATGAACTCTGCCTTCCTGAGCAATGGGGTGGGCGTGGGGGGAGCAGGATCAGCAGGGAAACTTCTCTGCCTTGGGACTGGCCAAGCAGGGGTATGGATCTGGGCTCTTGGCTCATGCTACACCCAGTGCAACCTGCTGAGCTCCTGCAGATGCAAACACAAGAACTGGCTTTTGCTGTTAAGTGAGAAACAATATCATAACACAAAACCAGGGAATTTAGCCCTGGGCCCCTGTTTTGAAAGTCATCTGTTCTCCATGCGGTGGAAATCTTCACCCGTTGTTTTCTGCCTGTGAGACTGCAGTTGAAGGCACAGGAGCAAGCCGGGTAAGTTTCTTCCTGCACAGTTGGCAACTCTGTTTTACGATGAGCAATGGAGCATGGACTTGAATGGCCACAACTGAAAAGGTTGGCCATGTGCTAACAGGGAGGCTGACTTGCCTCGCATTGCTGGGATTCCTTCCCTCTGGTCTACTCTGTCACTATGATCTGTGGCACAAGTGTATGTGTGTGTGCGCGTGTGTTTTCCTTCCTGAAGCACTGCTGCTTTTTGGGTTCTTCTCTCTCTCTCTCTCTCTCTCTCTCTCTCTCTCTCTCTCTGCCCATAGGGCCTCTGGCTCCAGGGTTCTGCTTCATCCATGAGCTGCCTGTTTTTGAAAAAAAGACCCTCCCCCATTAGCAGCATGAATTTTAAGCACAACCAGATGTGGGAGGTGAGGCTGATGAACCCCACCCCTCTCCTTTGTGCTCTCCGAGGAGGTTCTTACAAGAGAGTTATAGGGTCAAACTTCTCCTCTCTTACCTTTTTAGGTTTTTTAAATCAGAAATCTTTATTTGTTCCAGCAGGCAATGGAGCCAGTTTATATATTGCCCTGACAGGAAAAGAATTGGTTCAGGATGTTCGATGTGGCTGGAAAAGGCCACGGCTTTGCTTGTGCAATCCCACTTTCTCTTACACTGGATTAAAGTCCACACATGTGCATTTATAAAAGAGGGGTATGTATGTCCCAAACATCTCACACTGAGGGTACAATCCTAACCTGGAGTTAGACCAGCACAGTTAGGCCAGCACAGTTTGGCCAGCAGAACGGCCTTTGTAAAGCACGTTTGGACCACTCTTGGGAGTCAGGGAGGATGGTGCACGTCTGTGTGCTGGCCTCTCTGACTCCAAGTGGTCCCAATATGCTTTATGGTGTCCCTTGTGCCGGCCAAACTTTTCTGGCCTAACTGTGCCGGCCTAACTCCAGGTTAGGATTGCGCTATGACTATTCTCACCATCACCAAGAACAACTTCGCCGAACGTCACACTTCTTGCTCCTGGGATCACTTTGGAAGTGATTATGTTGTGCTGGAATTAATGCTCTATATAAAGATTTCTAAGAGCAAGCCTAAAGTAGGCTGCCATAAGAATTAATGGGTTCCATTAATGGGTATCCCCACCATGGGCTGAACCAAGTCAATTTGAAAAGTGATCCTAACTCATATTAGAATCGCCATCCTACATTTTAGGCCTCACTTGCAAGCTCCCTTTTAGCCCAGTCCTATGCCAGCTTGGCACTGATGAAATGACAGCATGTTGTGACAGTAGAGGCAGCTTTATGGCAGTCACAAAGCGGCCTCCATTGGTATGAGCTGCTCAGTCACTGGCAGGGAGGCCAAAGCGTTGGCAGATGGTTGAAAACCCACCAGGGGTAAGGCCATGCAGGGGGTGGAATGGGGCAGGGAGGGCGGAATAGGGATGGGTGGACAGAACAAGATGGGGGTGGGGAGAAGGGAGGATCAGGCCCAGGACAGGTGCAGGTTGGACCAGGGACGGAAGTTAGAACCTGCCTAGGTCACCCAGGCCAGTCCCACCCCCTTCCGGGCCTGATCTGCCTCCCTGACTGCCTTCCCTGAGCCCCAAACCTTAGTCATTCCACAATACTGCGACCCTCTCCCACCCCGTGTGCCAGCCTGCATAGGCTGGCACAAACTCACCTTGTCCCAACGCAGATCCGGTGCTGCTGGGCCAGTGCATATCCATGTGCTATCCCAGTGTGCTCCCGAGTAGCTGTGAACATGCTTTATGGCACATTTGTGACACTTGGGAGCCGGTACAAGGGCTTGTGCTAGCTGAGGGCAGAGTTAGGATTGTTCTGCCCATGCAGAACAGTTATGCTGATCCTTCACCACTTCATGCTTCCATACTTAAAGTGGTTCTCATAGTTTATGGGTTTCTAACTCCAGATTAATTGACTTGGGGTGTTCTTCTAATCACAGTCCAGCCCAGGCTCATTTTACCCTTTCAAGGATCTTTGGAGAGTATGAAAATGCCATTTCCTACCATTTGTGGTGGCGCTGTGGGTTAAACAGCCGAGCTGTTGACCGGAAGGTTGGCAGTTCAAGACCATGCAAAGTGAGCTCCCGTTGTTTGTCCCAGCTCCTGCCAACCTAGCAGTTCGAAAGCATGAAAAAATGCGAGTAGATAAATAGGTACCACTTCGGTGGGAAGGGAATAATGTTCCGTGTGCCTTGATGTATAGTCATGCTGGCTGCATGACCACGGAAGCTTGTCCTCGGACAAACGCTGGCTCTACAGGCTTAGAAACGGAGATGAGCACCGCCCCCTGCAGTCGGTCACGACTAGACCATTCGGTCGTGGGGAAACCTTCACCTTTTTACCATTCTTTATCAATCTACAAGATGATTGAAGCGGGCTAAAGAGATGCACACGATCATTCAAGAATTCTGGCCTTCCTTTTTATGTCTCTGCTATGGGAACAGGAGTGCTGCCTTGCCTCATGTGATGACTGTGGAAATAAATTAGTTTAAATTAGGCGACATCCTGATTCTGTGCTGCTGGAGAGAACAGACTAATAGTTTAGGCCTCTCCGACACACTACATGTTTTCCTGTGATATCCAGCGATATACCGTAGTTACATTTACTAAGCATGAGGGTAAGTTTGCACTTGTCAGAGGCTGAAAAGCACACCCCAGTTTTCTGCCTGGGGAGTGCTAAATCAACTACCCATAAGTTCCTCTCATGTTAATAAATCAGGCAAATGAAATTAGCCCCAGCCATGAGAGCCGTTAATCAACTTGCCTCTCAGACATGGCAGCATCTAGAAGAAATCAGAAGGTGAGGAATGCCTTCCAGCCAGTGATGTCATGCAGGGGGTACGCGGGGGTACGCGAGTACCGGTTTCTAGGATTACGGCTGGCCCCGCCCATTTGCCCGCCCACTTGTCGACTCCGCCCCCTGCAGCGTTTGAATTTCCTGCACGTTTGAGTTGCCTGCACGTTCTCAGAGCCAGGCAGGCAGGCAGGCAGCGAGCGGAGCCTTGCCTTGCCACTGAAAAATGAGCTGCTCTGGGGTGCTGTGGAATACTGTTGCAACTGTTGGGTCAGTTTAAAATCGTCTGAGGCCTCAAAAAGGGCTTTTTTCATGTCACTTCCTGCCATGACCTCACTTCCGGCTTATGACATCATTTCCGGTGGGTGGACCCTGACAAGTGCCAATCAAAAGTGAGTACCTGTTTCTAAATCATTTGAATGACACCACTGCTTCCAGCTATGGCCCACCACCAGCCAGATCCAGCCCTCAGAGACCCTCCCAATGCTGCAATCCCCCCCCCGGCCCACGGAAGACCTTCAGTGGCACCATCATCGCGTAGCCTTTTAAACCGGCCAAGAACATTCTGTCGTTAATCAGGGGTGCCTCTTTGATGGTGCCTGCAACCCCCAGGGGGGTCGGCAAAGTCAGCTGAGACCCTCTAGGGTTGCAGGCACCTTCAAAGAGGTGCCTGCAATCAGTGCGCACGTCCCTTTGAACTAGCAGGGAGCTGCTTCTGATTGTGTACGATTGGGATGCTCCTTTGAAGGTGCCTGGAGGGTCTCTGCAGTGCCAGCCGAGACTCTCCAGAGTTGCGGGGGGCCTTCAACGAAGCGCTTGCAATCAGCGCATGAAACGTTTTTAGGGCCCCCATGAAATATTTTAATTCCAAACTTGTTGCACGCACAATATCGTACTCCGGGCCCAATCCTATCCAATTCCTGGGCACCGGTGCTGCTGCAGTGCTACTCCGAGGTAAGGGAAAAAAATGTTCCCCTATCCTGAGGAGGCCTCTGGGACCACTCCCCCACCACAGGATGCAGCACACATCCCACTGGCTTGGCTGCACCAGGACTGGAAAATTGGATAGGATTGGACCCTCAAGTTATTTTTTTTCCTTAAATACATATTTTGCCCACCACTGATCTCTCCCAAGCTAAATAGATACATCACATTCCTTCACTATGAGGAAGGCAAGATGAATTTGAGCTGTAATCCCCCCACACACATACCTGAGAGTAAAGCTCACGATACTCTGTGGAGACTACTTCTGAGTACATGTCACTGTGAGGCTGCCGTCACCATGTTGTATGCTTTTCTGGGAATAAAGCCCACTGAACCACTGATTGTGGTGCCCGTTTCACTCAGCCTTGGTTTCCGCTAGCGACCAACATTTTGTCTTCCATTCTGCAAGTCGTACACTTAAGAGTTTCCCATCCATCTCTACGTGCTGAGCTCACACCGTTTGAAACGGCTAATTTATGTGGAAGGTGTGGGAGGGAACATGGAGTGGATCCCGAGACCAAGGGAAATGGCTCTGTTAATTGCTTTCATAACATGTTCCAGCAGGGATAATCCTTTGGGCCTTCCAGTTTTATTCTTGTGCATTGGGCTCTGAGTGGAATTCCAGGCAATGGCTGGCGTCGAGGCTGTAACAGCAACAATGCAGTGTGCATTGCAGCCATTGGGGAGGTGCCCCCTTTAATCTTGGTTTGTGGGCAAAATTCCACACTGAAAAGAACAAGCTCATTGTGTGTTTCTCCCTGGGATATGAAAATCTAATCTTTCCCCGACACCCTGTTATGCTGATTAGTCCAAAGTTGCATGAATAGCGTGTGAGGGTGTGATTTTTTTGGTGTGTGTGTGTGTGTGTGTGTGTGTGTGTGTGTGTGTGTGTGTGTG
>JAJKFI010000076.1:2103723-2115080 GCA_029204185.1 Lerista edwardsae
GTGTGTGTGTGTGTGTGTGTGTGTGTGTGTGTGTGTGTGTGTGTGTGTATATATATATATATATATATATATATATATAAAGTGCTTTTAGTCAGTTTTAGCTTGCATTTCAGCCCTAGCCATTAATAGTGCCTATGTAGGAGTTTGTGATTTTTTGCACTCGCGCAGTGTAAATCAACCCCAGCACTTATTTGCTGATGCAGGCAGCCTGGGTGTTTGATCCCCCTTTCCTTTCTGATCACCACACTGAAAAATGTATGTTGGGTGCATGCACACCCCTGATGCCCATCAAAGCAGACAGACCCAAAGGCAGCTGACCCCTCTTTTCTGTTAATATATGGGCAGTGACAAGAGGGCAAGCAAGGACATACTGTGATTCTCTGATCAGCTCGCCCTACAGCTGACAGATGCAAAGGACACCTACAAGCATCACCATCGCCTGGGAAGTGCACATTCCACTCCCATCCGCAGGTTCTGAGTGAATAAATAAAAAGGAGGGCTGGATGTCAGGAATCAGTATTGGGTTGTCCTGCAATTGCAAGGAGGAAACATGCCTATTCCTCTGAGAGCTGATCAAGAAAAAAAATAGATGCAGGTTTGGAGGATATGGGTAAAGAGCACCTTCAGTTTTAATTCAGAAACATCGGTGCCAAGGTACTAAAAGACTGAAAAACACTGGTTAAGGGTGCGGCTACATTATATCAAATTCAGACTAGTATGGTCATCTGGATAAATTCTAGGGCCAAACGACATGTTAATGTCAAACACATCATCAGCTTTTAGGTGTTTCGGCAGGAGAATCAGTGGTGTCATCTACTCTCCAGTAGACGGTACGCTGGGCGGGACTTACGCGTGATCGGCAGCCCGTCCACTCACTTCTGCTTTCTTCCCGCTTGCCGCGCAGCTTTCCCTGGCATTGGAGGGGGCGCCTGCTTGCCGGGGGGGATGGGTGGGGGCGCGCCGGGTGCCTGGGTGAGCAGGCGCCCCCTCTGAGGCCAAGGAAAGCTGTGTGGTGAGCGGGAAGAAAGCGGAAGTGAGCGGACAGGCTGCCGATCACACTTAAGTCCCGCCCAGCGTACCGTCTACTGGAGAGTAGATGACACCACTGAGGAGAATCATTTGCTTTGTTGTCGCCCTGATCCAGATGACTTCTCCCTGCAGCTGCTACTTAGGAAAAAGACCCAAGCATGCAAGGGCAAACAACACGCTTGACAGAATGATGTCTGGTTTCGCCCGTAGTCAATCATGAGAGTCGGAGCGCAATCCTAACATGGAGTTAGGCCGGCACAGTTAGGCCAGCAAAGATTGGCAAGCACAAGGGCCACATCTAAAGCGCGTTTGGACCACCCTCGGAGTCAGGGAGGATGGCGCACGTCTGTGTGCTGGCCTCTCTGACTTCAAGAGTGGTCCAAACATACTTTACAGTATCCCTTGTGCCAGCCAAACTTGTACAGTAGCGTCCAAATAGGAAGTGAAGTCCAATCTGGCAACGGAACTATTTTCTGCTCCCTACGGTGGGTCACGACCCACCATTTAAAGAGCACTGCTGTAAAGGGTATAAGAAAGAATATCTTAACATAATGGAGCATAATGGAATATAGCACAAGCCTGTGCATGTCTACTCAGAAGTAAGTTTCCTTTACATTCAATGGGACTGTTCCCAAGCAACTGTGTATAGGATTGCAGTCCAGGTTGCCTCTTATGCAGGGCCTGGGCCATTTATAGACTTGTAGGTCATTTTATGTTGTGCCTTTGCCTTCCCTTTTCCCCACTAGGGTGCACCAAGCTGGATGTTTTAGTGAGCTATCAGCAATGACACCAAGATCTGTTTCCTGAATAGCTGCACTGCTATAAAGTGAGTCTTAATAGGCCCATCAATTAGACGGAATGACTGTTAAGTGTGACCGTTCCTTGACCAACATGCTCAGGAACTTCCTGAGCTAAAAGCATTAATGTTTGCGGCTTGAACGGAAGAGTCAGAGGCTGTGACACTCAGAGCGATACACATAACCCCAACTCAAGCCCTTTGTGCTGTCACTTGTCCAGTAACTGCCTTATATAACAGGGACCTGGGATGCAATCCCAGCAAGGGAAAAACCAGGTTTCTGACAACCAGAGACCTCCATTGTGCATTAATGACAGTTTTGCTGCTTCATAGTCTCTCTCTCTCTCTCTCTCTCTCTCTCCCTCTCTCTCTCTCTCTCTCTCTCTCTCTCACACACACACACACACACACACACACACACCCGCCCAAGTCCAGGGACCCAGGCTGGTCATACTCCGGTAGCACAGCTGCACATTGCCTGCTGAAACATAATCTAAGCTGTTGATATGTTACCTCCAGGTGAACTAACAGGCCAGGAGGAAAAAAAATGATTTAGTATCACATGTTTTTTCTTTTTTCAAATAATCCTGGATCATCTTTTTGCTGTGAAACCACTAATGAGCTTTGAGGAATGTCAACGTCCCCATGGGATCAACTGGGTGTTTTAACAGGGAGGTGTCAGCATGGATTTCTGCTGATGGTGTCTATGGCTGATCAAACAGAGAGGTAATTAACCAGCAGAGACTTTCTGATCATTGTGTTACTTCTGAAGGGGATCAGAGAGGGCGGGGGCGGGCAAGGGATTTTGGATCATAAAAGCTGGCTCAGCACCTGTGCTGTAATGAATATTGAAAATGAAGAAGAACTCAAACTGTTGCTATGTGGCTGGGATATGATTATATTTAAATGGTAACCCTCCCTCCATTTCTGGCTCTGGCAGGGCCTTGATGGCAACTTGTAAATAAAAACACACAATAAAAACAATGCAACTGATCAACAAAGAAACAGCTGAAATTGCCTTAAAGGACCATGCCTCAAACAGTGGTCAACTTTTGCGGAATTTGTTCCCTATACAGTACTAGTGGTGGCTTTGTTCGGTCCGTGCCAAATCCCCAATATGTGCCTCACCTTTGAGTTACTGGGTAAAACAGCCATTAACTTATCCTTATGGTTATGAATCAGTGGCGTTGCCAATGTGGGCACCACATGGGGCAGGTGTCACCCCCGCTGTGTGACACCCCTTACTCACCTGAAGTGGTGTGTGGCATCTGAAAGTGGTTCGGCAGTGTTGTCGCATCACTGCCAATGTGCTTCCAGGGCAGCCATTTGCAGCTGTTTGGGGGCGGGAGGGCTCATCCACTGCTAAACTCCGCTTGGTGGGGGCTCAGGTTGTACACCTGTCACCACCAGATCACATCACCTGGGATGGACCACCCCCCTGCCCCCCACTTGCTATGCTACTGCGATGAATGCTAATCTGGAAAACATCACCCATAATGGTACGCCATTAATCAGACATAATGAAAGCCCACCGGTCCCTCTTTGGGACACCATGTCTGTATGCTCCTCCCCCTACCCAGCTATCACCATCTTCCAGTTCCTGAATTGTCATGGTGCAGCTTCATACTATCCCACTGTTGAATACACTTTCCAAGGTTTTTGCAGTCAATTATGTCCGGCAAAGCAATTGCACCATCCCGCGTGCCTTAAGACATGACTATGTGTTTTGGGTATCAGCAACCATGCCTTTTCTAGTGGTTGTTGCTGGTGGTGTTCTGCATTTTTTTTTTTTTTTTTTAGATTGTGAGCCCTTTTGGGACAGGGAGCCATTTATTTATGATTTATTTATTTGAAGGATTTGTACCCCGCTTTTCCCATGCTGAAGCAAATGCCCAAGGCAGCTTACAGAGAACAAACAAAATACAATGTAACTACAATAAGTAAAACATGTTAAAACAACAACAGCAACAGTATTAAATATTAACGGGAACACAGAGAGTGAACAAGAGTGAAGCTAGACCCAATTCTCCATATCAGGCCATCAAACAATTGACCAGGGGAGTGAACAAACTATGACACTATTCCAGAGGGACAGAGTTCAGACAGCCACACAATCATCCAAAGGCCAGATGAAATAGGTGTGATTTGAACCCTCCCCGAAAGGCCATGAGAGAGTGTGTAGTTCTTAATTCTTCTGGAAGGGAATTCCATATTTGTGGAGCCATTACAGAGAAGGCTCGTCCCCGAGCTGCCATCCCTTTAACTTGGGACAGTGGGGGCACTTGAAGGAATGCTCCTTTAGATGATCTAATTTAACTTTATTATTATTATTTGCCTGTAAACCACTTTGTGAACTTTGTTGAAAAGCGGTATATAAATACTGCTTTATATTGATTGATTGATTTTCTTTTGGGTTAGGCTTCATGTTAGGATAAAAAGAATGTGGTTTCTTCCCAAAACATACAGAGTTCTGTGTATGTAACAGTGTGCTACTTTCAGATAATCTAAAATCATAATGGAAATAATATCAGCCTCGGCAGTAATTTGGTCTCCAATTCCCATTTTCTTTCTTAGGAAGTCCCAATCTTGGTACTAAGCCACTAATCTCAACAACAGCAATACCTTATACTTTTGCCTGATTAGAGACCAGAGCATGGATGAAAGTCAAAAATGGATGCATGTCAAAGCATAGCCTTATTTGGCTTGCAAATTTATTTTGGCTGATGAAAAATAAATTAAAATAGGGCTTGCGTGAAGGAAGGGGAGACAGACTTCCAGGAATCAGGGGAGTTTGTTCCCAGTCTTCTGAAGGCTTTCAGAGCAGCTCACAACACAGCTTGTTAAAAAGCACAACAAGACAAACACAGGGATGTCAACAAATGTTGTGAAACTGGACGAAAGAGGGAAGCAGATAGACGAAATGTGAAATGTGGTTATAATTGAAAACGGCTGAAAACGGCAATGACAAGTGGATGATAGTTAAGGTATTGCTATACTTGCAAACTGTTTGTAGTTTGTTACTAGTTTTGCAGTTGCCCCTGATGCCCAGCTTTCCTGGGTTTTTACTTTATGGCTAGAGCTACCTTCTCCACCAACCCAGCCCTGCAGCATCTTATACATGCTGTATATATGTACTCTGATTATTTCCCCCGGCACATTTTTTTCCTCTTCCCTGCCCGTCCTTCTGGGGATGTACTCCTGTTTCCATGGAGACAACCCATAAACCTGAAGCCTGATCCATCAAGGCCAAAGGCAAAGCTGCCACTAATTTTGATGGCAGTGGTGTATGACAACCTGTGCTGGTATCTTCTCATAAACCATTAGGTTTCCATATGACTGAATGATGTTTGCTAGCGTGAAAAACTCACAATTAGCCCAAGTATATTTGAAAGACTGGCATAATCTCGAATATGCAGTGTACGTTGTAATAGGCAAGGCCCACAGAGATTGCCCTGCTAAGAATATTTTAAGGAAGTAAATTCTGGTTGTGACAGTAAATATTTGGAACATGAAAAAAAAAAGAAAGTGGGAAAAAGAGAGAAAACCACAAACTGTGCCTGTCTGCCCACATGTGAACCCACACTCCAATCCACACTGGATCCTATATCATCTGATGCAATCTTTAGATGCCCCTTGTGAATCTGCTTTAAGAGAGAATGGATAGAAACCTCCAACTCTAGAGCCTGAAATGAATAAGTGGATGAATTACAAATCTTTGAAATAAGTGGGAACCAGGGCTGGCAAGCCAATGTGGCCTATATTGGACCTTGCAATTTTTTTTTTTTTGTGGTGATCTGCATCGAGTACATCACTTGCTACTGCAGCCAGGATCTCCACGGACCATAAGGCAGTGGGACAAGAGGAGTGGCTGCTCATTGTGCCGTCCCACGTGGTCCTGAAATGGGCCTCCCAGAAGCAGTCGGCAGTGACATCATCACCACTATTTCTGCCATCACTATTTCCGTCAACTATTTCTGGGTGCTGCATTTCATGCACAGCACCACAAGCGCTCTTCGTGCCATGGCTATATAGTGGGGGGATGGGGAACCACATAAGGATGCTCTGCATTGGGCCTTGCTGCTCCCAGGGCTAGGCCTGGCGGGGGCCCACAAGGAAGGGGAGACTAAAAGGAATAGAAGGGCAGGGAGAAGGAGGGCTTTTTACCTCCCCCTCAAATTACTTACTGGATGGATGAAGGGACCTTTAGTGGCTAGTGTGTTTTCTTTCCTTCCGACATCTAACTTGCTATCACTGACCAAATCAGGGATGAAGCCTGTGTGTTGCTGTGTTAGAGGCAGAAGATTTAGCCGAGAGGGTTAATGCCTCCGTTTGCCCGAAGATAACAGCTGAAGATCTGAAGGTCGTGAGCTCGGGACTGCCGGAAGTCTCTGTGAGCGGCAGACCTTGCAAACTGCGGCTGATTAAAAGCTGAGTTCCAGCTGCCTCGTGGGAGGAGGAGTGTGCTGAAGTCAGCTGTGTCTCTGGTGGGAGCAGGGAAGCCTCATCAGCCAGCAGAAGACAGACGGGTGGCTAAGAAAGAAAGCTAAATCCAGAAAGAAAGATCTGTAGGAGTGTTCTTGAAAGATAGAACATTTCTGTAAATTGTTAAAACCTTCGGGTTTATGAATAAAAGTCTGCCTATGTAAACCGCCTTGAGTTACAGTCATTAGAGAAATCTAGTGATCTTAAGAAAGGCGGAATATAAATACATGTATTATTAATTATTATTATTATTATTATTATTATTATTATTATTATTATTATTGCTCTTTGCTGCCAGGATGTTTCACTGGCAGCACGAGAGCCCTGCCATATACAGGGGCAGCCTACAGACAGGGTGCTTATGGGGCAACTGGGTGTCATTTTGATCTTTCTCCATTATTCTGTAAGACTTATTCTGTAAGTCTGCTGCTCATGGGTACGGACTCTGCAGAAATCCCCCCCCCGCCCTGTTGCTCTTTCATGATTTATGCCTGGCAAGGAGTTTGCAATAGAGAGTTGAAATGCTGAATTTTTCAGTTCTGTAGCTCACTGCAAACGTTTGCACTCAGAATTCACACTCACTTATTCTGTGTGAAACATATACCTCCAAATGAGAAATGTGGGCACTTTTGACTTGGTGGATTCTCTTGGTTCCTTCAGCCAAAATGGCTACCGCTGCATCCTGGCCGGGGGGGGGGCAGTTGCGGAGGTCTCCTCTGGGTAAGGGAATATAATACTTGTTTCTTGTGTGTGTGTGTGTGTGTGTGTGTGTGTGTGTGTGTGTGTGTGTGTCTACGTAAGCCTAGACTCTGAAGTCTACATAAGAACATAAACACTAAAGAGAGCGTGGGCTGTAAAATTGGACCTTGTGGGTGTAGTGATCCAGCGGCCGTCTTTCAGACCAACGTTTCTTGAAATGACTCAGCATTTTTCCGTGAGTCGAGTTATGACAGCACACACTATGACCCGTGACTCAACTCACGTCGTGGGGTTGCTGACTCGAAACTCAACTCGAGAAATGAGACTCCAGCACATCTCTGCTTTATACTGTTATCACAAATAGCAGAACGTGAATGAAACTTACCTATGGGAATTGTGTGCCTTCATAACATTAGAACACTCCTCAGTTATGTATGTGGCTGTGACAGTGGTTCCCAAACTTTTTAGCACATGGATCCACTTTTGAAAATGGGTATTCTATCAGGACCCATCTAGTTTTACAGATTTTTTAAAAAATATCATCTTACCAGCTGCTTAAGCCTCTGGTTTTTTGGGGTGTGTGTGTGTGTGTCTTCTGGCGTGTTTGTTGAACTCCATGTTCTTTGGTTCAGAACCACTCTGGTGGCCTTGCATGCGTTCCCCGTTGCCTGTTCTTCGATAGGAGCTGACGTTGTTTATTATTCATGAGTAAACACGTACATGTGGCGGGCAGCGCAATCCTATACCCCCCTTAGAGCCGGCGCTGCGCTCTTGCGCTGGCTGGATGCTGTTGCGAACGTGCCGTAAAGCGCATCCGCGTCGGTGCTAAGGTGCTCAGCTGGCGCTCACGGCAACACTTGGGCACTGCGGCAGCGCCGGCTGTGCACCAGGTGAGTGTCGGTGCCGTTCAGTTGACGCAGGGCCTCCGCGAGGGCATTCCAGAGGTGTTCCGGGGGCGTTACTAGGCGGTGCAGTGGGCGGAGACCACGGTTATGACGCGGTTGTCACGCAGGACGGCCTTAGTGCCAAATCCTAAACCCCATCCCCGGCCATGGCGGCCCCGATTCAGTCTGCTCCTGTCCACGTTCCTCTGCTTCTGCAAAACAGCAGGCGCAGATCCAAGCAGGCCCATAGGGGTGATTGGGGCTTACGCGGGTGTAAGGGAAAAACCTCCCCTTGGCCTGCACTTCGCTGCTGCCGCCTCCTAATGGGCCTTAGGATATATTGCCCTGCTATGTTGGCCTTACATGTCGGCCTTAATTGTCAATTCTGAAGTGCTACTTTTTCTTCTGGCTTCTTCTTCCTCCTCCTCCTCCCTTCTCCTCCTCCTAGTGATTATGAGTGCAAATCCTCAGATTCCAACTGCTGTGATCGAGGCATCTCCGGAGGTGGAGTGGTATACTTACGAGCAGATTACCTGGCTGATGGCTTAGTGAAGGGATCCCTCTCCTTCCCATATTATATGCCTTTTGAACGTGCACTCTGCGCTGTTTCTCATGCCAATCGAGTTGCAGCTCATCCTCGCGCGGGCCGAAGAGGCGGACGCCAGCGCGGGACTCCAGGAAGGGTTAGGTCATCGTAGGAGGCGGGGTTGGCCGGAGCGCACAGAAGATGGAGGTGGGCGCTGGCGGGATGGGGAGGGACGTGGGCAGGGCCCATCGGGAGAGGGGGAGGATCCGGGGGAAGGGGAGGCAGAGCCTGCCTGGGCGAGCGAGGGGCGGCACGCAGCCTTGAGCTGCCTGATTAGCGGAGGGAGGAGTAGCGGTCCCGGCCGGGCGGCGGCAGGAGAATGCCGAGTCCAGCAGCGGCCACTTCCAGCTCCGCACCGCCCGCCGCCGCCGCAGCGCCCCGGCCACGCGGACCATGTGGCTGCGCCGGGTTCCGCTAGGGACGAGCAGGGATGAGTAGGTGAGTGGCGGCGGAGGCGCTGTCAGGGGGCCGCGGAGGCGCTGGGCTGGGCTGGGCTGCGGGCGGCGCTGCACACAGGCTCGGAGGCGGGGGGGGGGAGCGCCTCCTGCTTCGGAGGGAGCGCCTCGTCTCGCCGGGACCTTTTGGACTTTGGAACGTCCTCGGGCGGGAGGGCGCGCTGGACGCCGAAGTCGCGGTGGCGGGGCTGGCTGGGGTTTGCGCAAGGGGGGGGGGAGCTGTGCGCTCCGGGATGCGGGTGTCCGAAGTGCAGGGGTGGATAGTTTCCTCTCTGCCCAAACGTGCGGCCCAAAGTCTTCCTTCTACTGAAGACGGGTTGGGGTGGGAGGGGAGAGAGGCGAGACGTTCCCGAAGTCCGATCTTGGACGCTTAGCTTGGAGGGCGCACAGGGCGGCTTGTCTGCCCCGCACACGGGGCCCAGGGGCTTGAATCCTGGGAGGGACACAAGCGGGGAGCTCTTTTTTTTAATTATTATTGTTGCGGCTTTCTTCTGGTACAGAACCAGGAATGGAGCGTGATATCGGACGTGAGCGATCCCAGACTTGCCGGTAGACGTTGCACATTGTAGATGTGGGTCTGTGACAGCGTTGCCCAAACCCGATGAATTTAAAGCACAGACGGTATTCTGCAGGACTTGTGCCTGATGCATACCACCCTAGCCCCTAGAAATCCCATAGGGCACCCCCTTCTTGCCCTTGATTTCCGCAGTGCGATTCATGCCCCGTTGGACTAGGGAGCGGGATGGGCGATTAGACTCTGGAGTTGGGAATATTCGATATTTGGTGCACATTCGTGGAGGCAGGGGCATCCTGCTGAGACGTACAGCAAAGGTAACAGAGGACGAGGTCGTCGCCTGGTTGCTGAGGCTTAAGAGGTGCCCAGTCATGTCTGAACGCCTCTGGAGGTGTGGACGTGGAGATGTACTGTGGGGCTCAGAAAGTGATGTGAAAGTTAACGATGTGGGGAATGTGCAGGCAGGGGCTGCACACTGCTGAAGTATTCTCTCTTGGTGTGGGTCACGGTGTCGTGGGGCTAGGCGGGCAGGACCCGGGCCAAACGAGGCTCGGTTCCACATGCGTCCTGATGTGCGTGCGCATGTGTTTATGTGTGCGTGTGTTTAGCTCTGCTTGCACAGCAGTTGGAGAACATGGGCTAAACATCGGTGTTTTGGAGGGCAACCAGCAAGCCCGAGCCTTTTGTTTGGATGCTGTGTCTGCAGTGACCCCTGGGGCGAGAGAAGCAGCCGTCTCTTGAGGAATTTTGATTCAGCGTGGCAGTGGCTGTTCCCTTTTCTTTGCCACTGCCCAGGGTCTCTATCTCGCGGGGGGGGGGAGGCTTTGCGGCCCCCCTCCAGCGGCTGCCTCCATCACTGAGCCTGCATTTCCTATTGATTGCCTTTGAAAATCCCCTCAGGTTGTGGGTTTAGTGAGCTGTCAATTAGCCAAACTTGCAGGGAGCAAGCAGAGTGGGTTCAAACAATGTCAGGTTGAGCAGCGTCTCTCCCATCATCCATGACATTATTTTGCACACTCTCGAAATGCAACCCCAGGCAGGGGAAGGAGGTGGAGGGGCAGCGAGCATCGACTCAGCCATGGAGGTCTGTTGGCCCGGTCCAGTCTCACCAAGTCCCTTCAAGAATTTGATCTTAAAGGGGCCCCATAACTTCTCCACCCCCACCCCCCCAATAAAACTTTGCCTTTGGAGAAGAAACCCTTCTGGCGTTCTGGAAAGAAAGTGTAGGGTTCTTCTGGCTCATCTCTGCTCATTCCCGTGTACCCCATGAGCATGATGGCTTGGCATTCCAGCCAAGGGGAGCACCATGGTTCTGCCATAAATTTAGATTAAGACTTCCGTCATGGCTCTAGTGTTGCTGTAGCAGATCCATATCTGCATTCTAGACAGAGCTGGCCTCATCTATAGAACTGAGGATTTTTTTTAAAAAAAATTCTCTGTGGGGAATGAAAAAAGGACATGATCCAATCTCTTCAAGCATTCAATCTCTTGCTGCATCAAAGCAATACATTTGTCATATGGTATGCTTTAGCGCATGCAGTGCTTTTTTCTTGATTCAGTTTCCTTGTGTTGGATCAGCCTGGATGATCGGGGGTGGATAGGTGGGTGGGCTGCTTCTCACTGGAAGACTTCTTGCTGGCCCTATATGTCTGTTCTGCTTCAGCATCCTTCAATCAAATGCGTTCTGCCCCCCCCCCCAATACTCCATGCCCTGGTTGCCCCGGAACTGTATGCCACAGCTAAAGTCCAGAACATGGTCTCTGGGGTTGCATCCATGTGTTCAAGCCTAGGCATTGTGCCTGTTTAACATGAACATAGGTATTGAGGAAAAGTGGACCTCAAAGTGTGTGTGTGTGTGTGTGTGTGTGTGTGTGTGTGTGTGTGTGTGTGTGTGTGTGTGTGTGTGTGTGTG
>JAJKFI010000076.1:2115090-2134954 GCA_029204185.1 Lerista edwardsae
GTGTGTGTGTGTGTGTGTGTGTGTGTGTGTGTGTGTGTGTGTGTGTGAGATGTGAGAAGAGGATCTTTTCTGTGTTACTTGCCAGATTGATTATGGAGATACGGTTTTGCTTTGTTTTGAATGGTGGTTAATCAGACTGTAGAGAATGCGTGAATACAGCAGTCATGGTAAATTACCGCTAAGCTTGAGGTGTGCCTGTGGTTGCCCAGTGTGGGAATTTTTTCCGGATCCTGGCCTTCTGTAGTCAGTTTGGCAAGTGCCATCTATTTGAGTTGACAGAACGACAATAATCTGAAAGCATCTCTCCCCGTTTTTTATTTATCGCTCATATTAGCAGTGGGTTTCCCAAAGAGCTGCAGTTCAGTCAGCCCACAGAGCAGTCCAATGAAAGGAATTTAAATTTAATAATAATTTTTTTAAAATTATTGGTTTCTACATTGTGGCTGCAATCCTAGCCACACTTTCCTGGGAGTCATTTGCTATAACGGGACCTGCTTCTGAGTGAGGCATAAGATTGGACTGTGAGGGCTCAATCCTGTCCAACTTTCCAGTGCCAGTCTAGCCACCAGTCATGTTCCTTTACCTTGAGGGGGTCTCCCTGACTACACCCTCCCTGTAGGATGCGGCGCACACCCCATTGGCATGGCTATATCAGCGCTGAAAGATTGGATAGGATTGGGCTCTTATACTGTAATACTAAGTACACTAGTTGAAATTGGGGCTGCAAGCTTCAATTGGGTAAATCAGTAGATTGATCAGTGAAAGTTTTAGTTGATTAATTGATGGGGTCAACTGTAATCAGTAAGGCTGTGAATTAAGGTCACATTTATGTGTGTGTTTGCTTCTGGTACATCACTGTAATAGAATAAAAGAATCTTACACAGTCTCTTTCTTCTAAACATGAGTGCTGGCTTTTGTTTATGAAGTTGAAAGTTATCTTATTCCTCCAACCACACAAATAGAGACCTAGAGACCCATCATCAATTTCAAACAAATCTATGTAGATTTAAACCATTTAACATTGCCTAGTTGATGATGTTGAAATGATGATGATTCATCAGCTAAAACTCTTTAATTGGACACTGTTCCACTGTTTCGTTTCAAACCAAACTACTGAACTTAATTAGGGCTGCAATCCTGCGCACATTTGTTTGGGTGTCAATCTCATTGATCTTAGTGGACTTATTTCTGAGTAAACATGCTTAAGAGTATTCTGTTAGGGCAGTTACTTTACTGAAATAGTAGAGGTTTTTTTTTTTTTAAATACACATTAATAATTAGAAAAAATTAATTCCTCATAATGTTTTTACCTTTTGAAAAAGGGAATTGCCCAAGCCTGTTTCAATAAGTTCTTCCTAACTTATCAAAGCAGCATCTTTAACGCATTTAACAGATTCATTTTTGCATTGCTGATGTTACTTTGGATTTTGCAATAGTCCAGGATGGTAGTAAGGAGAAACCCTGATGTGGTTATGAAGTTAACCATTAGATTAGATCTCTTCATTAGCTGTGAGTGCGCTGATGCTTTCTCTTGCTGCTATTTGCAGGTAACCAGTGACAGATACTGTATGGAAGTGTGTCTTTCAGAAAGGTGCTCGCTGGACAGTTAGTGGGGCAATCTCTCTCTTGTGTACAAACACAAGTGCACAAACACACGTTCTCACTCACTCATTCACTCAGGGCGCAATCCTAACCTGGAGTTCGGCCGGCACAGTTAGGCCAGCAAAGTTTGGCTGCCACAAGGGACACCATAAAATATATTTGGACCACTCTCTGAGTTAGAGAGGCCAGCGCACAATCATGCGCCATCCTCCCTGACTTCGAGAGTGGTCCAAAAGTGCTTTACAGTGGCCCTTAGGCCAGCCTAACTGTGCTGGCCTAACTCCAGGTTAGGATTGTGCCCTCATTCACATTCTGGAATAGAAGGCAACAGGAGGGCAAAAAGTCCTCTTACACCTTAGATGGCTTGGAACTGTACATCCCGCGATTAAAACATGCTGTCAATGATGTGCATTGTATGCATTTTGTTTCCGGGTCCCTTTATCAATGAATCTTTCCAGAATTTCTTTTCAGCTCCTTGCATGAGGTTTTGAAATTTTCCTTGCAGGAAAAATAGATTCTGTGGCCTTCTGATTTTGGGCATGCTGGCGACCAAGGCGGGGGATGGGTGGGGGACAGTTTGTGCAGCTTAAGCTGCAAAGAAGCAGAAAGCTGCTGCTTCATTCACAATGAGTTTTCTTTTAACTCAGCTCCAGGGAACGCTTTAGCTAGCAGGCTTTGTCCTTGCTCCCATTCTCTCCTAGGACCCCCACCCACCCACCCATCCTCCCCTTCTATTCCCCTGCATTCTTTCCTTTTGCCATTATCATTTTGGTTAAACAGAAAGGCAACTTGTGTACCATATGGATCATGTTAACAATTGCTTATCTGGGAGCCCTCTGTTTTCTGCCCCTTTCTCCGCACCTCCCTGGCAGATCCCTAAGAGTTGGTATTTTTAATAACAGTGTCTTTAATTTAAGGCACTCGAAGATTGCCTGTGGAGCCAGTTTGACCAGGGTTCTGTGTGACACAAAGTGCTCTCTTTCTGCCTGTGTTTTCTGTTGTGTTTTTTTCCCCCTCTCCCCGCCTTTTCCCACTGGAAGCATTCATTTTATATTTCTGCCGCTTAGCTTGTCATGTGGAGCTGGTTAGGAGAGAATTAGCCAGTTAAAGTGTTCAATTAGCCTGAGAGAAACCATTGTGGCAATTGAAGCATTTTGGGTTTTGTTTTTTGTTTTTAAAAAAAATAAAAGTGGGGAGGTTAAGCTTTGTTTTTCACTCAGAAAACAATACAGAATTATAGGCAAGACTAAACTTTAGTCTTTAATTTAATTTAAGACTAAATTTAGACTGAAATTAAAAGACGTTTACTTCTTGGGAAGAAAGCTATGGTGAACCTAGATAGCTTAATCAAAAGCCGAGACATCACCCTGCCAACAAAGGTTCGCATAGTCAAAGCGATGGTTTTCCCAGTAGCCATGTATGGCTGTGAGAGCTGGACCATAAGAAAGGCAGAGCGTCGAAGAATCGATGCTTTTGAATTATGGTGTTGGAGAAGACTCTTGAGAGTCCCCTGGACTGCAAAGAGATCCAATCGGTCAATTCTCCAGGAAGTCAAGCCTGATTGCTCCCTGGAAGGACAAATGCTGAAGCTGAAGCTCCAATACTTTGGCCACCTGATGAGAAGAGAGGACTCTTTAGAAAAGACCCTCATGCTGGGAAAGATTGAAGGCAAAAGGAGAAGGGGGCGACAGAGGATGAGATGGTTAGATAGTGTCACCGAAGCAATGAATATGAAATTGGGTGAACTCAGGAAGCTAGTGGAGGACAGGGAGGCCTGGCGTGCTGTGGTCCATGGGGTCGCGAAGAGTCGGACACGACTTAGCGACTGAACAACAACAACAAACTTTCATCAGTGGTCTTAGATTTGCAAAAGATCTTGGCCTAGTGGAGGACCTAGCATGCATGAATGGGAGGCATTTCTAACAACAACAACAACAACAACAAATCCCAATTTGAGTGCCTTCGGGCATAAAGGCGGGGTAAAAATCTTTTAAATAAATAAATAAATAAATAAATAAATAAATTTCCTAAGTTTTGCGAATGGGGTCTAACTTGGTTGTGGCTCTCCAGGGAAGGAGATCTTGGTGCCAGCATGGTCAATTCACAGAAAAGGAGAGAGTCGAAGCATTAAGCAAGTGGGTTTGGATCAGGTTCGTTATGGTATATTCTCTGGTTCATTTCTAGTTGGCTATAAAAACTGGTTTGAAAACAGCTTTGGCAGGGGTGAGTTAGGGAGGGACATACTGTAATTGAAATTAAAGGGCCAGCTCAGATTATTCTTTCCCATGCAAACCAGCCCCATGGATATGTGCACTCATCCTGGAATCTGTCAGGTTTAACCTCATGGAGTTGCAAGCTAAGCAATGATTCAAAAGTGATTAGCGAATGTCACAAGGAAGCAAGGGGAGGGGACCAGGGAGTGGGTGCCATGTGAGTGTACCCCTTGTTAACAGAGTGGGGCTGATTTGGGCGTTCAGGTGTTATCTGAACTGGCCCACTCTTGTTGTTGCAATGTCTGCTTCCACTACATTTAGTGGTGGGATTCAAATAAATTAACAACCGGTTCTATGTCTTCCTTTCTTTATACTGCTTCTTACTACAGCACTACTTTTTGTATATCAATAAATTAGCAACCGGTTCTGCAGAACTGGTGAGAAGTGGCTGAATATCACCACTGCCTACATTCATACTTCAGCAGTGTACCATGATGATTTTTCTGTAGGGGAGAGTGAAGTGATCATTGAATCTTATGACATTACTATTACTTTGCCTGTCCTGTATATAGTTCAATGAATAGTTTCTGCACAATGAAACTGCAAACCTAAAAAAAAAATGATTGAGCAAGTGATGTGCAATGATTCTATTATAGCAGAAAAATCTCCTTTTATGTAGTGTCCAGAGGGGAAAAGTGTAAGGCTCAACCAGGCAAGGAAACTATCAAGTAACTAATTGTTTTATTAATAAAAGGTTAAAATTGTTAAACCATCTACATGCAGAGGCGTACCAGGGCGAAACCGCGCCCATGGCACGCAACGTCATGACATCACGACATCGTGATGTCATGACGTTGGGGTGCGTGGCTTCTGTCCGCCATGCCAGCTAACATGGTGGGCAGAAGCCAAGCCCCCGCCTCCTTGTTTTGCCTGAGCAGCAGCCAGGAGACACCGCATGCCTCCCCAGTTTGCAGAGCCGGGGGGGTGCGGCGTCTCCTGGCTGCTGCTCGAAGCCATGCGCCTCTCCAGCTCTGCAAACCAGGGAGGTGCGCAGCTTCTCCTGGCTGCTGCTCGGGCAATTTTGCCTGAGCAGTGGCCAGGAGACACCAGCGCCTCCCCGGTTCTGGGCGCTCTGTGAGTCAGGGGGCGCACAGCTTCCCTCGGCCACGGCTCAGGCGTCCTCTAGGGCGTTGCGTGGGGAGGTAAGGGCCATCGGCGCCCCCGGGAAAATGGCGCCCATGGCTCTTTCCACCCCTTGCTACACCCTAGATACGCGCCTGTCTACATGTGCACACAGTTGTGTTGCTGGCCCTGCTGGAACTTGGGGCCATGACTCAATGTCAACTTCTGAAAACACCTGATTTGGAAGTTATTGTGGTGACATGATGATGATGATAATGATCAATGATGATGATGATGATGTCACCACCAATTACTTCTGGGTTATGGTGCACTTGGAGTGCTCGCTTCAAATGGCTGACAGCTTTTTTTGCAGAAAAAAAGTGAAAAAAATGTCGCCCGCTCAAAGCGGCTTGCAACCATTCCAAGTGCCTGTGTAGTAAATGAGCAGTGAGGAGAGACAGGAGTATCAAAGAAACACTAGACGTTTCTTTGTAGCATGAGTTCCTAGTACCATGAGTTAAAGGATCCTCCTCTCTGAGGCCTTGTTGCTGGACCATGGCCTGTGGGTTGGCAAGCAGCTGCTGGAGGACTATCAGAGTGCAGTCCTAAATTGTGCTCAACTGGCAAGGCCAACGGACCTGCCCCAAATCCAGCGTACCTTAAGTGGGCTGGGGGAGCCTCCCTGGGGCAAGGGCACGTTCACCCCCTTGCCCCAGGGGAGGCTCCCATGCAGTGGTGTCATTCAAATGATTTAGAAACAGGTTCTCACTTTTGATTGGCACTTGTTGGGGTCCGCCCACCGGAAGTGATGTCATGGCAGGAAGTGATGTCATCAAGCAGACCCAACAATTCCCAAACTATTCCAGATCACTCTCAGAGCATGTTAAGAAGGCCTGAGAAGGGGGACGTCAGCTCTTCCCAATCTAATTCTTTTGGGCTGTGTGTGCCTGACCATACTCTAAAGAGTTCTCAGAATGTACACAAGGTCTTCTAAACCCATCATACTATCAGTGATTTGGAGGTAGGAGGAATGCAATGACACAGGAAAATAGGATAATCTTTACAATTATGGGCAGAATTCCGCCAATAGTTCTCAAGGCTGAAATTCTAAACACACTTTCTAAAGAGTAAGCCATTCAGCAATATATGCATAAGTCTGCAAGTATAAGCCTGTCTTTTTGGAAGATCCAACTGAAAATAATGGGGCTGACTTCTGCGTAAACAGTTTAGATCAGTCTTTATGTCTTAGGGATTTCAACTGGAGGGAGAGTTAAGCACATGTTTGACTACTCAAAATCAATGCAATGTAAAAGCACTTAAATTACACTGGATCATGCCCAATTAATAATAATTATCACCTGTAAATAACTGCGCTGGGTAATCAACGCTGTGCAAACTTTAGAGTTGGCAGGAGGGAAAACCAGCCTTTAACAACAGCTTAATTCACAGAAACCATCATACTGAACTATGATTCCTACTTGGATTTACATCATATAGTGATCCACTTTGCAAGTTACTAGTCCACAGTATCCCCAGTTCAAGCTTCATTTTATGCCATCCAGACCAACAGGATGCTGCATGTCATTTTAGTAGACCTATGAATGGTCACAGCCTATGTCTCATATTCACAAGAAATTTCTTGCTTCTCAAGAGAGACAGGAGAAATCTCGTGCTTCACTATGTCAAATAATGTTGCTTTAAAGTAGTACCCACATCATTTAAGATTCCAGCAATAAAAGCAACAAACCTTGTGGGAGGAAATCTAGTTAACCTATTGAGGGGGGGTGTAACTCCCCTCCTCAGGTGTAGCTGCTGCTGCCACCAGCCCAGGCTCAACACAACAAAGGGAGCTCCTGGGCAAAAATCCCTCTTAAAAGAAAGCCAAATAACAGAAGTAAAAAACCCAATTTTATTGACATATATTAAGAGTTATAAATAAACTACAGAGGCTCTGTACCATAAAACCTGAATATTAAAATGACAATAATCAACCCCTTTGTTTATAACTTAACTGAGAGGAACTCAAAGGACAAAAACAACAACAAAAAATCCTATAGGATTTTTACCTTACTGACTGACTACAACCAGCTTCCACAGCACATAGTGAGGCTAACCTTCCCTAAGAGCAGCCAAAGGGGTCTGTTCCCTGAGGCTTTTAACTTTATATCAATGAACTAATCACCCCCACCTGAGCCATTTACACTTGAGTAGTTCTCTCCCAACTAACCAGGTTCACATAAGACCACAATTTCATGACACCCACAAAGAACAACAACTACGTGTACATCTTCCCTTTACACTTTTCTAGAGAACTCACCACAGTTCCAAACACAGGGAAAATCAACTTCCACAACGATCGATATAGTGAATTGCAGGCTACAAGGAAGTGCAGCAATGCTAAGCTCTGTGCTCACACAAAATCTCTTCATGCACAACGATCCTGCAAGGGAAGTCTGAAAGGAAAGGCATTTCTAGGAGCACTTAAAGGCGAGGCTGGGGGCGATCCTGCAAGGAGGGAGGGAGGTCTGCATTTCTAGGAGCACTTAAAGGAGAGGCTGGGGGGCAATCCTGCAAGGGGGAGAGGGAGGTCTGCATTTCTAGGAGCACTTAACAGAGAGGCTGGGGGACGGAGCAAACAACAACAAAAAACAAAGCCAGCGATGAGTGGGCGGAGCCAGCCCTAAGGTTAGGTTCTGGAATGCACGTTCCGATGCCTTTCCCCTCCATGTCACCACTGCTCCTCTCCCTTGCTGCTGTAGCCAGTAAGCAACGCCAAGATGTTGCTTTTCCCTGTGAGGATTGGCTAAAATGGTGCAGGAGAGGAGTGATTCCACTGCAAGGTAAGGCTTCTTTCAAAACTTAAGAGCTTTGCCCTCCCTTAGATTTGCCTCTGCTTGCAATTGAAATTCAAATTCAAATGGGCGGGAAATGGCCCTGTTTTCTGGTCCAATTAACAAACGGAGCCACACACAAAAAACCCACAAAAAACCCACGAAGTGCAAAGCAAAAAAAACACACACCAACACAAAGTGCAAAGCAAAAAAAACGGAGCAAAAAAAAACCCAAAGCAAAAAAAACAAGGAGCCAGCAATGAGTTAAGTGGGTGGAGTCCACTAATTGTAACAACCGGAACGCCGTTCCAGCTGCATGACAGCACTGGCGGGCCAGCTGCCGTGGGCGGGGCCAGCTCATTTAGAAACCGGTTCTCGGGAACCGGTGAGAACCGGGTGCATGACTACACTGCTCCCATGGTGTTCCTTGGATCTGCGCCTGCTGTATTGCAGGTGCAGGTCTGAGGAAGCTGTGCGGTCTGAATGGGGCTGTGTGGCCTCCTGTAGGGCCTTGGATGAGGCCTAAGGGCTGCATCCCAGCCCTCCCTTCCTCCTTCTCTAGGCCGGCATACATGCTGGCCCGACCACCCCCACCCAGTTCCTCCCACCTGCCTACCCTCCCACCTCCCAGAACTGCCCAGAACTTGTAGTGTCAACTCAAACACTCCAGCTCTGATGTCGTGGTGCCGGTTGGTGTCCCCACATCGGTGGTAGTGGCGTAACACCAATGCAACAACGTTACGTTGGCATACGTCCTTTGGTGGCTTTTGCCCTCAGTCCAGGGCATTGGTCTCTCTGGGAAATGTAGCTTCTCCAAAATACTGATGAAACAGGCTGGAGCCCTTGCCCCGCCCCCCCCAGAAGAACCTTCTGAGTTTGGGGTAAGATTCAGATGGACGTGCTGCCCAAAAACGTTAACTCACTATGCGGATGCCTAGGTTGGGACAGAACTAACAGTGAAATGAAGTTAAGTGGTTTGCGCTACTTGCAGGGCCATTTTCAGTGGTTGCTATTTGGGTTGCCATATCTTCATTACACCCAGAGGTATGAAGGTTTGGAAATAAACAGATTTTTTTCCAGGGTGGGCAGGCATTCCCCTCCCCCCCCATTTATTCCAGTGGAAAAATGGGAAATTTGGGGGGAACATCAGAAAACATTTTTCTTACTACAATGTTAATGGTTTCTATGTTCAACATTTCCCTCCTATTTTGAGAAATAGCAAAACATGAGTTTAGGTAGCTTTGCACTCTATACTTCTAAGGGTGCAATCTGAACCTGCATTGGAACAGGCTGGCTGGCCGGACTGTACTGGATACAGGAGGCAGCTGGAGTTCACCTTGGGCTATGGGGAAACTCGGATCTTTGCTACTGAAATCACTGGCGCAAATCCAAGTGTCCCGGACCAAGGCCGACTGGGCTGGGAATGGCATCCAGCCTAAGTACTGGCTCCTGGCTCCACCCCCTCCCTGGGCCGGTCCGCTCAAGGGCCCTCTCTCCCTTGCCCCTTTCCGCCTTCCCTCCATCCTTCCAACCCCCATGCTGGCCTCCATGGGCCAGTGCAACTGCTTGCACCAGCAAGGCCGCCTTCTTGAGTGGTTCAAACAAGCTTTACGGTGCATTTGCAACACTCCCATGCCGGCCCAGCGCACTGTTAGGATCGCGCTGTAAATTTCATAAATATACCAAACAGTACAATTTCATAGGACAATACATACTACACATTAAGTTTCTTAGCCTAGTAAAACAAGTCTAGGTCAAACCAAAAAATTACATATATTTCAATTTTCCCCTACATTTCCAGTTCTTGCCCCCTCCTCCCCTGGAAAAATGTTTTTCCATGGTTTCATCATTTCCAGAAATTGCATATCCTGAACTGAGTCCAACTGCCCTTTCCTACAACTGAAATAAAACAGCATCTTTGGTTTCATCTCTGGTTTGCTGAGGATCCTACATCACTGTAATGGGAGGGTGAACTGGAGGACAAGCATTGCTTGATTGGGGCTAAAACCAGCTGACTGAGGGATTGATCTTCTCTCAGAAGAAGGGGTTATGGCAGCAGCAAGAAATGCTTTGTTCTCTCCACTGTCACAGCATCTGCAGAGTATCATCTGCTGGGGTTATTCTGGGTGGCGAATGGCCTGGGAAATCCCAGTTGTTTTCGCCCAGAGCCAGAGATAAACTCTGTCTGCTGTGATGAATTTACCACCTATTTGGGACGTGATGTTGCTGTTTCCAGGTGACTTGGAAGGAATTTGGCCACTGCTTGTTTGACAGATGGCCAAACTGAACGTGACTGAGAGCGCAATCCTAAACTGAGTTAGGCCGGCATAAGCTAAGCCAGCAAAGTTTGGCCAGCATAAGGATGTTTGGGCCACTCTTGGATTCAGAGTTAAGTGGCAGCACACAGACATGAGCCATCCTCCCTGACTGAGAGTAGTCCAAACACGCTTTATGGTGGCCCTTGTGCTGGCCAAACTTTGCTGGCTTAGTTTATGCCGGCCTAACTCCAGTTTAGGATTGCGCTCTTAAGCATACAAAACAGTCATGAGTTTGGGATCCAAATTGGGACTGTGGCAGGGGCAAAGGGTTTAAGCCCTCCCTGCATGGTCCCAATTAACATGCCCTGTCCTTGCCAGAGCTTCTATGTGTTTAGCATTAGAAAACTGCGTACCATTGTAAATGTGTACCTTTGCATCATGCGAAGCACTATGAGAGACAGGTTTAACTGGGCTGGCAGAACTTGTGGTGAGGACTCTTTGTCTTATCTCGTTTGGGCTAATGTGGTGCATGAGGAAATGCATTTGGCATTCAGTGAATTGGGGGCTGGTGCAGTTACAGCAGTGGTGAGAGTAAACGGTCCAGTTGGCTGTTTGAGTCTGAAGACCACATGGGGCAGAATATATTAAGAACTATGAGAAGAGAGGAGTTACCTTGCCATACATGTTGTGAGGGGCAAGGGAAGTTGTGCAGTGTGCTCCCTTTATGCACCAAGTGCCCTTTCACCATAATTCCAACGTTCCCCTTTAAGAGACCAGAGAGGTATAGCCTCGGGCTGAGCATCTTCACATCTGAGCTGTAGTCTCCTTAGCCGAAGCTTTAGCTCTGGGGTGGATGTGCTGTAAATGGCTGCCAAATATAGTCTATATTCTGTGCTCCATCATGTAGCAGATTTCTGCTGGTTTCTTCTTCCCTGGGTCAGCCTTAAGCCAATGTGACCAATGTTGTCACATTGGGTCCTGCACTATCCCCCCCCCCCGCAACAGCACAGTGAACATATTGCCTGCTGCTGCAGCCGGGATCTCTATGAACTGTAAGTTATTTTGGTGAGCAGAGAAGCTTTACCTTGCGCCCTCCTACCTTCCCCTGCCTCCAAACAGCCCAAAATGGGCCTCCTGGAAGCAGTTGGCAGTGATGTCATAATGCCACCACCAACTATTTCTTGGTGAGTGGGAGCCCCGCGGGGAGGGTGGCCCCTCCGGGAATGCCCCATATTGGGTCCCACTGCTCCTAGAGCTGGCCCTGCCCATTCCCTATTGTTCCATATGGGGTACTCCTACCTATGGCAATCTCTGTTGTTGGCGAAGACTTTTTCCAGCATCAGGGGCATGCATGCATGTTGTCTGAAGAGGAGCTATACAGTGGTCCCTCAACATTGCAGTCTCTTGGCATTTGCAAATTTGACCATCCTTGGGTGGTAGGGGAAGTCTCTGGTGCTCCTGGAAGCCACTTCTTGGTTCCTTTTCCCTTTAAAAATGCTTTTAAAAGTAAAAAAAAAGTTTTTAAAAGCGTTCCTTACCTTAGTGCTGCAAATCATGCCAGCTGCGGGCATGACCTCCTCCCTTCTAGGGCTGTCCCTAAATGCATTGTGGAAGCGTTTGGGACTACTGTACCTCTTCTAGCTCTATGATATCTCTTTTTAAAGGCAGTCAGAAGTCTTGTACTTATGTATAAGTCTATCTCATGGATAAGACAAGGACAGGTTTTAAGCCAAAAATAATAAAATTTGCTATGATCTGTGGCTGAGGGTAAAACTTAATGGTGTGTGAAATCCTTTAAATTATTTGAAAACGACTTATCCGTAATTTTTCTGATGTAGCAACATAAGCAAAACAAACAAAAAACAAACAAAACCAGAGTCATTTCTCCTTGTTCTGAGGCAGCACAGAGGCTGCATTCTTTTTTTTTTTAGCTTCTAGCACAGCTATTTTCAATCAGTGTGCCATGAATGGTCTGCAAGTATGCCTTGAGAGTTTGGCAGATTTATTTATGTATTTTAAAATATCATTTATTAACAAGACCATTGAGGGATTTGAGCCCCACATTAGCAGCGTGGTGTGCCTTGTCAGTTATCAAAAGACTGATGGTGTGCCTTGACCATTTTTTGCGTCTTGTCAGTGTGCCACAAGATGGAAAAGGTTGAAAATTGCTGTTCTAGCACTAGAAGCACATGAGAGCTGATTTTGTTTTAGCTTCCAATATGCTCAGGTCATGTTCTTTTTTAAGATTCTAGCATGCTCACCACTCTTGAACTTTCAGTGGTGAGCTTGGAGCTAGAAAAGATGCCTCCTCCTTCTTGCATCCTGCTTCTCAGCCCAGTATCATCCCCAGCAGCTCCTCTTAGAAGCTTTACCATATTGACCTGTGTATAAGTCAACCTGTTTTCAGGGACAATTCTAAGGCATTTTTTTTTACTTATACCCGAGTATATATGGTAAATGGGACCCATGGCTGAGATGACTTTTCCTCTGATAGCTCAAGACCTGGTTTCCTCTTATCATCAGACATTGATCTTTATTGCCCCATTCAAATCCCTCCCCCATGCATGTTGGCTGATTGCTTTTGAGATCTCAAAGCAGCGCCAGTTAAACATTGCCTTTCTCATAAAAATACTGCTCTTTTCTTAAGTCAATAAACTAAATGTGTATACTTGGTGCCTCATCTTGAACTAATCTCCATTTTTGCTAGTATATGGATTAATATGCTTTTTTTTTTAAAAAAAAAAAATTCTGTTCCCTGTCTTACCTGTGTGTTCCTACCAGTGAGACAGAAAGAATTGCAGGATTTCCAATTGTCAAAGGGAGAATGGTCATTTCTTCTTTGCTGAATGTTTGTGCTTGGTACAAACAAACTTAATCATGAATTGCAGTGAAACAGCATTTTACAATGATGGGGAGCCACAGTATGCTGGGCATATCCTGGGATGTGCTGGTTCTGTGAGATGTATTGTGCTCTGTGGGACTGTGTGTGTTTCAGAATTCTTGTGTAATCGGATTTTTTTTTTGAAAAAACAAATGTTATTTACTTAAAAAAACACAGCAAGAGAGATATTGTCAAATAAAATGCTATATAAGGATACTGGATGTGGAATATTATTCTTTTTGATATCTCTCTTAGCTCCCTTAGATTAAATGATCATTGGCATATGACATGCTAAGGGATTGGGTATGGGAATAATTATAGAATGAGGTGTGTGTGTGTGTGTGTGAGAGCGAGAGCGCACTCTGATGTGCATAGCAACATAGACTGGAGATGTGTGGGAAGCTCTGTAATTGACAGGTAGAAGAGAGAGGTCCTTGACGGCTTGCTAGGTCCCTAATGCTCTTTAAAAAGTGAATGGGATAAAACTCCAGTAATTGATGGCACCAGGATTAATGGTTGCAGAGATGTGTAATTAAAGGGCCAGGGGTGATGCACTGCTAACCCGATCAGTGCAGTGGAGGTTAGGGAGGTTGAGTGTTTTGAAGGTGATGTGTCTTCTCTAGAGTCACAGCTTGGGTGGGACGTTCGGTGCCTGTTTTGGTCGCCGGCTCCCGTATAGTGATGGGATGACACTGTTAAATGCTCAAGTGCAAAAAACGAAAAAAGGGATCATCTGTGGTCCTTCGCTACAGCACGGGCATTGTGCTGAGGTTTCTATTCTTTAACTAATGCTAACCAAGTTTCTTAGGAAACTGCCTTGCACGCTCAGTTCAAATTGGGTGGCTTTTTTTGCACTTCTGTGGCACCAAAGCATAATCAAACTGTTCACTGTGCCTCTCCTGCAGAGATGGACTATATAGGCTGGGGAGCCTGGCATGTTCCTTTTCACAGTTACGCATGATGGTGTGAGCAAATTCTGCAGCAGGGCAGGAACATGAACCTTAGTGCCCGGAGTGCAAGGACTGTGAAGAATTGTTGGTCGTTCTGCCTGTCTGAAATCTTTAGAATCTGATGTGGAGTCTTTGGGCTGGAAAAGACACAAGCAAACTTGTGCAGTGATCTAGAACTTCAGGCACTTGTCTGAAAAGATGACTGTTGAATTCTGGTCCAAATATGGGATGGAATTCCCTTCCCAAAGCATTAACTGCTGGCATTTCTAAGCATGTTCTCCCTGAGCCAGCAAACTGTCATGGATGAGCTGAGGAAAGGACTGTGGCCCAGAAAAACCATCACATGTCATTAGCTTAGAAAACCATCACATGTCATTAGCAGGGAAAACACTGAGGAGACCATACTAGCAGCCTTTTGTCTCCTTCATCCTAGAAGCAGTGTAGTCATAAAATACTACACTGGACCTATACTGGATTTGAAGATAATCTATCCATTATCTCTGTTCTGAGACTGGATCTGTCCACACATTAAACTGCCTCTGCTGGGACATGGTGGCGCAGTGGGTTAAGCCACTGCTGCTGGGCTTTCCTACCGGAAGGTTGGGAGTTCAAGACTGCATGATGGAGTGAGCTCCCATTGCTTGTCCCAGCTCCTGCCAACCTAGCAGTTCGAAAGCACCTAAAAATGCAAGTAGATAAATGGAGACCACTTCGGTGGGAAGGTAATGGCGTTCTGTGTGCTACAGCGTAGAGTCATGCCGGCCACATGACCATGGAAGCTTGTCCTCGGACAAAACGCCGGCTCTACAGGCTTTGAAACGGAGATGAGCACCGCCCCCTACAGTCGGTCACGACTAGACCATCCGGTCGTGGAGAAACCTTTACCTTTTACTATGCAGATACTGTATGCAACCCGTTCAAATAATCAGGAGTGGAACAAGGAGCCAAACTTCCCTTTGCCCAGTTCTGCCCAATTTCATTTCCATTGGGTTGAAACTCCCCACCCCCCCACCCCAAAAGTCAGCTGCTAGATGTGCAGACTGTTGTACAAGTAGATTGGGGATAGGCTGACTTTGCATTGGAAGGAACATGTCACCACTGCATTGGTTTCAGTAAGGATGCACATTCTGATGCACATTTTAATGTACATTCCCATCCACAACTAAGAGCACAAACGTGTCCTGCACTGGAACAGGCAGGCCAGCCATTAGGAGGCAGCTAGAGGTCACCTCAGAGTTAGGAGATATTTTCCCCTAACCCTGGAAAAAGTCCCATCCACCTTTATGGAGCTACTCAGAACAGCGCCAGTAAAATTGCTGACACAAATCCAAGCAGCCCATGTTGGGCTGACTGGGCCAGGCCAAAGTGCCGGTTTCTGGCTTCACCCCCTCCCTGGGCAGGCCGCCTTCCCCTTTCCTCTGCCCTTCCAGAGCTACTGTGCTGGTCTCTGGACACCGGCCTTACCTGGCGCTGGGACTGGCACAAGGAGATTGGTGCACATTCATGTACCAGCCTCCCTGACTCAGTGAGTGGTGCAAATGCACTTTATGGCACTTTACTCTACAAGGGACTTGTGCCAGCCTACAGGTAAGTTTGGGCTGTGCTCTCAGGCAACTAATCATGCCAAACAGTGACTAGAGATGGCTCAGTGAGTATATAAAGCTGATATATGCACGTATAGTAATTTGTGTGTGTGTGTTAAATTTTGAGCCTATGACTGCAGGACAGTCTTTGTGGTTGTGGTTGCAGATTCATCTTGGTGTTTCTCAAATTCCACATCTGCCCATACATCAAAACAAGGCAGAAAAACCTATTGGCAATTGTGGCACAATATTGGCTTGTAGAACGTGAGCAAGCATATGTGGGCCTGCCAGTATAATGAGCAGCATACACAACTGCTTTTTCAAGGAGAGAATTCGTGAACGGTGTGCGCATGAACAGAAATTGTTCAGGAAACGAGGATATCCACAGAACATTTCATGGATTTCTGAGAGCCTGGAGAGGCAGGTGTCATAACAAAGAAGGTAAAGGAACTTGATACAGAATGGTAATCAAAGATCTGCCTCTGAACCTGGTACATCTTTATACAATTATCCTCTACACACGCATTGGGGATAGCGTTTGGACGGTTGTTCTGAAGATTTAGAAATGTCAGAATTCCCACCCATTGGTCCAAAGTTAGAATTCATTAAACAGAAAACCAGTACCATTGATCCAGATTTCTGATCATTTGAATGTTCCCCCCCCCCCATGGGTTTCCAGGTGAACGGGATAAATGACATTGTGGTGGTAATAGAGCATAAAAACAAGACTGGGCTGGCTGTGAAGCCTTGCCCCTCCCCTAGCCCCAACTTTGCCTCTGCCCCTCAATGGAAAAGATATTATGAGTGTGCTGCTTTAGGCAATTTGCACTCCCTCTTCTCGCCAGGTGATGAGTCTTTAATGAGCAGCTGCTGAAAGTAGATGAAAACATAACATTAGCTTTAGGGAAAAGGCTAACTCTGGTCCAGTGCTATGAAGCTGCTTTGGAGAGAGCAGCGATTGCTCCAAGTAACCTTTGCATAATAGAGCCTGAGAAATTTGGGGCCAAAATGGTATGGTGGAGATTGCGAGGTATATATCCTTAGAAACACAGATGCTCTAGAATTCTCTTTTTTTTCTGTAAGGCAATGGAATTCTCTCTGTCCCGCTGCAGAAATTGCCAGCTAATGGTTTGATTCCTCATTTAAGAAAGTATGTTTTCTGTCATTAGTTTGAGAAACTTGGGGCTAAACATTAGTTGTTTGTATTGTGAAGTCTACAGAAAATACGGCACACCGCAGGGAAAAGTTGCATGTATCGCTCCCCAGGTTTCTCAATGGAGAGGAGATCATGAGCGATGCCACTGAAATCTTTAACGGTCAGGTATGTGCTGAGAAAAAATTGAATTGGGCATTATTTTTCCCTTTTTGCACAATTTATTTTGCAGATTTGCTGCCTTCCACTGCTCCTCGCTGTGGGGAAAGTGAAGGAAAGGTACACGAAATAGAAGCCCTTCTTTCCCCCAGCCACTGAAGTGCTTGATTGCCTGAGATTTAGGGCGCAATCCTAACCAACTTTCCAGCACTGATATAGCTGTGCCAGTGGAGCCTGTGTTGCATCCTGCAGTTGGGGTTAGTCACAGAGGCCTCCTCAAACTAAGGGAATGTTTGTTCCCTTACCTCAGAGCTGCGTTGCTCTGGTGCTGGAAAGTTGGTTAGGATTGTGCTCTTAAGCAGGCATTGCCCATATGCTGTCATACTTACCTTTGCAATCATAAGTACCATCAGAAAACTTCCGTTTTTTCTTTCAACAGATGGATTCTATGTCTCACACCATAGTCTGTGGTTTTCTGTGTTCTTGTGAAATCATGGTATACATATTGCCATGGCTCTAAGCAGTGATCATTCTGCCTTCTTGCTTTGGCTGTCTGTAAAATGTAGGAGTTGAAACCTCAACAATACAGTCAGGTTACACTTCAACAGGCTGGGCGACTATACGAACAATATTTGATATTGGCTTTTCCGGTAGCATGGCTGGGAAAGGCAGATGACACAGGTGACAAGCATACTTATGGCATTTGGGGATTTCTGAGCACGAACAGATGGGATGTTTAATCACTGCTTTGTGCTTGCTCCAGCACTTTTCTCTGTGTGGACTGGTGCTGATTCCTGTTGAAGACAAGATACTGCGCTAGGTGAACTCTGAGCAATTAAGCAAGGCATGTTCATAATGCAAGTGGGGCTAAGCTTGCCATAAAGCCCAGGCTAAGGGAAGCCAGCCTCCTTCCTCACTCTGAGAGAGGGGCTCACATTAGTGTTGGATGTGGACTCGGGGTGGGGGGCAGCGGCGTGTTTAGACCTGGATTCAAAACACTGCTGAACCACAAAGTGAAGGCCTAACTTCTACTGAGGTAGCAATCCTGTATCTGGGCTGTGCCATGTCAGACATGTCAGGCAAGGCTGGCCCACCCATGAGGCAAGTGGCTGCCTTTGGTGCTGAGCCTGAGGGAGTGGCATACAAGCAGCGTTGTCATGCAGCTGGAACGCTGGGCGGGAGGAACAGGTGAGCGGCAGCCTGCCCGTTGCATTCCGATCCGCTTCGCCGTCTTCCCCTTCCCCTTCCGCGGGGGTGGGGAAGACGGCAAAACGGACTGGAACGCAATGGGCGGGCTGTCACTCACCCGTTCCTCCCGCCCAGCGTTCCGGCTGCATGACAACGCTGCATACAAGGTGGTGGTTAGGGGAATTGCAAAGCCTTCACCTGCCTGGGCAACCTGTTACTTGGCCAACCACCCCACCTATCCCCCAGGCCTGCTCTCTCCTCCAGCCTTCAGAGCTACCACAACCGTCTTCCCTCTCACTTTACTTCCCTTTCAGAAAAGTTTGCATCTGTGAGAACAAGGCCACAGTGGTGCTATCTGTCTTGACAACACACCTCATGCACACACCCAGAGCTCCATGGAGGAAGGTGGAGGAATAAATAAAATAAAAAAACTTGCTGAATGCCAGCGGGCTGATGTGTGTTGGTGTGGGAGGGGGAGAAAGTGTGCACATGGGAAGGAAGGCTGAGAAAAAAGATATTGTATAAGGTGCTTCCTCAAGCTCCTCTCCTTGTGTGGATTGGTGAGGAGAGTGTGAGGAAGACGGTGCTTGGCCTGTGAGGAAAAGAAAGGGAAGGGCAGGCTGAGTTCTGGAAAAGCCATCAGCGAGTGGAGCAAAGCAGGCACTCGAGGCCTTTCAGCCTATAGAGGTGGCATTTAGAAAAGAGCTGTCAGTCAGGGAACAAAGGCAGCCTGGAGAGGCCTAAATGGCCCTAACATGAGCCAGATTGAACATGTTGTGCTCTGAGGCACTCCTAAGGGGAGGGGACTCCAACAGACTGAAGCTTCCCACTTTGGTAGAGGAAGGCCTGGGGCTCCAGGAATATGAGATTCCTTTTGAACTTCTGGAGTAAAGAGTCAGTGGCTTGAGGGGAGGGGGTATCTTTATTCTTTGGAGAACCCAGACCTCCCCTCCCTCCTTTGAGGCAGCCCCAAAAGACCAGGCTTGTGATAACTTGGAGTGAAACGATGCAAATTCTTTGGGCTGGTACCAGCTCTTGTTGTTCTTAGGCAGTCATTTTTGTGTGTCCTTGGGAACTGGGTTCCAACCCGATGGGGCTTCAGAGAGACTCCAAGTGGCATTCGTCAGCACATCCAGTATCGTCAACCTTGCTCATGGACGATTGCTACCTTGAGGTCATTGCCCTTTGCTCCATGGTGAATCAGGCATGTTCACACAATGCATTTGTTACCCCTGGGTAATAGCATGGATTTCACAGAGTCCAAGGTCAGAAGGGAACTAGCAGATCATCCAGGCCGGGCCACTTGGTTTTAACAGCTTTTGTATCAGATGAAGGTAGCTTCGTCTTATTATTTAATTTGCCCATTTTGATGCTTGGAACAAAATCCAGGGATGGACTTGGGGAAGGGAGCACCATTTCCCAACATTGGCCTCTGACTGGTTAACTATGGATAATGGAGAGCCAGGATTATGTCAGCATTGGCCCACTGAGCTGGTACAAGCCCAAAGATTTGCTTCACCCCATTGCTTCACCCCAAGTGTCGCACGCCTGGTGTTTTGCGCCTTCATATGCAGGTGCAGAAGGCCCAGTTCTGATGTGATCATTTGAGGTTTTATTCCAGCAAGAAATTGTACCATACACAGAGTGACATGCATTCACACAGATAGATCCCAGGTTCTTCCAAAGCAGTGATCACATTGTTTCTTCTCTTCTGTGTTCATATGAAAGAGTGAAATATCTGCAAGATGAAACAGAGAGCGCAGTCCTAACCAACAGTCTAGTACCCTGGCAAAGGCAATGCAGTTTATTCCCTTACCTTGAGGAGGCCTCTGTGACTGCACTACAACTGCAGGATGTAGTGCATACCCCATTGGTCTCTCTCTCTCTCTCTCTCTCTCTCTCTCTCTCTCTCTCTCTCTCTCTC
>JAJKFI010000076.1:2151762-2162694 GCA_029204185.1 Lerista edwardsae
ACTACTACTACTACTACTACTACTACTACTACTACTACTACTACTACCACCCCACATGAATTGAGGATGCACCTCAATTCATGCAAACTCTAGAATGCATCCAGTGCTCCTCTGTGTCTGCACCTTACAGGGAAATACCCCTAGCAGTTGGCAAGCCATCTTTCAGGGAAGCTTGTTGCCATTACTGATCTTCTCACTAAAACACCCCAATAAACTTTTGAGGAACTCCAGGTACCCTCAATGCAGTTTGAAACCCCACCTTTATTGGCCATTTGCAAAAGAGAGAGGGATAAAGAAAAAGGGACATTCCTCAGGAGGTAACGTACAATATACAGTACATGAGGCCACTGAAGGTCCAATCCTATGGATTCTAGCATCAGTGTTAAACCCTTACCACCGACGCCAATGTTGCAAAAGTGCCGTAAGACACTTCCACTGCTAGTGGTAAGGACATACCGCCAGTGCCAGCCCAGCACCTGGAGAAGACCACACGGAGCTGGAAGGTGGCACGTTATATCCCTGCTGGCAGCGCACTCTTTCTGGGATGGTGGAGAGGGCAGAACTGGGTGGGGAAGGAGTGGAGCAGGGTGAGACTGGCGGTGGCCTCCACTGCCGGATCCTAACCTCTGTGTTGGCTGCATGGCCCTACATCAGTAGTGTCATTCAGTAATGATCAGACGGAACGCGAGGCGGGACTTACCGCCTGATTGGCTGCTTGTTGATGACGCGTCGCGACCTTGCCGAGCGCCGTGCGGGCACCCCTGGCTTCGGAGGGGGTGCCCGCTTGCCTGGGGGGGCACGCTGGGTGCTGAGGAGGGCCGCGGAGGGCCGCACCACCCGGAAGAAGCCCCCGCGGTGGAAAGGCAGGCGGCGACGTGTCACGGGCTCCCTGTCAATCAAGGGGTAAGTCCCGCCTCGCGTTCCGTCTGATCATTACTGAATGACACTACTGCCCTACATGGAGGTCCTCAAATCTGCTTCAGCAAAACAGCCAGTGCAGACTCTTGTTGGCCCATGATGAACATCCCCTTCTCCTGAGGTGCCTCTGGCAACTGCCCTGCTCCCATAGGATGCAGCCGCAGCTGTTTGGCTACCCCTGAGCCTATGGTGGCTGGGCATCTTAGGACTGGGCTGTGAATCTCTCCAACTGACCCACTGAGTTGCTGTCACTTCCTTGCCTCCCCACACTGCCGTTGTATCTCCACTTCTCAGCGGTTTCTGGTATCTGCCAACATTGCCGTCCTGGCCACAGTGTTGTAATTGGCATGTACTCTATTCAGGGAAAACCTGGCGGCCATGACTGGCAGTCGTCAGAAGTAGAAGGAGCACGGGAAAGGCGATGGCTGCTTGGAATCAGGTCATTGCAGGTGCTCTGCCCCCATCATATGGAATGGACAGTATTTACTCTGGGAAAGTTTTCGTATGTAGGAAAGGCTTTGGGAGCCTGAGACATTGGAGAGGGGTGATGGGAAGTGGGTGGCACCGCGCAGGGTGCCTCTAGGAGAAGAGAGTTGTGGGATGGGGTGTGAGGAGGGGAGGAGTTTTCTCACTTTGCCTTTCCTAAAACTTTGTATCACATCTGAGACGAAGTAGCAAATGTCTTGGGTCATTTGTACCAAAAAATGTTTTGGAAGTTTCCATGTTGTTGTTTTTACTGTTATCCAAATTAGCAACAGAAAGTCTGTGCTGAGACAATGCAGATCATCCCAGATAATTCTGGGATGCAGAGAACTGCTTCATCATGGGATTGTCACTGCTGTTAAAGAGTTTACAGTTGACAAGCTGGGGCTGGGAGTTGAAAGCAGAGGTAAAGAAAAAGGAAGTAATTTGTTCTAAGGCCATTCATTTGGCAATAGCATACACAGAAATACAGTAATATTTCAGTACCCAAACATTTGGACCATACAAATTATTTCAAGTCCATTCTCTTGTAATGTTGACAGAGAATAGGCTCTATCCATCTTTCCTGTAGACCAGCCATTTTCAGCCACAGCACATTGTGAAGTGCCGCAAATGGACTGCAGGTGTGCTATGGGGGTTTGCGGGGGGGGGGGAAGGTCATTTATTAGTAGGACATGTGGGAGTGGGAGTCCCTAACCTGTAGTATGGTATGCCTTGCCAATGGTCAAGAAACTCATGGTGTGCCTTGCCAATTTAGTGCCTTGATAGTGTGCCATTAGGTCAAAAAGGTTAAAACTTGCTGCTGTGGATGAATATCGTCATGGTGCAACTTTCTCCAAAGAATTTTGGGAATTGTAGTTCGGTGAGTTTCTGATAATACCCTGGTAGGCAACCCCAACCTCCCACTCCCCATGCTATTTCCAGGAGACCTGCTAAACCAGTTTAAGTCCATAGTGTAATTATTATGTCCCTAGATTGTTTTGTAACTCCAACACGTGCAATTCTGAAAGTTCACTTGTTTCTTTAGTGAAGGGACATCTATAAAGCATTTATTTACTGATACTTGCCCTCTCCCCCGCTCTTTGCAATCCCAAGTATTTGCCTGAGAGCGCAATCCTAACCTGGAGTTAGGCCAGCACAATTTGGCTGGCACAGGGGACACTGTAAAGCATGTTTGGACCACTCTTGGAGTCAAGGATGGTGCCTATCTGTGTGCTGGCCTCTGAGTAAAGGAAGTAAGTAAAAAGTAAAAAAGTAGGTGTGAGAAGCATTGCAGTAAGGCAGTGGTTCTCAAATGTTTTAGGACCGGGGCCCACTTTTTAGAATGGCACACCTGGTGGGACCCACCGGAAGTGATGTCATTAACTTGGAAGTGATGTCATGGCTGGAAGTGACATAAAGCAGGAAATGCTGTCACTGTGACATAATAAAATGGCACTCCTGGAATGCAAACTGGCATACTTGGACTGTAGCAATTGCACAACCATGAAACGTCTCTGACAGAAAGCAAGATTAGGATAAAATATTAAATAAAAACTGATCTAAAAACCATTAAAAAAAAGCAACCTCACTTGAAAATTCAAACTGTTAACACAAAAGGAATATAGCAAGAGTAAGGGTTGCAGCTTCCAAGATGGCTGCTCCCAGCTTTCTGCGACCCACCTGGCATCAGATCATGACCCACCAAATGGGTCCTGACCTGCAGTTTGAGAAACACTGCAGGAAGGTAGTTAGAAATTCAGAGTCTGAATTATCACCCCAGCAAATGAAAAAAGTCAAGCGGTACTGTCCCCAAGTGGTATTTTCTTCTAGGTTGTGCATGTCCACCCTTGTATGCCATGTTCCTTTGCTTGTTTGTTTTAAAGAGCCTTGTATATTGAACTGAGAGTGACCTAGACCAGTCAGCAGACCAATGTTGTACGCAGAACGCTCACTCCTGCAAGATCACTCGCGCTCTCACTTGCATTTGACTATTATCTGCTGTCAGCCTGACAGATGGGTGATGCTCAGCTGCTTGCCGCATACAAATGGATACATATTAATTTTTCAGTTGCTGGAAGGATACCAAAACAGCACAGATGGGAAATGGCCTATTGGTCACTCTGATGCCCAGCTGCTCTGCCCTTGATATATGAGTGGACAGAGAGTGGACATTAGAGAGCCACGGGGCTTGTGGAAACAAAAAGAGGGAGAGAAAGAGAGCTGAAACCCGATTCCAGGCAGTGGATGTTCCAGAGGGTGGGGGCCAGATAGGGGTGTCATTGAAGTTAGCCTCAATCCTTTTAACATATGTACATTGACCTTCCTTTGATTGCAAAACCATTTCCTTTTGTCAACAAGAGTCACACGGGTGTGTGCATTGTGTGGAGCATATGAGACCAAAAGCAGGCCCAGATTTTTCAACTCTCTCTCTCTCTCTCTCTCTCGCTCTCTCTAGCAGACGGAGCCTTGGAAGTTCTTTTGTTTTTAAAAATGGCCTTCTAGCCTGGCAGTGATTCTGTGGTCTTGGGCTGGCTTGTGCTTGTGTTGTCTTGGCGCAAATCAGCGGGAAAGATGTTGTAATGCAAAGAGACTGCTACACCCCTGCTGCCTGTGCTCCTACCTGGGCACTGCAGTCCACAGCTGGAAGTGCAGCAAGCTTCCCTGGGAGAAGCAACTACCCTTCCTCCTGGTAGACCCCATGATGAAAGCAGAAAAGGTGTTTTTGCCGACTCCACCGCTCTGTTAGGGCTATATAAATGGGCTAAAGTTTGCATAAAGTGCACTGGATGAATGTATCCATTCTCCCCAAAGAAGTACTGTGTGGATGTGCTAGAGTATAATCCTGGCAGGCTAGGACAGATGTCAAGGTCATCTAGAGAAGCCATCTATACTTGGGTAGCATTCCTTATGTCCCGAGGCTCATATGACTGGCAGAAGTAAATAGGAGTCACAGCCATTGAAAGCTTCTGGACCAAATCTAGCCCCCCTGGGGGAAAAAGGGAATGTGTTGAGACTGCAGGGCTCTGCGGCCGTACGGTTTGCTGCCAGTGCCTTTTGGCACCTGTGGGGTGCTGCTGAATCTGGCATCCTGCCACCTCTTCCCAGGCTTTCAGCAAAATAAATCCCTAGCCAAGGAAATACAGTAAACTGTGACCAAGTGGCCCACTTGCATGTGATTACGAGCCCAAGCTTAAGGAGCCTATCATTGGCGGTACGAGTGTACAACCAGCACGTTTATGGCACCCAGTGTGGAGGGAGTGCCAGCGCTGAGCCAGCTCCTGTAGCATTGACCCCAGTGCCACACAGCATCGCTGTTCTACGGTAAGTGACTGCGGTGCAACGGTGCTGGTTTGGGGGGCATGGGGAGGGCATGGGGAGGCGGAGGGAAGGTGAGACAGGGCTGGGGGAAGGGAGGAGTGGTCCTGGGAGGGGGTGTGGGAGTGGCAGCGGTGTTGCTGCCGCATCCCCAACCTCTCCAGTCTTCGTCTGCAAAATAGCAGGTGGGGACTGGAGTAGCCACACTGCAGGGCCTGCGGCTTTCCTCAGGGGAAGGGGCAGTAATGTCATTCAGTAACGAGGAGACGGAACGCGAGGCGGGACTTACCGCCTGATTGGCTGCCGGTTCCTGACGCGTCGCTGCCTTGCCGAGCGCTGCGCGGGCACTCCTGGCTTCGGAGGGGGTGCCCGCTTGCCTGGGGGGCGCGCTGGGTGCCTAGGTGAGCCGTGGAGGGGAGCCCCCGTGGCGGGCAGGCAGGTGGTGATGCGTCACAGGCTGCCTGTCAATCAAGCGGTAAGTCCCGCCTCGCGTTCCGTCTCCTCGTTACTGAATGACATTACTGGGAAGGGGGTGAACATCCCTTTCTCCTGAGGAGACTCTGGTGGCGGCGGCCATTTTGGCACTGCTGCTCCTACAGGAGCCCAGCAGCACAGGATCAGGCTGCCCACCACGCTCAGCTTGTGAGGAATATTTTTGTGAAGTCCAGCCAAAACAAAGTAAATAAACTGACAGCGCAATCCTATACCCCCCCTTAGCGCCGGTGCTGCACTCTTGTGCCGGCCGAACGCTGTCGCGAATGTGCCGTAACGCGTGTCCATAGTGTCAGCACTATGGCACTCAGCCGGCGCAAGTGGCAGCGTCAGCATTTGGGCACTGGCGCCACCGTTGGCAGCACTGGCCGTGCGCCAGTCAAGCGCTGGCATAGCTCAGTCGGCGCAGGGCTTCCAAGAGGGTGTTCCAGAGGCGTAACTGGGCGGTGCAGCAGGGCGGTTATGACACGGTTGTGATGCAGGACGGCTGTAGTGCCATATCCTAACGCTGGTTCCCGGCCATAGCGGCCCCAATTCAGGCCGCTCCTGTGCATGTTCCTCTGCGCCTGCTATTTTGCTGGTGCAGATCTGAGCAGGCCCATAGGGGTGACTGGGGCTTACGTGGGTGCAAAGGGAAAACCTCCCCTTGTCTTGCACGTTACTGCTGCTGCCTCCGTATGGGCCTTTGGATGTGGCCCTGCTATGTCGGCTTTACTAGGCCAGTATAAAGTAGGATTGCGCTCTGAGCCTCTATACTTAGGGAAGTTCTAGCAAGATATTCATTTGATTTGGTGAAGAGTTCCTTGTCAGCTCTTAACAATCCTTCAGCCAGATCCGTTATTAAGTTCTTTTGGGATAACAGCCTGCTTGGGACCCTGTCTCCAGTTATGCCAGTTGCTTCAGGGCACAATCCAACCCAGCGGCGGAATGGCAAGGCTGGCCGGCCAGCGCCATATCCAACGCTGGGTTGGGGGAGGCTGGAGCCTCCCCGCAGCAAGGGCCTCCCCGCAGCCTCCCCTATGTGATCCTCAGATCTGTGCCCGCTAAAGAGCAGGCACAAATCCGAGGAGACCGTGTGGCCTGAATTGGGGCCGCGCAGTCTCGCTGACAGGCTTAGGAAGTGGCCATACGGCCACCTCCCAAGCCCGCCCAGGTCCTGCCCAAGTCCCGCCTCCCCCCTCCCACCCATCCCCGTCCCGATACTCAGTAGAGAATCCCTTGCATCAACCGTCTTCGGTGGGTGCAAGGGAGGCTCTCTGTCGGAGCTCTGAAGCCAACGCTGCAAGCAGCGTCATCTTCAGAGCTTCAGCGCCGATGTGGGGGTGCTACTCGGGGCCCGTGCGCCAGCGCTCCGCCCCTTGCGTCGACGTGATGGCGTCGCGTCGATGCAAGGGGCATGCTTGGATTGTGCTGTCCGAGAGTGTTTTGCTCGTACATTGATTTAGATTGTGTAGCTCCAGGAGACTGACTTAAAGTAGGATTTGAGGATATGACTTGGGCATTTGAACCATTCCTGTTTTTTTATTATTTTCAATTTAAAGAAAAGAAAATGTAATGAAAAACATTAGATTTAAAATTAGTTTAAAATTAGATTATTAATGGCAGCATAAAATACTGTATTCTGGATAGATTCTGCATCTATCGACATTCAGAGTAGAGAAACGGAGGCACTGTGTAAATAGTGGGGGTGGATATACTAGATTCTCCATAGCTCAGTCATTAGAATGTCCCATTTCTGGATTTCTTTTCTGTCTAAATTCTGCAGTATAGCCTGATGCTATGAATTATGGGCAATAACTGCAGATTATAAATGGAGATTCAGAGAGTATAAGAGTATCCGCTTTCTAAAAATCCCCGGTAGGGCTCCAGCTCCTTTAGTGGCTGTGTCACAAGCTGAAATTCATCAGGTGAAGCCTTTCCCAGCATGCCATGATATGGGAAGGTTTCACCCTGCTGAAGTTCACTCTGTTGTTAAAGGAATGAGGGCCCTGCTAGTTGCCAGCTCCAAGAGTGAACAGAGAACAAGATTATTCTTTCTGTCTCAGAATACCAGAGTTCTGAGTCACTTGATAGCATATTGGATGAAGAGTCAGCACATGCCACAGGATGCGCCATATTAACAGCGCAATCCTGCATTGCCTGTGGTGCCGATGCTACGTCATAGCATTGGTGCAACATCACCAGCGTTGACGCGGGAGCGCCAATCGGCACCCACGTTTCGGCGCTAGAGCAGCAGGACTGGCGCTGCAGGCAGCGCCGGTCCTGTTGCGCCCACGCTGAGTCTCTCTCACACCGACCGAAGCCGGTTGGCGCAAGGGAGGCTCCGTCCCATTCTGGGATGTGGATTGGTGGGGGGAGGGAGATTCTGGGTGGGGGGAGGGCGGGATGTGGGTGGGCTGGGGAGGCGGCGGTAAGGCCGCTTCCTAAGCCCGATCGGGAGGCCGTGCGGCCTCAATTTGGGCTGCACGGTCTCCTCGAATCTGCGCCTGCTATTTAGCAGGTGCAGATCCAAGAAAGCGCATAGGGGAGGCTGGAGCTTCCCTTACGGTAAGGGAGCGCACGTTCCCTTGCTGCAGGGAGGCTCCAGCCTCCACTATACTGCGTTAGGATATGGTGTGGGCCGGTCGGCCTTGCCATTCCAGCGCAGTAGAGGATTGAACTCTACGTGGTTAACTGCAATTCATGGCCACAAGATGGCTTGGAAACATGTATGGAAGACTTGCCTACCACGGGCAAAAAGCAATATAATATTATTTTCAAAAGAATGTTTCTGACTCGTTAAGCTGCAAAAACAGGTAAGAGTGCAGGCAATGTCCGGTGAAACCTCCAAAGTGAGAGAATTTAGGTCAATAGGTCTGGGCTGCAGGATTTTTGTGTCCTGCTTAGCTCCTTCCATTGACATAATATAGGCATGCCCCAGTATCTGCCCAGACCCCACCATGGATACCTGAAACTGTGGATACTGGGGATGCCTTTTTAAAGATAAGGGAACTTCAGTCATTCTGATGCAACAAGGTAAAAAAAATATATATTTGTTTAATGTTCCCCTATCTTTTTAATAGGCATTCCAGTATCCACGGATAATTGAAACAGTGGATACCAAATCAGTGGAGACCAGGGCACGCCCGTACGATGAAGTAATTCATAGTACATCAGACGCAATAACTGTCCACAAATGTATTTGCTCAGTTAGCATCATCTACACAAATCTTAGGTTTAGAATTTTGATGGTGGTTTAGAATTTTGATGATATCCAAAAGGAAGCCTCCAGTTTATAGCATTGTGGTCGGTGTCATGCTCACATGGCCAGGACTGAGGTCACAAATTTGGAATACTTTAGAATGGTTTTGTGTATCCTAAGATGCAATTTGTGAAAAATCTCTTTATCGGATTTCACAATAGAATCTTTGAGTGCAGATCCATCACAGAGAGAAAATATTCTTCTTTCCAAGAAGGCACAGAAATTAGCAGCTCACAGAGTGGACATTATGACAGAATGGACAAAATATGGGGCAGGGATGGGAAACCCTTCTTTGTATTTACAGCTAAATAGTTATTTCAGTGCTTTGAACAGGTGGGTCTTTTGTTTCCTATTTAAGCTAAATGTGAACAAACTGTTTGCTGTAAATAATTGCTGTTTGTTATGCAAAGCCATGTGCAGCCAAGTAATACCGAGCCAAGGGAGAGTATTACGGCTTGCTGGAATATATTGGCGAAATTTCACTTAATAACACATCGGCTCCTCTCTATGTGACCTGCAAACAGTATGCAAGTGTGCTACCTCACATCCTTTGAGGATAACAATTTCTGAGTTGCTGGGCAGAATACAAATAGTTCATGTAGCTATAGTGCCCTATCATGGATGCTTGGAGGGAACACATCAATTACGGAGAGATCTATGTCTGCAGATCTCAATTGATGCACAAGGGCATCTATGAGAATAATTGTGGATGGGGGGTTGGACTCTTATAAGAGGACCATGGCTGGTTACAGAACACCTTGACTTACACCTGGAAATGAATGGGAAGTCAATGCAGAGGCATACCTAGAGGGGAATCGCAACACTAGGTTTTGCAAGCAGCCAGAGACGTACTTATGGTGCAGCAAGGGGAGGCTGGTGCTGCGGGCGCCAGTTGCGGCAGGATGCAGCAGGGGGGGAAGTGATGCGCTATTTGCCCCCACCCCACCCTCCCTTGTGTGTGGTATGCTCCTAAATGGAGTGATTCCGAGCGCTGGGTGTGTGTGTTGTGGGGTGCCAGCGCTAGGGGCAATAGGGGCCCAGCCACCCCCGGCGTGCTTTGAGGGCGCAATCCTATGCAGCGCTGGAATGGCGAGGCCGACTTGGCAGTGCCATATCCGACGCTGCATAGGAGAGGCTGGAGCCCCCCCCCGGCAAGAGAGCATGCACTTACTTACCGTAGGGGAGGCTCCAGCTTCCCCTATCTGCTTCTCAGATCTGTGCCTGCTAAAGAATGGGCACAGATCCGAGGAGACCGCGTGGCCCGAATCAGGGCCTCACGGCCTGGCTTAGGATGTGGCCATATGGCCACCTCATGAACCCGCCCACGTCCCGCCCAAGCCCTGGCCCCAGCCTCCCTCCCTCCCACCAATCTCTGTCCTGATATGGGACAGAGCCTCCCTTGAGCCGATCGGCTTAGGTCGGCGCAAGGGAGGCTCTCCATCGGTGCTCTGAAGCCGATGCTACAAGTAGCGTCGGCTTCAGATCTTTAGCATTGACATGGGGGTGCCGCTCAGCCCCTGCGTCGGCACTAAGCATGTAGCAGCAACGCAACAACGTTGCGTTGACACTACATGCAATCTAGGATTTCGCTGTGAGTCAGTTTCAGCTCTGCAAGCAACCGCTCCCCCTCTATGGAGCCATTCCCAGCAGCTAGAACAAAACAGAGGTACGTTGGCTATAAATGGCTCCATGGGGGGGGAGCACCTGCTTATAAAGCTTAGTGCTGTGATCCCCCTCTAGGTATGCCTTTGAGTCAATGCAGTTGTTGCAGAATTAATTGGATTGAGTCAATTGATGAAAATGAGGGTTACTCTACACCCTGCTGTTTACACTTGGATATCAGCAGATACTGGGGAAAAGGCACCCTAAAGACCTCTGTATATTCTACATTTTGATGGCATTTACTGTCGTAAAGCTGTCTTTCTCTGTATAGCCTGCAGTGTACAGGACTCCCTAATGGTCAATTCTAATCTAGTGCATTGCATCTAAAAAGGTAAAGGTTTCCCCACGACCGAATGGTCTAGTCGTGACCGACTGTAGGGGGCGGTGCTCATCTCCGTTTCAAAGCCTGTGAGCTGGCGTTTTTGTCCGATCATGGTGGCCAGCATGATTCTACGCCGTAGTGCACGGAACGCCGTTACCTTCCCACCAAAGTGGTTCCTATTTATCTACTTGCATTTTAGGTGCTTTCGAACTGCTAGGTTGGCAGTTGCATCTAGCCATTGTCTAATTGTAGCTTTGCGGCTATTGAGAGATAAATCCATGAATTGCACCCACCACAAAATGAAATGTGCACACCAAGGTTTTTATGACTACTGTCTTGAGCAGGCACTGGGAAAGAATCCCTTTAGACCCCTTTTCCGTGGTTGGACTTCAGTGAGGGATAAGCACTGCTAAATTACAAGCATTTCCTGGACTGCAGAGCAAGCTCTGTGTAAAGCAAATTCACAGAATGTGTCATGACAGACAGAGAGTTTGGTAAAGCCGAACCAGGCTTTTCT
>JAJKFI010000076.1:2176492-2209462 GCA_029204185.1 Lerista edwardsae
CTCTCTCTCTCTCTCTCTCTCTCTCTCTCTCTCTCTCTCTCTCTCTCTCTCTCTCTCTCTCTGTGTGTGTGTGTGTCTGTGTGTGTGTGTGTAAGTAATGCCAAGATACACAACATATGATCAAGTTCTGGTTTACAATGAGCATATTTGAAGTCCACCCCTTGTACTGAGACAAGACTTAATGGTTGCTTTCTGTGTTCCTCTCTCCTTAGCTCTGTCAAAGATGCACTGGACACCAGAGCATGCTCAGCCCCTGAACCAGTGGCCAGAGCAGCACCTCGACGTCTCCTCCACCACCTCCTCACCCGCCCACAAGTCCGACCTCTACCACAGCAGCCGGCAGCGCTTCAACTATGCCTGGGCCAATGATGACATCTCTGCCCTGACTGCTTCCAACCTCCTCAAGAGGTATGCAGAGAAATACTCTGGAGTCCTGGACTCTCCCTATGACAGGCCGTCAGCACTCAACACCTACGGAGATGGCGCCTTTGGGCCTCTCAATGGGCAGAAGGGAGAGATGGAGCCTTGGCCAATGGCACACACCTCCGAAGGCGCCTACCCGCTGACTCCAATGCATGATGGATTGTCCAGCTCCAAGGGGATTGTCCCTCCTGCAGTCAACCCCGGTAATGGACTTGGTACCTCCCCTGTGGTCTCCAGCAATCTGTCTGACTCCATCTATCCCAGTAACTCCTGTGGGGGACCCACCACTTCTGGCAGTCTTGGGGCATCTCAGGAGTATCCTTCAGGCTACAGTGGGGCCTACCTGCCATCAGGCTACTGCAGCCAAGCCACTTCAGCACTTCCACCTCCCCATCCTTCGACCCTACATAGCTCAGGCCTCCTCCAGACCAGCCATCCTTCCACTGCACTTGTTCCTGGCTACAGCTCCTCAGGGCCCATGTACAATTATGGCTCAGGCAGCTACCCACCCCAGCCTGGCTACAGTGCCATTCACCCTCCCCACCCATCAGCCTCCTATCTACCCTCAGGCATTGCTGCCCCCACGCCCATTCCCCCTTCCTCTCGCCCCCCTGTGGTTCCTGGGTACAGCTACCAGAGCCCCCTCGCAGTGCCACCCCTCAGTGGCGAGTCAGGGAGCTCCTTGAAAAGGAAGGCCTTTGAGATCACTGGTGGTGAGGATGAGAACGAAGGCCGGTATCGCAAATACAGCTATGAGCAACCAAAGTCCCCATATCAGATTTCCGACAGTGGTGAATGTAGAGGGAACGGATTCAACCGGAGCTCGGAGGTGCCTTTCAAAGGTGGGAAAAGGCCAGCAGGAGCAGGAGTGGCGGCCACAACCGTGGCTTCAGAGGAGCCCGTTGGGAAATACAACAGCCAGCCCATGAAAGGATTGGTCTCTCCTGCTTACAATGTAGGGGAAGCACCTCTGAGAGCCAGTGAGAGCTTTGAGAAGTTTACTCCTCCAACGGCAAATGGGGAGCGCGGGGGAGACTCTTTTGCCCTCAGGATGCAGCCCAAACCACCCACATTTAGTAGTGACAACAGCAGCCAGACTGTGGAAGAGCAGCTGAAATCCGTGGACCCTTTTGTTCTGGAGCTGGTGAACAACAAGATCATTGATTGTGGCCCGCCAGTCCAGTGGACAGACATTGCCGGGCAAGTCTCTGTCAAAGCTTCCATCGAGGAAGAGCTGGTGTGGCCGATCCTGAGGCCGGGAGCATATACTGGGGCAAGCCGACCACCCAAAACCATCCTGCTGTTTGGGCCTCGTGGTGTCGGGAAGACCCTGCTGAGCAGGTGTATTTCCACCCAGCTGGGATCCACTCTGCTGAAGCTCAGTGGGACCGCCCTGGTCTCCAAGTGGAAGGCGGAAGCGGAGAAGATCCTGCAGACCACGTTCTTTGTGGGCAACTGTCGCCAGCCGTCTGTCATTCTCCTCACTGACGTGGAGTCTCTCCTGGAAGATGCCGCCATCCTGAAGTCCCAGCTGCTCTCCTACCTGGATAACCTTGCTACCTCAGGTGAGCAGAACGTGGTCGTTATAGCAACCACCACCCGGCCTGGCAACCTGGACGAGGCCACCCAGAGGAGGTTTGCCAAGCGTTTCTACATCTCCCCACCGGACAGTGTTGCCCGGCGGCAGATTCTGCACCACGCCCTGGCCCAGCAAAACTACTGCCTCAGCGAGAGGGAGATGGCCTCCATTGTGCAGCTGACCAAGAGCTACACTGGCAGCGAGCTCCTTCAGCTTTGTCAGCAGGCTGGGGCAAACAAACTGCATAGCCTGCCGGGTCAGCTCCAGCCCACCTCCTACAAGGATTTTGAGAACATTTTCTGCAAGATCCACCCAGCCGTCTCTCAAAAGGAGCTGGATTTGTATGTGGAATGGGATAAAATGTATGGGTCTCAGCAATAGTTGAGAGTGGCAGCTGTGTCTTCTAGATCACCCCGGATCTCTCGAGCAGAAGCCATGCTGGGAGCTTGCTTCTTTCTTGATGCCTCTGTAAGATCGTGTGCCACCTGCCCGTGAGAATGGGGAAAGGGTGAGGAGTCATTCTGATCTCTTAGACAGTCACTCCTTATGGATGCAAGAACTTCCCTAGATTGATTCCCATGCATTTATTTTATTTTTTTTGTTGGCTAAAGATGTCTGAAAGTTTGACTGTGTGGTGGTTGTTGGGTCTCTATGTTAATGGAAAGTAGTTGCTCAATGAACTCAGGATAACCTATTTATTATTAATCTGTTTTCCCAGTCATCCCTTTCCATACCAGCGTTGTAAAGTCTTCAGTCAGGTATTGCCCCCTTCCCTGCTCCCTGTTGACACCGCTTCTCCAGAATGTTCTGGTGAGCGCTTCAGTTCCCCGGCACTCTGGGTCATGTGGTGCACCACCCCCATAATACACGCGCATTTTCAGCAAGGGGGGGATATATCCTGCTGGGTGTTCCTTAAATCCATCAGGACTAGCATTGTTATAGCAAATGGAATTGGGGGGGTTTGAGGGGAAGGGTTTGGAACTTTTTTAAAAAATGTAGGTTGTTTAATAAACTAGCCTCCTTTTTATTTTTGTAATGTACTTAGTAGTGTTTTTTTTTAACTACTCAGGAAAAATAATTTACCTCAAAACAAAGAATGTGTTTTTTTTGTTTTAACTCAAGGAAAAAAAATAATCTGGAGGGATTAAAAACGTGCTTTAACGTGCACTTGAGTCCCATATTAAAGCAAAAGCAAAGAAAAAAATAGCAAGAAGAAACTTGAAGTTGTTACAAAGATGAAAGTTGAATGTATTTCAGGGGCGTTTCACAATATATTATGCCATAATTATTATTATTTTTTAAAGAAAGCATTTTTGCCATAGCGTTTTGGTGGAGTAATGTGTCTTCAAAGGGTAAGAAGTATTAGTGCTGTAGTTTTTAAGCCATGGCTGGTACCACTTTTTGAAGGAATCTTATTACATTTCCAAATTCTGGGTTGCCAAATCGTTTCCCTCCATTATGGTGTGTAACAGGCCTTCTTCTATAAGACAGAAAAATTATTGCAGGCTGCAATCAGAAACACACTTACTTAGGAGTAAGCCACCTTCAAGTCAGTGAGGCTTACTTCTGAGTAAACATTAATAGGATTGTGCTGTTCATTCCTAAACGAGGCAAACAAATTCATAAAAGACTAAGGGCCCAATCCTGTCCAACTTTCCAATACTGAGGCAGTGGCAATTCAGCCCCAAGGTAAAGGAACAAACATTCTCTTCCCTTGAGGAGGCCTCAATGACTGCATCCCCACAACAGGATGCAGCACATAACCCCATTGGCACAGCTACATTAGCACTGGAAAGCTGGATAGGCTTGGGCCCTATTGTTTACTACAATGACATTTTAAATAGGTTTACATGTGTGGGAAAGTGTGCTGCAGATTTTTTTCAACCATTTTTTTCCCCGACAAATGACATGCATGTAAACATCCAGATGGGCCCCCATATCCATGGTTTCTGTATCTGCGGTTTCAATTATCCATGGATCAGTGAGTCCACCTTACCTTCCTTTATTCTTACTCTGGGTTGCTAAAAAATCTTCTTGCTCAGAGGTGGGGGCAGGGGAGAACTTCTTGCCAATGGCTTCAGGTATCCCGGTGGGGGGGGGCTCTAGAAACCTATCCCCTGTGGATACTGGGGCATGCCTGTATAGAATAGCCTCCTACATTTCATAGATGAAAAAGGGGGCATTCGTCTTCTGCATTTTGGGCAGCCATGTCTTCCCATCAATTATCATTGTTCACCTTTCTATCCACACCGCTGCCCCTTTGAGCTCAGGGTGGCCTGCACGGATGGCGGGGGCAGGATGACTCCACAATATCCTCACAAAAACCTTGCAAAGTAGATTGGGCTAAGTGGGAGAGAAACTGACCCCAGGTTCCCCAATATGTTTTATGACTAAGCCACGATGTGTTCTAGGGGCCAGCAAGCCGATGACGGCTCCATGCCGCTTCTCATCAATTTTTCTGACCACCATCCCACTTTGGACAGGAACGCCATACTGCATTCGTTGTTCACTGTCTTCATTTACTCCGCAGCACCCTGTCCTATAATATGCCCCAACGCTTAATAATAGCTCAAAGTGAACATTCACCCGTTGCAGCTTGTTAAATAGCAGGCTTTGCCCTTTATTTTATTCCAGCAGCAATATTGGGGGTGGTGCTGGTGTTGGTGGTGAGAGCTCTTCCTTCCCCTGCTGACCCCGGCCACTGAGCATCAAGTGTGCTTCTGTCTGCACGATGCCACCCTGGGTCCTGTTTGTCCATGCTGGAGTGGGGTAGACCAAAGGCAGATGGTGGTGACCTATTGGGAACTAGCATTTCTATTGTATATTGAATGTGCAGGTCTTTGTGTAGCGTGACGTATAGTCTATAATTCTGTCATTTCTGTGCAAACCTGTCTTCTAGCACCAATCAGATCGCTGGTGTGGTCTTTCTAGAATTCTATCTATAGTATATTCTGTCTATATTCCAGTAATACTAGAAAAGCCTCAGGGAGGGAGATTGTTTTGGATCTTTGCCTCCTTTCCGTATGTCTAGGACAAGGGTCGTGCAGCCGTTCTTAACTCGTTGCTGTGGAGGTTGCTCCTCAACCATCAGGATTGCATTTCTGGTGTTGGATGTTGCATTTCTCCAGCACTCACACGGCCATATGTGGTTCTTCCTCAGCTACTGCTTCCTTTATTATTTGAGAAAGTACTATAGAGAACAAGGTTGAGTAAAACTGAGTCTGGCCATTAGACCATCTGGCCCAGTTCGCTCTCCAGTGTCTCAGGCAAGGGTCTTTCCCCATCCTGCTATATAGGTTACAGAGGAAGGTATCTTGCACTGAGTCAGACTCTTGGCTCCTTTAGCTCAGTATTGCCTCCACTGGCTGGCAGTGGCTCTTCAGGGTTTGAAGCAGGGGTCTTCAGCAGGTGAAGCAGGGTTTGAAGCAGGTGAACCAGCCTTACCTAAAGGAGTCAGGGATTGAAGTTGAAAACTTCTGCATGCAAAATGTATGCTCTACCCCTGAATTATGGCCCTTCCCCAGAGGCATAGTCTTCCGCCTGCTTTGAATCCAGATCCTCTCGCATCCCAGCAAACCTCATTTGCTGCCCTAAGACCATTATGACTTCAGATGCCAGGAATTGAACCTGGGATCTTCAGCATGTGGTGGACGTGCCCTGGTTACATGTTATTAGTGCCAGGGTTCTCATTTGTGACAATGCAGTTTGATTCTTATGCATGTGATGTCTCGTGAACTATTTTTTAAAAATCATTTTTAATATGCTGTGGCACTGCACTGCACCTAGTTCTGAAAAAAAAAGCTTGAAAAAATTAGGCTTTCATCCAGATACTGTCCCACTATTCAGGAACTTTTTTGTGGATTTGTTAAGATTTCCTTGCTAACTAAGTGCTCCACTACTGAGCAGAGGCAGGACTAGAATGCTCATCTACCTCCTCCACTCCCTGCAAAAAAGGGTACCGATACAGCCGTCCCATTTTTAAAGAGCAGGGGTCTCCAAATCCCAGCCTGGGGACAATATCTGGCCTCCAGAGGATTTTATCCAGCTTCATGGTTCCCCAGGCTCTTGAAGCTAAAAATAACTCAAAAGACGTACTTTCCAGTTTCCCGGCATAGGTATATACCATGGGTATATTCAACCAGTAGAGCAGTAGTATTCAAACCTTTTAGACCAGGCCCCACTTTTTAGATTGGCACTCATGTCGGGACTCACCGGAAGTGATGTCATTAACCTGGCAGCGATGTTGTGGCAGCAAGTGACATCATCAAGCAGGAAGTGCTGTCATTGTAATATAATAAAATGCCACTCCTGAAATGCAAATTGGCATACTTGGACTGCAGCAATTGTACAACCATGAAACATTCCTGACAGAAAGCAAGATTAGGACAAAATAGTATGTAGAAGCACTAAACTAAAAACAAAATTTTTAAAAACCCTCACTTGACAATTCAAACTGTTAACATTCACAGAAAGGATTATAACAAAAGTAAGGTCTGCAGTTTCCAAGATGGCCGCACCCAGCTTTCCACGACCCTCCTGACGTCAGGTCCCGACCCACAGTTTGAATAACACTGCAGTAGAGGAACTGAATGTAATGCAAAGAAATTACATGTCACATACATGACACAGCCACATGCAGAAAAGTTTGGAGAGCCCTGTAAAAGCTCTGCTGAACACTTAAGCAATGCTGTTTTCCATCGTTGTTTCTGGGAGGGGAAGCCCTTGCAGTCTTGGAACAGTCATGCACTGTCTATAACACTGTGGTCAAATGTATCTTAGGAACCCAAAAATGAGCTCATTCAAACTAGTTTTCAAGGATGTTTTGCTTCCTATCAGCTGTTGACTCTGCCAAACAGATATAAGCTTTCTACACGACTTGCCAGGTAGTGATTATCCCTAAACTATCACATAACAAAGGAGATCCGCTGGCCTAAAGTCTTAGGAAAGGATCTTGATGCTGTTGATTTGAGAACCTGTATGTCTTGTTCGAGGCCATAGAAGATGATTCTGCCACACAGGCTTTTCTTCTTTGCTACTAGTGTCTTCCTGGCCAGTTATGTCTTTCTCCTGCATTCCCTGCCTTGTTTTACATTATTTTGTGGTGGCAGAAGCCTTTCCCTTGGCTTGAACTCTTGCTCTTAAAGAAGTCCAAGCAGCATGACCATGTACCACTCTGGAGGATAGAAATTGGTTGTACAAGTGGGAGCATCTTGGCTCCAATAACCGTAAGATGAATAGTCTATAACAGTGGTTCCCAACTGTGGGTCGGGACCTACCAGTGGGTGATAAACCACCAATGGGTCGCGAGCTGGTTTCAGGCGGGTAGTGAAGCACCTAGAGCAGCCATGTTGAAAATATGGGAAGATGGGATGCTGGAAAGGGGGAGGGCAGTGTGGTTGTTTTGCTTGTGTCAAGGTTATAAATAGGCTTTTTACTTTCTGATTCACTTTGCTTTTGGAAAAAGACAGAGAAATAACCTTATATTACTTATTGCTGCGTTCTCAGGAAAGCAGCAGGCTCTGGTATCACAATGACAGCACTTCTGGCCACAACATCGCTTCCAGTGGGTCCCAGACAGATTGTTATTTTAAAAAGTGGGTCCTGGTGCTAAAAAGTATGAGAACCACTGATCTATAAAAATGGCTGATTGAAAAATTGTAAACCAAAATGGTTCAACCAGCTCTCATTGAAATCTTTGATAAGGCAAAGCACTTAACACTAGAAAGAGGGGGGGGAGTGAACCAGGAGAAGGGTTCAACTCCTAGTGTAGTCATGCATATTCGCCTTTGGTTGAATTGCAATCTTTCAACTTCAGCTCTGTGTTTCTAAAATGGACATAATAATGACCTGTCTTTGTGAGGATAAGCATTGTTCGGCACTTGGCATTGGAAAAGAGCCACATATTTCTTCATATAAAAGAGATCAGCCAATATTTCTCTTCAGACTTATCACTGCACTGAGCCAATGAAGTTCAATAATAGCACTCTGTTTACACAGTACTTGGAACGAAAACCAATTCAGCCATGCACATTTTTCAATGACCAGTGAGAACCGCCCCTGTTGCAGAGTTTCATTTGTGAGGGGTTTTAATGTAACATGGAATATTTCCATAGCATTCAGTCAGTGCCAGGTGTTTCACAGACAAAAACGCACAGAGGCAAAATAGTGTTTTCCAATTCAAACATCTTTAGTCCATGTTGCCCAATACAGGCAATTTCTTGAACCTAGTGGTTTGCAGGTTTTGCCATGAAAAGCACTCATTACTCTAGCTCCGCAGCTTAAAATGCTTAGAAGTATGCCTAAAAATGTGACACGCCTCACAGCCACTGAGCATTGACATGCAGGTGCCCTTTAATAAAGAGAATTGCATCAACTCTGTAGAAGTGTAGATTTAGGACAATCAAGACCATCTTGTTCTGTCCAGCTAAACTGCATGTTACCAAACAAATCTTTCCTTTTGACTGGATGGCTGGAAGTGTGGCCCTTTTGTCACCATATCTGGCGGTCTCCCCCACCCCGAGCAAATAAATAAGTAAACAAATAATAACCGCATGCCCTTAGAGTTAAAATCAGCCATAAATTGCAAGATAGTGGGAGGGTTTTGCTTTGCTTTTTTTTTTTACATTATGCAAATTCCATCAGTTCGGATAGCACTTTATTTTAGAATTAATATTATCATTGCTCTTTGGTGACAAGATTTTTTTTCTTGTTCTTTCATTCATGTATACCTTCCTGCAGTGGTGTCATTCAAATGATTTAGGAACAGGAACTCACTTTTGAGTCCAAATTCAAATGTTGAAAAAAAACAAAACAAAAAACCTGAATCAGCCACAGAGCCCGTTAGGAACCACAACGCCCATTCTGGTCTGTTCCCCCTGAATGACATCACTGCCTTCCTGCCATTATTATTCTCATGTGAAGCAATGGCCTCTGTTTTTACGATAGCCCACATCTCTCATTTATTCGTTCAGTCTGTTATTCATACACCCTTCTGATTGTAAGTGTATGTAAGCTCCCTGGTTATATAAACTTATGCTAGGTGGGCTTTCCCTCTGACTTAGCTCAAGAGGGTTAGTGCCTCACAGCCCAATCCTATGGTGCCTTGGCGCCCAGAGGAACAGTGGTGCCAAAATGGCACCTTGGAGCCTCCCTGAGGTAAAATACTTTATTCCCGTAGTCCTTGTAAGGCCATGGCTGCCCCAATGGGTCTCGCATCTGCGCCCGTTCTGCCCCTTTCCTACCTTCTCCTGCCCTGAAATGGTTCACCACCAACTAGCAATAAAACATACTACCAGAAGCTCCAGTAGCGAGTCTTCCTGGCGCTGAAGTGCAGTGCTGAGTGGCACTGCCTCCGTGCTGGGAGTCTGCTGGTACTGCTGCTGTGAAAGTGCTTTATGGCGCCAACATCTAGTGCTGGTGAATGGACCGCTGGCGCTGGAGCCCATAGGATTGGGCTGTCTGGCTTCCAGTAAACAAGTGACTGTTAAAACAGGAGTCTTTCTCTGCTTTGCTTGCTGTGAGAAGCCATTTGAAATTGTGCACGTCACTTTAACCAGATTAGAGGCTGAGGGTAGGGCTGCACATTGACTTCGCACTCACCTTTCCCAACTGTGCGTTTGCTGGGTGATGGTCACGCGAGGGGGAGGGAGACATTTGCTGAGAATTGGTGGGAGGGCTCCTTGCCCACTGATTCCCTGTGTAGTGGTTCCCTCAGGCCACGTTGGGAGAAGGCCTTCACCTCTCCCTTGCCCTCATTCTGCGCTCACATTACAAGGAGAGGCAGATTTATGATAGCCCCCTTACCCAGCTGCAGCAGCCTCTCCACTTTCTCCATTCAGAAAGACCGATTGTCAACGTAGCACTCCTCATGATACTGCCCAGTGGCCAAATATATTCTGCACCAGAAGGAATGTTCTCCTTCCCTCTGGTTATTTCCTTTGATCTTTTATACTATGTATAGACCATGTAGCCCTGGAACTGTTTTTGGTCCACCTGTCCTTTTCCTTCTCCCACATGAGTGCGCAATTCAATGTCATAATTAGGAGATCCATTATGAGATCTGGGTGGTGGTGGTGAAATCCTAATGGCAAGACTGGATGGGAGATGACCCTTTCTCCTCCCTTTCCGTGCCATTTTCCCTCCCACCCCAGATGTTACGTAGAACAGAACATCCAGCTAAAGAGCCAAGTTGCCCTCTTCTTTGGGCTGGCATGGCAGCAAATTCCAATAGATGCTAAAATTCTAGAAACAAATAAACCAGCACTTTCTGCGGGTTTTTTTTCCTGAGACTTGATTGTCAGCCGTTAGATTGCACCCAAAGTCGTTTTAATATTCAATGCTTTCTGTACACACAAAAAGGATAGAAAGTAATATGCAAATCAGTAAGAACAAGAGTGAACACAGACTCAGAACCTATCAGGGCTGGAAAAGTTTCTTTACACTTAATACTTCTCAGAATCACAGTGCCACTGTGTAGCAGGCTGTTCATATAATCCACACAAGGCTTGCAGATAGATGCATTGTAATGCCAGCGTTCATTCTGTGTTATGAAATGCAGTGGTTTCTTTCAATTGGATAATCATAACCACAGTGCAATTCTCTAGTCTACAGGTTTACCCAGAAGGAAGCTCTCTTCTTCCTAGATACATATGCATAGGGATTGCAGCTTCAGGTTATCCTCTCTGACTTTATAGCACCAGATATATGGCACAGATTCTTCAAAATAAGTGTGTAAAGCAAGTGTGTGTAAAAACAAAGCAAAACTGTGGCAGATCATGTTTATCCTTTATGTTCATGTTTTCTATTCTTTATGATGGTATTTCTCCATTATCCTGCTGATAGCAAGTCACCCCTTGAAATTTTTTTTTTAAATCTGCAAACATGAAAAATAGGTTTCAAAAGAAATTATGCAGATACAGCAACTTTAGTGTAAAGTAAGCATGAGTAGATGTGGGTTTTGAGCACTGAATTTGCCTTCCTTTTGCACAGGATGTAGTTGTGTATGTAGAGCTTGAAAAATCCTTAGAATTTCTCTAGACGTAATCATGGTATTAACTACTAGAAATGTAATGTGTGATTCTGTCGTGGCCAGAGGGCTGCCTCTAAGCACCAAAGAGTCACAAGCTTCCTGGGCACCCCATTATGATTTTTAGGGCGCAATCCTAACCAATTTTCCCAGCACAGGGGTAAGGGCAACTAAGATTCCCTTACCTTGAGGAAGCCTCCATGACTGTCCCCAACTTCAGGATGCAGCACATGCTGCACTGGCACAATAATGTCAGTGCTGGAAAATTGGCCAGGATTGCGCTCTTAGTCACTGGCGCACTCTCTACAATTCTATGGCAACAAACTGTAATGTGAGAAGACTGCAATGGTAACTCATCCCATTCAGTGCCAAACCAGCTTCTTGAGGACAAAACCCTACAGATTTTTACTGTCCTGCTTTGTCCCTAAGATGCCAGTCAAGACTTAAGGCCTGGTGCAATTGCATTTGCAGGGTTTGTTTTTTTCTTACATGCCCCTACACATGCACTGACTTACAGCACATCTGCCTGCCCTTTGAGACCAGGGGTGGTGGAGGATGGAGTAGAGGATGTTCTTGTAGAGGCTTCTTGTTGGCACTGACGGGTCAGTGGCCAACGACACTCTATTATTTTTAATCCAAAGCACAATGCCTTTGTTCTCCCGTCACTTTAAGACGTGGAAGCAGAGTGCAAGGAAAACCAAGGTAGGGTTAGTACAGGATTGGATTGCATAGGAGAGGGAAGGGGAGACAGAAACTCATGCAGAAAGTGGGATTTTTTATTATTATTATTTCTTGGCACTGAAAAGCAACAGTACTCATTGTAGAGACTCAAAGAAAGTCTCTTTGATAAGAAGGGAAGGCAGGAGATTAATGTTCTAAATACATCAAAGAGGGGGAAAACTATTGGAGCAATGGTGTTTGTTCCTAGTTCTTAATTTGGGGAAGGTTCACTCATCTCTTAACTCATTGTTTTGCCTTTTGCAAATGGAAGTTGTGTGGCAGCAGCCAAAACAGAGGTCAGCAAGTGGTGTGAGGTTTGAGGCTCGAGCCCTGCCTCTGTGCTCAGTTTTGGCTCTGGGACAGCCATGTGCCTGCAAGTTGTCCAGTGCTCTCTTTACAACAGTAATGAGACAAATGCCCACATCCAGGGCCACAGAACACGCCTCTTGTTTAGCCTCAGCACCTGGTACCCAGGAGGGCACTGCCTCTGAACAGGAATTGCATCAGGGATTGACTAGGCCGAGAGCCTGCACCTGTCAGTTGGCCTGCTTTTCCTGAACCGTCAGTACTGACGGCAGTGGTTGAGCCCAGTGCATCATTAGGGGGATGGCAGGAAGTTTCTGTGTAGGACGCCAAAGCAGAGCTTGGCCCCAATGTCCCCAGCAACCTGGCACCAGCCCTGTCTTTGAATAGGAAGGTTCTGTTTAACTGTTGCAGCTGACTGGAGGAGGGCTGGAGCAGATATGGAGCTGTGGGTGGGTGGAGCTGAGGGAAGGTGGCATCCTTGGGGCAGCTTTGTGGCTGCATCAGCACTGGCAAGTTGGATAGAACTGGACTGTAAGTGGCCTCCAGATTTTCAGCATATCCATATTTGGGATGAGGAACAATATACATTATTTCCTCATTGCTTTTCCACCTGCTTTTCCACTCATTGCAGCTAAAAGCTTTTCACTGTTCTCTGTCACACTGCGTGTATGTGTTTGTATGCACAGTTTCTCATACGGTCTAAAAAAAGTTAGAAGTCTGGATCTCCTTGAAAGCTTGTGAATCTCTGCCAGGCAGCAGAGGTTGTGGGTCTGAACCCAATTTTTTTGTGCTTGTGGAAGCATATGTGTTGCAGAACACAGACAAGCAGAGCCTGACAGGTGTGGCTTCCCACATGAGCTTAACTGATCAAAAACATCTAAGCTGCGTTTGGCTTTAAGACAGACCTTTCTTCTGCTGCTGCCGGATCAGGGATTTTTTAGCTGATGCAGAGAACTTGGGGATTCCTTGGAAAATTTTCAGGGGCTCCTCATCAGTGATGGAGGTTATGTTTCCCTGAAAGGACAGCTTGCTCCCCACCGCTGACCTTCCAGGCAATGGGCGGCTGCACGACTGCGTTGAGTGGGCCCTGACTTGTGCTCTCCATTCATGCATGGCAAAAATGAGGCCCAACAGGTCTGAACCAACCTGTGTGAGGGCTGGCAGAGCATTCTAGAACCTGCCTGGAATCTCCTGTGAGCCATAGAAGTTTCTGCACAGGCACATCTGTGTGTGGGACGTTTCTGGACAATAGAAAGTAAAGAGGGATAATGCTATAAAAAGAGATAAGAGCAACAATTAGTAAATATTTGCGCTAACTCCTGTCACGTTTGCATTCTGTGGTGGAGGGAGAGTCAGGGAAGCCTCCTCAAGGTAAGGGAACATTTGTTCACTTCAGGGCTGCATTGTGGCTGCATTGGCGCCAGAAACTTGGATAGAAGTGGGCCCATAGTGGGCCCATATTTGGTGGTGGTTGTTGTTCAGTCGCTAAGTCGTGCCCGACTCGTTGCGACCCCATGGACCACAGCACGCCAGGCCTCCCTGTCCTCCACTAGCTTCCGTAGTCTATACCTATTTGTTGCAGGAAAATTCATGGATATACAAATTCCTACGATGGCACTGTTTGACCTTCTGTTTGCTGGTTTATAAAGGGAACTTGTCATAGTGGTGGGCCCTGAATCATGACCGGGGCCTGGGGCCTTCACTGCAAATGACCTCCTATGTATCAAAGATAATAGATGCCTCAGGAAGATTGCCTTTGGATTTCATTGTCATGCTTTCCTCCAAAAAGTGGTACTGAGATTTTTGAAGACTCTTTTTTTTGTTTTGTTTTTAATCGTTTTGACTTTGTACATCCTCTGTAACCATTTCTACCTCATTTTGCAACATATTGTACATGAAAGTATTTAATTCATGTCTTATTAATGTCTGGAAAAAAAATGCGTTTGAACTGTAATGGTCTACCTCAGAAAATACTGTATTTTAAAAAAGAAAAGTATTTCACAGTATTAAAGAGATTACATGGAATGAAAAGGTGTTGGATTGTTCTGTTTTTCATCTCGGCTGCCCCAGCTCTTTAATATGTCAATAATGGTTCTCAGAAACATGCAGGGAATGTGTAATCTAATTACATAAATAATAAAAGGACATCAAAAGCATATTCAGGAAGCAATTTGATCATGCAGCAATGGGGAAAACAATTGAGATTTATATTTATGATGGAGTTATAAATCAGTCTTTCCATCAAGAAACTCTTTATCAATTACTGGAATAATAATAAAACATGCATGCAGAGAATCATGCCTTCTTTGTTTTGAAATCATTATAACAGCAAGATAAAATACAAGAATATTCAGGGGATCCCAAACGTTAATGAAGCTGTGAATGTACCAGTACGTGCAGGACTCAGGCTGCAATCCTGTACACATTTTCCTTAGAGTAAGCCTCATTGCACACAAATGGACTTCTGAGTAGACATATCTAGGATTGCACTGTCAGTGAATGTAAAACTGAAGGTTTGTGAATATGCAGCATAAGAGCACAGTCATCACAGACAGGATCAGAACATTAGAAGGGAAGCGCATGGGTCTGGCTCCTGTCTTTACTAAAGGATGCAAGCATAGTTAGACTGCAAAGAATGAAGTTCATCTTGACATTCTCTGCTTCAGACCTAGTTATCTGTGCTTGCCGTGGGACTCGATGTAGACCCCTGAAAGTGGCAGAGCCAATTTTGTTGCTTCGTGGACAGACTTCTTTGGTTCCAAGGTGAGTGCTTAAAAACACACACACAAAAACCCCTGTTGGCTTTTTATAGGGTGGAGCTAGAATGCAAAAGATATAGAACTTAGAAAGTGCTTATTAGAAAGTACTTGTATTAGGAACACGGGAATTTGCCTACCACTGAGAGCGCAATCCTAAACTAGGAGTTAGGCCGGCATAAACTAAGCCAGCAAAGTTTGGCTAGCACAAGGGTCACCATAAACCGTGTTTGGACTACGGTCGGAGTCAGGGAGGATGACTCACGTCTGTGTGCTGGCTTCTCTGACTCAGAGAGTAGTCCAAACATACTTTATGGTGGCCCTTGTGCTGGCCAAACTTTGCTGGCTTAGCCTATGCCAGCCTAACTCAGTTTAGGATTGCACCCTGAATTAGGGCTCAGTTCTAACAACAACAATAATGCTTTTATACCAGAGAGGATAGCATAATAGAGGCAGTCTAAAATTGTTTTATTTTTTTCAGGGATGTAGGTATTATCCAAAAATAAAAATTGGTGATAAAGGTGTCGTGTGTTTTTATTCCAAATTAACATTTTAATCCATTTAAAAACATTTTATCAGGTATAATCATGATCATATAGATGGTATATGTGTGTTTCATTTTGTTTTTACCATTTTAGACGGCCCCGGCCCTGCGTAGTGGTTTTGATCTAGGACTTAGACCAGGAAGATCCAGGTTCAAATCTATACTCGGCCATGAAGCTTCCTGGGTCACCTTGAGCCAGTCATTAACTCTCAGCCTCACCTACCTCATAGGCTTGTTGTGAGGACAAAATGAGGGAAGCAACTATGCATGCCATCTGGAGCTCTTTGGAAGAAGGGTGTAGAAATGTGAAAAATTAAATTTACTGTATCGCTTTTCCACTAGTGGTTTGCATAATTCAATCAACCAATCAATGGTTCTCTGACCCCAAATGGCTCCCAACCTTTAAAAAAAAAAAAAAAAAGAGGCAACAGCCCCTGGAAAAGACACTTTGCCACTGCTGCCTTCAGATGTAATTAATCTTCTAGGGTTGCTGTCCAAACACAAAGAAAAGGCTCTCTTGGATCTTATGCTGTTTTCCACATCAGGGATCCTACTGCTACTGGGATGATTGCTCTCTTTGGGAACACTTCACCACGTACCTGGAGCTCAACCTCATAACGAAAAGGCAGATTTTGAAAAGGGAGTCCATGCTAACTCGGGGTTACAGGAACTTAGAGCTACTGCTGAGCGGATCTCTCTCTCATGCAAGGTCTAGTAAACAAAAACACGTGCTGTTATGACATTTTGTTCTGCTTTTCCACTCCCCCAGCAGGAGCGTCTCAATGAACTGGAGTGAGCTCACGCATGAATTGATCTTGCTAGTCAGTACAGAGAGGACTTGGGCAGCAACAACTATGTATCACCTCTGACATCTAGTCAAGGCCCTGAAAACCTATTCCATGAAGAATGCAGAATGAGATGGGAGAATTTGGACTTTCATTTCAGACTTTTCAGGTGGTGGGGATGTCAGAGTCGGAGTGTTCCCTTGCTCCTTGAGAATAAAACGGCCAATATTATTATGCCATTGTGTAAATCGATGGTAAGGCCACAATAAGAGTATTGCGTACAATCCTAGTCCCCTATATCTCAAAAAGATATAGGGGAACTAGAGGGTGCAAAACAAAATGATTACTGGGCTGGGGCATCTTCCTTATGAGGAAAGGCTATAGCGTTTGGGGCTCTTCAGTCTAGAAAAAGGTGTCTGAGTGGGGAAATGATTGAGACGTACAAAATTATGCATGGGATGGATGGAGTCAATAGAGAAATGTTCTTTTCCCTCTCTCTTAACACCAGAACCAGGGGACATCCACTAAAATTGAGTTTTGGGAGAGAGAGAACAGATAAAACGAAATACCTTTTTACCCAGTGGGTAATTAATATGTGGGTAATTAATATGAGGTGGTGATGGCGTCTGGCCTAGGTGCCATTAAAAGGGGACTAGACAGATTTCTGGAGGAAAAGTCCATTGCAGATAACAAGCCATGATGGATCGTGAATCTCCACACTTTAGAAGTAAGCTACCTCAGAATGCCAGATGCAAGGAAGTGGCAACAAAGTGCAGGTATCTGGTTGTCTTGTGTGTTCCCTGAGTCATCTGGTAGACCACTGAGAGATACAGGAAGCTGGACGAGATGGGACTTTGGCCTGATCCAGTGGGGCTCTTCTTATTCTGTGTAGTAAATTGGCACATCAGGTAGAAAGGTTTAGCGTGCCCCTTTCCCTGATTTGCTAGTTTAGTATATTATACACCAAGATATGCGGGAGAGGAGAGCACAAAAAAAGACACCCCTATCTATAGTCTGAAGACGAACAGTCCTGGATTTTATCACACATTAATTCTGCATAATGTGCAAAACACTCTTGCCAGCTTTGCTGTCATTTCCTAGTTACTGCCTTCTGTGGTATGCCCTTGGATTCACATTCCTTCAGTGCCTAAAAGGACACATGTACATTTCTGAAGGCCATCAATCTGCCAGCACACATAAAACAGGGGAACCTGGAGAATGGCTCGGTTGTGAGCACTGGGATAATTACAAACTGCTGGCTGGCTTAGGGAGGCGCCCTTGCAGCCTGGTGCAAGAGGCAATCAATGCCAGATGCGGAAAGGCCACTCTTGGGCCTGCACAGCGGCTTGTTTATTCCCTGCAGTGCTCAAGCTACAGAAACTGCTTGGAAGAATAACATTCAGTGCTGCAATGATGGGCTTTGCTTGGTTGCAAGTTGGGTGCAGAACCATTTCTGCGATAAGTGTTTAAAAACGGCCTTTTCCGCCCTTTGGAATCGATGAATGAAACTGAAGGAGTGAACGGGGCTCTTTGTGGGCCACTCTGCTCAGTCGCAAACTGTGGATTATTTGTTTTCATTCCACAGCAAGGCCATTTTTTTTTTAAGGAGATGAATGGGGGTGTTCCTGCTGGGGAACAAAGAAACCACTGTGCATTTCTAATGGGCTCCCTGTCAGATTTCCAGGAAGTTGTTTTCGTATAGCTAAAAATTAGGAAGTTCTCCATATAGCAACAGCTGTCCAGGAGCATGATTAGGAAGATGCAAGAAACCTGGACTTTAATGGCCATAGCAGGGAAGCTGTTTGGAAAGGCTTCTAAGATAACCCTGACTCCCCTTATATAAATACTGGAGTCTGAAGGCCCAATAACTACCTCTCTCTTTAAGAGACCACCCTTCATCGCCATGTTGTCCGCTCTTCCCTCATGCCCTTCTAGCGAGATGTGCTCCATACTAAGGAATACAAGTATCCCTTCCTTTTCTGATTCTGCTAGTTCTTACACTCGCGATGTGGCTGTAACTCACTCACGATGTGCTGGATGTGGCTGTAACTCATACAATGAAGATGAAAGAAGCCCCATTATTTAGGTATGTAGACCAGGGTTGGCCACACTTCCTTAATGTAAGAGGCACATATGATAAACTTGCGATGCTTGAGAGCTACAACATTTAAGAAGCATTTAAATTCTTAAATGTATTTACTCACCATATACATTATGGACGCAATCATAAGAACATAAGAAGAGCCCTGCTGGATCAGGCCAAAGGCCCATCTACTCCAGCATCCTGTATCTCACAGCGGCCCACCAGGTGCCCCAGGGAGGCACGAGACACAAGACGCTTGCATCCTGTTGCCATTCCCTTGCCAATCCTAACCTGGAGTTGGATCCTGTTGCCAATCCTAACCTGGAGTTAGGCCAGCAAGGTTTGGCTGACACAAGGGGCACCGTAAAGTATTTCTGGGCCAGTCTCAGAGTCAGCGAGGCCAGCACAGGCATGCGCCATCCTCCCTGACTCAGAGAGTGGTCCAAACGTGCTTTATGGTGGCTCTTGTGCCAGACAAACTGTGCTGGCCTAACTCCAGGTTAGGATTGTGCCCTAAATGTATGTTTTCACCCAGTGGACTCTCAGCACACACCCAGTAAATAATTATAAAGCTTGAAATTTTTTATTTACCTTTTATATTAACTGTGATGCAAGAAGGACCTCAGCCAACTTTTTTTACAAGCTGCACGTTATGTGTCAAAGGGCCACATGATGCTCACAATCTGCGGTTTGGCCACCCCTGGTATAGACAATGCCAGTGCCGTGGGGAGGAGAGAGAGAGAGAGAGCGGTTGCCACCCTTCCTTCTTTAACACATCAAATGTGCTTCTTTGTTTATTGCTGATTTACAAGGTACTACCTTTCAATTCAATAAAAAAATACACAGGATTCTTGGTGAAATGCAAATAATAACACAGCATCAGACCATTATAACAATCCAGGTTTTTTTAAAAAAGAAGATTCAGGCATCACCACTACAAATTGCAGCAGCAGTTTAAACAAATTAAAAGGGATGATAAAACAGGGATGTTTCTGCATGGCAGAGAAAGGCTGCCAGAGAAAAGGGGAGGGGAGGCCTCCCTGGAAGGCAGGTTCCATATCTTGGGCATGACCACAGAGTAGCCTTGTCCTGAGTATCAAACACACATCGGATGTTGGCAGAATGCAGAGGTCAGTCTGTGTGGTAGATCTTAGCATCCAGACAGGTTCATACAGCAAGACAGTTCTTTACATCAAGGATTATTCCTTGCTTTCCAGCCAGTTCACTTGTTCTACATTTTGGCTGCTGTTATAAACAATTAAATTGACTGATGCACAGTACTACTGTTGATATGCAAATTGAAGACAAATTTCACTGTTGAACCAATCTGAAAGTAGTATGCTTGTTAGATCCACAATTGAGAATATTGCTATATTTATGGTACAGTTTTAAAAAGAATGCTCTCACAGCACTACAGCAATGATTTATTTATTTGAAAGATTTTTACCCCATCTTTCATCTGCTGATGCAGATATCCAAGGTGGCTTACAATTATCAATTAAAATATACAATATAATTCTTGGCCAGTGGTAAATCCGGTTGGGGTCTTATATTAAGCTGCTGTGAAAGTCAGGCACAGTAGTCATGGCAATAATTTTTCTCATCCTTGGACTGGTGCTGCCACCTGCTGATCAAGCGATATAACACCCAATTTAAAAGTTCAAAAAAAAAAATCATAGGTGACACTTAAATCATAGGTGGATTTAGAAGAATAATCCATAAGCCAAAATAGGGTAATGTCTTTATTACCAACCAAAAGGCAACAATGTATAAAACAGCAAGTGTTTGAATCCTATCAGATTTTTCATCAGATAGTTGGTAAGAAAACTGTGTATTCTTACTGTGTATTCTAAACTGTGTGGGGGCAGGAATTGGGAAAACATGTTGTAGGTTCTCCAATGATTTTGCAGTTTGCAGATGGAGAAAGATAGAGTTAAGGAGGTCTTCATGCAACTTGAGTCAGAGCACCATTCCATGATTGTCTACTCAGAAGTAAGTCCCATTGTCTTCAATCAGGCTTACTCTCAGGAAAGTATGCATAGGATTGCACTCTCAGTCTCTGACAGTTTGAATACACATATAGGACTGCTTAGACAGAGGAAGCAAGAAAAAGTGCAAACTGCTATCAAAGCATTTGAGTTCTAGGGTCATTGATGGACAAGGTAGAGTTTCTACATATATAGGAGGTGCCCTAGGAATGCAGAAGTAAATACATGTATAAAAGGGGGGAATCCAAAATCTTGATGTGGACAGAGCCCCACGTAAAGGCATCAGTTGGAAAAAAAACCCCCACAGCCGCAGAACATAGGAGGAGCAGGAAGAGGAACTGGCCTGATTGAAGCAATTGGGCAGGACAGAAGGAAAGATGCAATGTTCTCTCTTAGATCCCACCTGTCTCCTTTGACTGCTTGTTACGTCCAGGAGGCAGAAGCCCTGCCAACTCTGCCTCTGTGACATCACATCAGACATTCCGGGAAGTGTTCCATTCGACAGGAAGTGTTCGACAATACTACCAGCGAGGCTCCTTTGTTCTGGGACACAGGTACTGCTCAATACTGGCTTCACGTTTCTTAACCGTCAGCCTCCCACCTGTACTGAATCTTATGAAAGCACTTTAAAAAAACAACACCCCAAAGCCACCACCTTACCCCCTGGAATACCCCCAAGCACTCTCATAACAGCTATATTTAGTCCTGAGGAATGTACCTCAAGAAACCATTTGTCAGGTTATACATCTCAAAGGAACTGCCAGTGTCACAGATGAGCAAGCGCATGCACACTGTCAGGTGCTCCTAGTTTAATCTTGCTGGAGGCCTCTAGAAGCCTCGAGGTTGCCCTGTCAGCTGCAATCCCAATATCTAGAATGTTGACACCTTTTTCCTGGCCTTGCTCCTATATCTTGATGCGCAGAAATAAAATAAGCTGTGGCATTTTCGTGCCACAGTGATAAAATGATGGGAAAATAAGCTCTTGCAGAATTTATTTGTGTTGGTGACTGTTAAAGGCAGAGGAGCAGGGCCAAATAAAGAAAAAAATTGTTAACTTAATATGAGTCACCTGCAACACTCACAGCCAGAAAAGAGAGAACTAGACAACTTTTCCTTTAAAGGAACCTCCCCAATTGTAAAAGCCTGATACTTATTCAGAACACTACAAACCCAGGTAATATGTAATACCTTTGTATCCATACTTCCCAGCATGCAATGGGCGTCTCTTAGGGCACAGTCCTAACCTAGAGTTAGGCTAGTTAGGCCAGCGAAGTTTGACTGGCACAAGGGACACCGTAAAGTATGTTTGGACCACTTTCAGAGTCAGAGAGACCAGCACACAGACATGTGTCATCCTCGCTGACTCCGAGAGTGGTCTAAACATGCTTTACGGTGACCCTTGTGCCAGGCAAACTTTGCTGGCCTAACTCCAAGTTAGGATTGTGCTCTGATTCAGCTTCAGATATCACTGCTGGTGGGGGGAGTTAAAATTCCTGTCCATTAACAGCTATCTGGCACACATAGAAATGTAGCCGAAACTTCCAATTTTTTCAGTAATCTATATATGTTCTCACAATTCTTTATATTTTTTGAGCAGGATACTGTTCCACATACATGGATTCAAATTAAATCCTGGAAGCCACATCATCTAACCAGCCAATTTGCAGATATGGAAGATTCTTTGGTATCTCAGTCCCAAAGGAATGACACACTGTTCTTACTCAGAGGAAATTCTTTCATTATGACTTCACTGAGGGCCCAATCCTACCTTGTGCCGGAATAAACAGGCTGGCAGGCCTGAGCTGTATCTAGCGCAAGGCAAGCTGTATCTAGCACCAGGAGACTCCCCGGTGGAAGGGCACATTTGTGCCCTTACACCAGGGGAGGCTCCAACCTTCTCTATGGGTTCCTTGGAATCAAGGCCACAAGGTCCGGGGACGAGACCCGCATCCTAGCCCCACCCCCTCCCTGGGCTGGCCTGCCCGCCCCTCCGCCCACCCAAGAATGCCAGTTGGCGCCTCCACGTCAGTACTACTGATGTTGCATTGACGCTACGACATAGTGTTGATGCAATGTAGGGCATAGGATTGCGCCCTGAAGCCCTGATATTAAACCTTGAAGGGATTGAAGGCTAAAAACTAAACCCTCATTAGAAAGGTGCCTTGTCACTCGTTCATCAGATCATCGATTCATCTCGTGCCATATTGTCTCAATGTTTCTCAAACTGTGAGTCATGAGCCAAATTGAGGTGGGTCTCCATTCATTTCAATGCATATTGTATTCGTAGTATGTTAGATTTGATGCTACCATGCATTTGGGAAAATGTTCTTTTAACAGGCTTCTATGTATGCCTTTAACAATGATTGCCAATGGGATTTACTCTTGGGTAAGTGTGAAAGGATTGCAGCCTTTGGGATATTTGTGGAATTTTTTTAAACAGATAAGCAACAGGAGGGTTAGATGTTTCTTCTTATTTTAAATTTTTAAAATTATACTAATTATAAACTTTTAATTTACTTAATTGATTTGATTTTGTTGTATTTGAAAGGTTAAAGTTTTCCCTACTTGATGATGTCACTTCTGGCCATGACATCACTTCTGGTGGGTCCTGATAGATTGTCATTCTAAAAAGTGCTAAAATGCCTGAGAACCACTGGTCTCAAATATTGTCTGGTAGGCAGCAGCAGCTCTCCAGAGTTTAAAGAGGGGGATGTCTTTTCCAGTTTTGGAGGTGCCTAGGCTCAAATGTGGGATCTTCGGAATGCAAAGTACACTATGTGTGCCATGACTAAGAGTGCAATCTTAAGCTGGAATAGTGAGGCTGGTGGGTCTGTGTTCTGTCCAGCGCAGCTTTAGCATCCTTGCCCCAGGGGAGGCTCCAGCCTCTTCTATGGTCTCCTCAGATTTGCGCCTGCTAAATTGTCGGTGTAGAGCCGAGGAGGCCACATGGCCCAAATTGGCCCGCCCACCCCTGCCCAGTTCCTCCCTCCTGGTCATCCTCCCTCTTCCCAGAGCCATTCTTGTGCCTGCTGAGTTCAGCAGCCAATGGACTTCTTAGGGCTGTGGTCTCAAACACTCATTTGTGGACCCGTCATTTATTGTAGAGGAGGGCAGAGGAGATGTTCTGATACAAAAGTATCTCTCTTTATCCTTCTTCCTCTCCCCTCCTTTTATAGAACTCTTTCCTCTCTCAACTCTTCACAATGCTGACTCTAGTAGGAATGGCCCTTCTGGTACTGCTGGAACCTGCCTCTAGCGATGACACTGTGGCGGATGACATTGGCATTCACATGTTGGATCGCCTTTCAGAGCTCCTGTCCCCGGAGGAATGCCAGTCTTTCTACACCAAAATCACTGGCCCCGAGGAAGATGTGGATCGAGACTTGGATCGGCTCTCTGAGGAAAAGAACCCTATTCGGATTCGCAACCGCCGAGACATCAGCAGCACAGAGCAATGCAAAACAACCCTGAGCCAGTGGCTGGATACAGATGGAGATACCATGTACTGGGATCGCCTGTCTCAAGCTCTCCAGGACATTGGACGTGCGGATGTCTCCCTGGAGCTGGGCAAGAACCTCAATCAGGACAAAAACTTGGAGATTAAGAAGAATGTGGAGGATTATCACAAGACCGTCAAACGTCTGACCTCCTCACTGCTCCTGGGGGAGAACGAAATGCACGGGCAAGAACGACTGCGTCGAGACGGGGAGACCATGACCATGCCACCAGAAGAGTGGGATGCATTGGAACTGATCATCGAGAGGAAGCCCCTCCCTCCATACAACCGGAGCCTCTTTGGCTGGATCACTCCAGTAGCTGTGGGGGTCATCAGTGGGTTTCTCAGTTCCTTTGTCCTTATGGCTCTGGCTCTCTACTCTTTCTTCTGGATCCTGAATGAAGGACGCCCGGAGTCCATATCTGAGATGATGTTCCGTTCTCCTTCACCCCAGCGGGGCGCAGTCTATTACATGTATCAGCAGTTTGATGAACCTGGGATAGATGACAGTGAACCAGCTGCAGACGAGAATGATGATGATGATGATGACAACTGGGAGAAAGAACTTCTTGACCGGTCTTGAAGCAAAGCCAATTCTATGGCACTCAATCTTGTATAGAAAAGAGGCAATAAAGCACTTTTTTAAAAAAATCTAATCAAACATTTGAGTTTGTTGGAAAGCAACAACACTTGTTGTTGGAAAGCAACAACAAAGTGCCAGGTTATGATCCCAAGTAAAGGAATGTGCTTAGGACTGCAACCAAAGATATTTACATCAGTAGAAGCCTAAGGCCAGTAGCGGCAGGCCTCCCATTCTCCCTGCATCACTGACACTCGGAGGAGGTAGAGATTTGGGGAAATAACAGTAGTTATTGGTAGTAAGGGACAGCACAAGAGGCAGCAGGCACATGTTCTCCAGCCACAAAATACCCCCCCCCCCAAGACCTTACTGAGTAATTTCCACAGCCCCACAATGCCCTGGAGTCAAATGACCTTTGTCAATCATGACTGCGGCAAAAGAAGGCGGGATTCCCCAATCTATTTGTAGCATAGAAAAGGGAATTTCACCAATGCAGCTTCGCTGTCTACACAAGGAGTAGTGCCTGTCCCAAGATTCTGCTACAGAGCCTACAGGGACTTTCTATTTAGTCATCCGTGTTTACTCATACTACCAGAAATTAGGTGCAATAAAGGAAAAGGAAGCAAACAGGCATGTAGTTCCTGCAGCAAGACTCTCCAACGACCTCACTATACCGGCTCAGCAAGACTAATAGCACCAGAGCAAAAAAGGGGGAAGAAGGTGATTGTCTTACTGCATGGAAAGAACCTAGTGGCAAGATCTCTGATAGTCTTAGACTGAATGCTGTGTTGTAATGGACCAGACGGATTTCTCCAGGAAGATGGTCAAAGATATATAGCAATTTATTTTTAAAAATTAAAAGGCCTTGGAAATGCCTCAATCATGGGATTCTTGTGCCTCTGTACACATAGAGATGTCCTTCTCTTGGAGATTAAGTACAAACATAATCAATCACTAGTATTTATATACCGCTTTTCAACACAAAGTTCACAAAGCCATTTACAGGCAAATAATAACATTAAAGTTAAATGGCACCCTGTCCCAAAAGGGCTCACGATCTAAAAGAATGGCAAACACCACCAGCAACAGCCATGAGAAAAACACTGTGCTGGGGTAAAGAGGGACAATTGCTCTCCCCCTGCTAAATATAAGAGGACACCACTTGAAAAAGTGCCTCTTACCCAGTTAGCAGGGGTTCTTAGTTCTTTCCTTCCTCCACCCCATGCCAGGAACTTGGGCCTGGCAACTTTCTTTGGCCCTTTGAAGCACAGCCTTGTCTGGTTCCACTGCTTGAAAAACAAAATTCATACTTTGGACGAATGTCTTTACAAAACAAGGGACGTGGTGGCGCTGTGGGTTAAGCTGCCGAGCTGTTGATCGGAACGTTGGCAGTTCAAGACCACGCAATGGAGTGAGCTCCCGTTGCTTGTCCCAGCTCCTGCCAACCTAGCAGTTTGAAAGCACCTAAAAATGCCAGTAGATAAATAGGGACCACTTCGGTGGGAAGGGAACGGCGTTCCGTGCGCTACAACGTAGAGTCATGCCGGCCACATGACTATGGAAGCTTGTCCTCGGACAAACGCCGGCTCTACAGGCTTTGAAATGGAGATGAGCACCGCCCCCTACAGTTGGTCATGGGGACCATTAGGTCATTTACCTTTACAAAACAAAGCTAAATATGCAAATCGGAGCATCTCCAGTCTCTCTGATTGGGCAAAGACACAGCTAAATGTAAATGGAGGGAATGCACTTTGCTCACTTCTGTTGGATAGAAACAATGAGTGTGTTTCTAATTGATTGACAGTATGCCCTTTTTCACCATTGGCTACTGTCCTTTGGATTCTGAAATTAACCAATCAGGGGACACTTTGGCCCCCATAAAGGTGCTGGAAAAATGCTGAATTGTCTGTACTGCAGTAAGAGACAATTACTCTGTAAGAGCAGTAAGTTAGTACATAGTGGTTCAGACTATGGATACTAGGTAGTAAGGCTAAGAGGAAGACTGAGTTAGTTCTTGTGTTGTGATAGATTATATAAAAGATTTCTTTGTAAGGGCAATTATGCTGAGAGTGTAGGATCTGCTTCTCCTTTGAGAAAAAGATTGGCTTTTTAGGAAGCTTTTAATTTTCTGGTAATTTCCTTGACTTTCGAAGGGCAGATTTCCCTCAGATGAGGAGACTAGTTAGACAGAAATTGAAAGGGAAGGTAAAAAGAGTCCAATCCCTCCAGGCTGCGTGGAGGCTGTTTAAAAAAACAGTAGTAGAGGCCCAGCGGAAGTGTATACCGCAAAGAAAGAAGGGTTCGACAAGGTCCAGGAGGGTGCCTGCATGGCTGACAAACAAAGTTAGAGAAGCTGTAAAGAGCAAAGAAGCTTCCTTCCATAAATGGAAGTCTTGCCCCAGTGAGGAGAATAAAAAAGAACAAACTCTGGCAAAAGACAAGTAAGAAGGTGATACGGGAGGCCAAGAAAGCGTTTGAGGAACGCATGGCTAGCAACATAAAAGGGAATAATAAAAGCTTCTTCAAATATGTTAGAAGCAGGAAACCTGCCAGAGAGGCGGTTGGCCCACTGGATGGTGAGGGAGGGAAAGAGGAGATAAAAGGGGACTTGGAGATTGCAGAGAAATTAAATGAATTCTTTGCGTCCGTCTTCACAGCAGAAGAACTTGGGCAGATACCACAGCCCGAACAGCCCTTCCTAACGAAGGAATTAAATCAGATACTGGTTAATAAAGAAGATGTTTTAGATCAAATTGATAAACTACATATAAATAAGTCACCAGGCCCAGATGGTATACACCCAAGAGTAATTAAGGAACTAAAGAACGAAGTTGCTGACCTCTTAACTAGAGTATGCAACTTGTCCCTTCAAATGGCCACGGTACCAGAGGATTGGAGGATAGCCAATGTCACGCCAATCTTTAAAAAAGGGAGAAGGGGGGACCCTGGAAACTACAGGCCTGTCAGCCTAACGTCTGTTCCGGGTAAGATGGTGGAAAGCCTCATCAAAGATAAAATCCTAAAACACGTAGAGGAACAAGTACTGCTAAAGGAAAGTCAGCATGGCTTCTGTAAGGGTAAGTCTTGCCTCACAAACCTTTTGGAATTCTTTGAAAAGGTCAACAGGCACGTGGATGTGGGTGAACCTGTGGATATCATATACCTGGATTTTCAGAAGGCATTTGACACGGTCCCCCACCAAAGACTGCTGAAGAAACTTCACAGTCAGGGAATAAGAGGGCAGGTCCTCTTATGGATCCAGAATTGGTTGAGGGCCAGGAAACAGAGAGTGGGGGTCAATGGGCAATTTTCACAATGGAGAGAGGTGAAAAGCGGAGTGCCCCAGGGATCTGTCTTGGGGCCCGTGCTTTTCAACTTATTCATAAATGACCTGGAGACAGGGATAAGCAGCGAGGTGGCCAAGTTTGCGGATGACATAAAACATTTACGGGTGGTAAAAACCAGAAACGATTGTGAAGAGCTCCAGAAGGATCTCTCCAAGTTGGGGGAATGGGCAGCCAAATGGCAGATGCGTTTCAACATAGACAAATGTAAAGTGATGCACGTTGGGGCAAAAAACCAAAACTTTACCTATAGGCTAATGGGTTCTGAGCTGTCTGTGACAGCTCAGGAGAGAGATCTCGGGGTGCTGGTGGACAATTCAATGAAGGTATCGACCCAGTGTGCGTCAACAATTAAGAAGGCCAATTCCATGCTTGGGGTCATTAAAAAAGGGGTTGAGAATAAAACAGCCAATATTATCATGCCATTGTACAAATCAATGGTAAGGCCACACCTGGAATACTGTGTCCAGTTCTGGTTGCCGCATCTCAAAAAGGACATAGTGGAGTTGGAAAAGGTGCAGAAGAGAGCGACAAAAATGATTACGGGGCTGGGGCACCTCCCTTATGAAGAAAGACTGTAGCGTTTGAGGCTCTTCAGTCTAGAAAAAAGGTGCCTGAGGGGGGACATGATTGAGACATACAAAATTATGCATGGAAGGGACAGAGTCGATAGAGGGATGTTCTTTTCCCTCTCTCAAAACACCAGAACCAGGGGGCATCCACTAAAGCTGAGGGTTGGGAGAGTTAAAACAGATAAAAGGAAGTACTTTTTTACCCACCGGGTAGTTAATCTGTGGAACTCCTTGCCACAGGAGGTGGTGATGGCATCTGGTCTTGATGCCTTTAAGAGGGGATTGGACAGATTTCTGGAGGAAAGGTCCATCGTGGGCTATAGGCAATGATGGATTGTGCAACCTCCTTACAAAGGTGGTGGGCTACTGGTACCGGGTGAAAGGGAGTGGCAACAGGATGCAAGCATCTTGTTGTTTCATGCCTCCCTGGGGCGCCTGGTGGGCCGCTGTGAGATACAGGAAGCTGGACTAGATGGGCCTTTGGTCTGATCCAGCAGGGCTCTTCTTATGTTCTTATTATGTTCTAATGCTGAATGCTACAAACACACATCTTAGAATTATTCCTCACCATTTATGGCTATCCCTAATAGTGAAGGACTGGCCTTTCCTCTCGGAAGAGTTACCAGAGAGGATTTCTGCCACAATATCCAAGCTGTGCTGCTAGTAAAGATAAAGTAACAAAAGCAAGTGAGACAGAAATACATTAGGGGGTGGTTCTAAAACAAAGCCTCTTTTCAGAGCCTCCCACAGCTTCATAAAAAGCGCTGACAACCTCATGATAGTGTGGTGGTGTCCCATTTAAAACAAACTTTGGTATATAGCTGGGATTATTATTTTTTGCTGATATTGGTTTCTGCTTGGTTCATATTACGCAGTAAGGAAGGAATACTGTAGTGATATGCTCAGATTTACAAATTGAACTGAACTTGGGGTTGTAACATCCTACATAGTAGCAATTTTGAAGCTGTTCAATTCCATACATTCCTGACTTCATAAACTTTTGCTTTAGAAGGTGATGCATTTGGCCTATTGATAGTAGATCACCAGAATAGTAGAGGCACTCTGGCTACTATACCCAAATGTAAACATTGGGAGCGCTCAGCTGGAAAAGCAAAATAGCACACTATTTGAGCTTGAGGCCTAGAAGCTTAAGTCTAAAACTGGGATGGTTGGCAAGTCCTGGAGAACTGGAAAAACACAATATTGTGTGACAGTGGCAGCTACTTGTAGGTGAAGTGTGTCAGATGCAAATGCTTGAGTTCTGGGTCTGTACTGAGGCAGAAATTAAGGGCGCAATGCTAATCTGGTTAGGGCGGCACAAGCGACACTGTAAAATATGTTTGGACCACTCTCGGAGTCAGAGAGGCCAGCACACAGACATACACCATCCTCCCTGACTCCGAGAGTGGTCCAAACATAATTTACATTGGCCTAGCTCCACATTAGGATTGTGCCTCAAGTCAGGAGATTGCTTTCTCCTTTGTACTGTTTTTCCTCCCTCACTGCCTTTTTACAGTAGTAACCTTCTTCCATCTCACATCCTTTTGATTGATTTCAGTGATGCTCATTGAGGATTTCACTTTATGCATCTGCTGAACTGCAGTCCACAAACTCTTATGCTTATACTGTAATTGGTTTGTCTTGAAAGCAATACAAGACTGTTTTTGATGAAACAGACTAACCCAGCTGCCCTGCTGAAAAGAATGCACAGCATTTTTATCTGTATGCTGGAGTAAGACAACTCTTTGTAAGAGCAGAGTTTTGAAATGGATAGTTTCAAAAAATGTTTAATGCCATTTTAAAAAAATCCTTTAAAAAACTTTTTTTGATTACATGGTCTGATGTGAGCATCCTTGGAATTGGGTGACACAGAAGTCCTGTACCCAAGGAACATCAAATGCACAACTAATCCCCATAAATCTAGTTATTTCAATGGTTTCAACGACTGCATTAAATGTGTAGTGTGAGAGGCTGTCAATGGCGACAGCCTCAGAATTTACAGTGGCGAAGCACAGAATTTACAAATGAATCGAGCAACAATCTCTGTTAGAAAACAACAACAAAAGCTTTGGGATAAGAAATGACACCATGATTTGGAAAGGCTTGTAGCGAGATTCCGTAAGGCACGGGAAATCAATCGCATACTTCGATCTGATTTCCATACTTTGAAAAAGGACACCCGGAGAACTTTCAGGAAGTCGTAAGACTCGAGGGGCGCGAAATCTTGTACTTTAATTTAATTGGATAGCTCATTCACTGATCCAATCAGGTGAAGAAGGGGGCGGAAACGTTCCTTTCTTCCGTCAGGTTTCCCTTTGGTCGGGAAAAGGTTTGCTAAGCTGGGGCATGTGTCCGTACCTTGGTACAGGCGTTCTTTACACGTGGTTAGGGGACTTTAAAGATAGGAAGTCATATGCGTGCCAAAGAAAATGCTTCGCGAAAGCTGGTATTAGGCTCCACGGTAATATTGAGAGCATTGTCCAAGCCTGCGGCCCGGTGGTTAGCTCTCCAGAGGTGTAGAGCGTATTTTGGGCCTGATCTGTAAAGAAACGCGGGAGGTGTTGAAGAACGGGATTCACGATGCATAATAAGAGACCGCTGACAACCGTGAGTGTGGTACATGTCTTTAAACTCACACTGTACGGCTGCGGCTACAGCAGATGCATTTCCAAGGCCTCGTTACCTCCAGAAAGCATTGCATTGCTTTTTATTAGATACCAAATACAGTGTTTTAAAGCTTTACACTTGTCTCGCAATACTTACTGAAATGGGATTGGCCGATAGACTTGAGCAGTGTTGGGCGTACACGTGGCAGATCCAGGTTAAAATCCTCTCTCAGTCACGAAGAGTCCTTGGAACAATCACTGTCTCTGACCTGCCTCACAGGGTTGTTGCGAGGACAAAAGTAGGAAAGGAATTATCTACATCACCCTAATCTCTTGGAAGGGCGGTGGTATAAAAATGTGGAAAACAATATAAATTACTGTAGTCGGCGGCAATCTCAGGAGCACTTCCCAGAATGTAAACGAGCTAATTTGCATGTTCAGTGTTTCCTTTTCAGGAGGAAAGGTCTCGCCAGAGGGGTGGAGCAAGAAAACCATTTCCTGCCTGCGCATCTCGATCACGGAAGCGCTAATACGTATGGGTGCTTATATTAGTTGTGAAATCAAAGTTGTATGAATTGCTAAACCTTACGGTGTTTGTCTATTTCTTCATGGCCCCGAATTAGAAATATTTTGTGGCTTGCATTAGTTTTAATGACAACGTGTTCCAAATAACGTGAGAGAGCAATGCAAATACCCTGTAAAAGGAAAATTGCGGGTTACTTCCCCGCTTCCCCCCATAATTTAAGGATAACACCTTTTCCAAACACACTACGTGTTGTCGGCGTTTAGGCTAGTAAGAAACCGGATAATTATACAAAGCAAGAAACAGACAGAATGCAATGGACGAGTAAAGTATTTGTGCTAGTGAATATGTGGTGGCAAATTGTACTAAGTCTTAGGAAGGGATGTAAACATGTATTAAATAAGAAACGAAGTGTGCAGGTTTTTGGGTGTCCGCGCTCTCTGCGGATACTACCTGTTTACGGTATACTTGAGCACGATGGCGTCCCTTGACATAGATCGCACAGAGGAGGAGGTCCTCACATCCTCTCAAATAAGCCACCAAGTTCTAGAAATGCTTCATCCTGCAAATCCTGGAGATCTCCTATCCATTAAGAAGCACTGAAAGGCAGCTTACGCGGGTAAACAGCGAGTTGGACAGAAACAGCGGCAGATCTCTTGCAAAGTCTCCATACTAGGTCAATTGACATAAAGTCGTCGATTACCAGAGCACTTTCCCGAGCGAAATACAGCAGTCGCATTCATGGGTCCTTTCCAGTAGCAGACAGGCGCTTTGCACCCGGAAGACAAGATTAAAAAGAAAAGGAAGGCGTGGTAGCGTACAGAGAATTTATAATCGGCTTTCAAGATAGTGATTGGCTGCGGACAGCTCCGTATACACTGCAAGTTTGAAATTCCCGGGCTTTTCACTGATTGGACAGATGTTTCCTCACCACAGTAACCTTTTATAAGGCGCCCGTCTGTATTGGCTTTGGATGGGGAAGGGGTTCATGACGGCCATTTAATAATTAGACTGACCTTCACTGCAATTAGAGAGGGGACGCGTGTGCGCGTATCGCGCTGGCGGGAAGTTTAAAATGACCATTGACTGAAAAGAGATGGGGCAGGCAATAGCTTGCACTACAGCGTTTCAAAACACGATTTAATAGCGTGATTTTGAAATGTAAAAAACTACATGTTATTTATAGTCGATCTCCCAGCGGTTTTGGGGTGCACAAAGAAAGGAGGGATTGCAAAGTTGATAGCAAAAATGGTGCAGAAAGAGGAATGCTTTACCCTTTCTGTAGACTATGTTTGTGATAAACACTCACCCGCTTCCCATCTAGGGGGAAATTAAAAATTAAAGGCACTTCTGCGAGTCGAATTGCGAGGATTTCATCACAAAAATTAGTCTTGCCCCCGTCCCCCGGCCAGTCGTCAGTTTAGTCATAACTTGTGGCATTGATTAACGTTGCTCAGTCCTGGCTAACTTTCTGCGGATACAACCCATTGAAGATTGGGGTTCATTGAAGCGAGGGAGGTGTGGCCAAGTACTAGTGTTATATGAATTGTGATCATTGTAAGGCTGCTTATGTACACAGTATAAGCGAAGTACAGTACCACTGCCCTACACAAGGTTGTTATAGAACCGTCTTTTTTTTT
>JAJKFI010000076.1:2211268-2224284 GCA_029204185.1 Lerista edwardsae
TCAAGGGACCCCCCTCTGAGAAAAACAGCTGCCAGAACTGCGGTTGGACGTTTTTTGGGCTTGGGACGGGCACTTTTGCGTGTTTTTTGCCCATTTTGAGGCTGCCATCTTGGAAATGACCCAGTTCTGGTACTCTGACTGTAGGGGATTTTCTTTCCTGCCAATACGCACACCTCATACTGTCAAAAACAGTTGAGAAACCTTCTGGCCTTTTTGTTTGCGATTGAAATGCTATCCGTAGCGGACTATACGGCTTAGTCATGCCGGCCACATGACCGCAGAAGCTTGTCCTTGGACAAAACACCGGCTCTACAGGCTTTGAAATGGAGATGAGCACCGCCCCCTACAGTCGGTCAGGACTAGACCATTTGGTCATGGGGAAACCTTTACCTTACTTGTTTTATGAGGGAGCAGAGTTCCAGGCATAGCTGTTCAAATACATGCTTCATTCTGTGGTTATTGCAGGCGTATGGGTATTTGTATCACTGCTCCCCACAAGGATTTGGTGATTAAGGGCAACTTGAGTCTTCTGGTGTGCAGGGGAGAAGTAATTCATGAACAGCACAATCCTAGGCATGTCTACTCAGAACCAAGCCCCACCAAGTTCAAATGGACGAGCTCCCAGGTAAGTGCATATACAATTATAGCTCAAGTCTCAAACTGGGGGGTGGGGGGTAATGGCACTGAGGGTGCAATCCTAAACTGAGTTAGGCCGGCATAAGCTAAGACACTTACTGGACCACTCTCTGAGTCAGAGAGGCCAGCACACAGACGTGCGCCAGCCTCCCTGACTCCGAGAGTAGTCCAAACACGCTTTATGGAGGCCCTGGTGCCGGCCAAACTTTGCTGGCTTAGTTTATGCCGGCCTAACATCAGTTGTGCTCCAAGTCTGGGTAGTAACAAGTAATAGTATTTTCTGGGCAGCAACCCTAGACTTTTGACATTTTTTGCCAACATCAACTGTTCACAGTGAAGGATCTTGAGCTTTCTGGCTGATATGGGGATTTTTGTAATTTCTATGCTCATTTGATTTTTTATTGCAACTCTAAAGGGCCCAATCCTTTCCAACTTTGCAAGAATGATGCAGCCGTAACAACTGCATTCTCTGGTGGTGGTGGTGGTGGTGGTGGTGAAGCAGTCAGAGGCCTCCTTAAGGTACGGGAATGTTTGGTCCCTTACCTTGTGGCTGCATTGGTCCTAGAAGGTTGGAGGATTGAGCCCTAAATGTTGGTAGCCATCTTGGAAAGATGCATGTTTAGGGTAGAAGTAAGAGCCTTCTGGGCAGTGCATGGTCACAAATCTAGGGAGGGGAATGATGGAGAACCTCCTTTTTATACAGCGTTTTGCAAGTTCTACCATTTCTTTTCCTGAGCTTATCAAGAGGTAAGTTGACTCCTTAATAGCTAATTCTTCCAACATATGGGTTCCCTTTGTATTGAGGAACTGATGAACAGGGTGTATGCAGACTCTTACCCCAACTCTGTCTTCCTGTGGTCTTTCCAGAGAACTCAAAAAACTCTTTTTAAAACATGCGAAAGCCAAATTTTGCCTTCAGAGTCTTATGCAGGGGGCTTGAGATTCCATGATAATAGCCGCTGGGGGGTCCAGCCACCAGGGAACTGAGCTTTGACATTGATTTTACTAAGCCTGAAATGTTAATTACGCAAAAGGCAATTATTTATTTTGCTTGAGCAACTCCTGGGAACTATAATTTCACAAGCCTGTTATTAATTTCCCCCAGGAGAAACTTAAGCCTATGGGTTTATAGTCACAACTACCAAGATGAGATTTTGCCATGGATGGGGGCTCCTCTCACCAACCACATTGGTACTATGTGACTGGCAGTACATCCACGTAATCTTCCCATTGCAACTGTGGTCCTTGCCAAGTTACATCAGTGGGAGTCTACTTTTGGAGAAAGCAGCCTACTTGCAGGAGATTCCCCGTTTTACTTCTTTCAGGCAGTAGCAAAGTAGTGCTAAGCTCACCTGAGACAGCTTCTAAGAACTTTGTAATGCAAGACAGCTGCAAATGGGGGGGATCACTTTAAACTAAAATATACTAACAACGATGCCACTGTGGTTTGCAGCCAGCTGTTGGCATTTGTTCTTAAATGTTATATTATAAATCTAGTCTCTTCTCCCCACTTCACAGTAGCACTAAACTCAACAATCTACTGTATCCATGTGGAGCGTGTCAAAAGATCCCATTGGAAATAATTGACTCCTGGGAGCAGCCATGTCATAAGATCCAAGTCCTCAGTGAGCATGCAGTAAGGGTCTCAAGCATGCCGAGTGGGCACTCAGGCACTGCTCCACATCAGTCAGTTTTCCTTCACTGCCCTAGAACAGAAACATGTGGTATAAAACGCTAATCTGAGATTAGAAGGTTGTGCTGCTCTTTTAGCTTCAATTACATAAAGTAGCTGGAAGGCTTTGCTCTCTTTTTGGTAAGTGGGTGCCCCTTGCCTTGCTTCCTGAGGCGATAATCCCAGTAATCCAGTGCACTGAGAAAGAAGATCATAGCCAGTGAGTTCACCTTTTGTAGAAGGAGGCATGCACATAACCTGCAGCAGCAGGGTTAGAGGCAGATAATACACCAGCTGTGGCAGAGACCCAGGCTCCCTTGCTTCCACTTAATGCAAGCGTCACCATTCCCTTTTGTTTTTTTAAAAACGTAAAGCCAAGGTGATAAATCCTCCAGCTTTGATAAGGCTATAGCCTGAAGCAGAGTTGCTGTGCCAGCTACAAACATAATGTTGGGCATTTCCCTGTATCCCTGGAAATCCATTTTCTAATGGCCAGGGCATCACTTTGGAGAAGTGTGGGATTTGGACTTCTTATGGCTCATGGAACCCCAATGAGTTAGGATGATCAAGCTAGGTTTTAGTGCAAATTCCTCTCTAAACTTGTGCAATTATTATTTTTTAAAGGACACAAGATGAAAGACATATGGTTGTCTGCCTCACATGTGAGGATAAAGCATTTGCTCTTGCTGTGCACAAGGTGGTGCTAGAAAGCAATGCCACCCAATTAAAAAAAAGTCTTACTAGATCAGGCCAAATTTCTCACACACCTGCCTCCTACAAAGCTCACAAATAGTAGCATGCAAGACAGCAGCTTCTTGCATTTGCAATCAGTTGTTATTAATAAACTTCCACAGATCTACTTACTTAAGCCAGTGGCTGTCTATTTTGCAGCAATGAATTTTCCATCTCGTACTTACTTAAGCTAGTGGCTGTCTATTTTGCAGCAATGAATTTTCCATCCCATTCAGAGTGGGACTTTTTAATTGAGCTTTTCCTCATACGAAAAAGGCTCTTGTGGTAATTTTAATTCACCTTTTTGCTTCTGCTGCAGCACCACATTTAACACCACAACTGGGAATTAGATTTGCGAAGTATTTCCCATTCCTTTCATATTTAAAATACAGTTTAGGTGCAGCAATCAGAAGGATTCATCTAAAATTGTTTTACTGCTCCCATGAATAACATTTACTGAACGGTAACAAAACAGACTCAATACTGGAGACATTATTGCATAAAAGCCTTTTGTTAAAATTTAGGAACTCCATAAGTTCTTTTGCCTGACATTTATTCACACACTAGCTTTTTGTTACCCGGCGTTGCCCAGGTAACAACATTATCTTCCAGAGTTTATGAGTTTTGCACCCCTTCTCGCCCCCCACGCCAATGGGGGCTGAACCCGGACTCCAACAGCGCCGGGAGCGCCACTGCTCACCTCAGCGACCCCTGAAACTACGGATTCGACGCCGATGTTGGCTGTTTTCAACTGTTTTCACATGGGGCCCCCTGCACACCCCCACCCCCGGGGGCACCGGAAGGAGCTGACCCCGCAGTGTTTGTCGCCAGGCTGCAAGGCACGCGCGTGCCGGGTTTGGTGTGTGTCGCTCCAGGCGTTCCAGCAGGGCATGGCGGACGTTTTGTCTCGCACCCCTTCTGGTCCCCCATGCTGAGGGGGGCCCGAACCCGGACTCTAACTGCGTAGGGACCGTCACCGCTTGTCCCGGCAACTACAGATTCGACGCAGATTTCGACCATTTTCACACGGGGGCCCCTGCGTACCCCCACCCCTGGGGGCGCTAGGGTGGCCCGACCCCCGTAGTGTTTGTGGCCAGGCCACTAGGCTTCTCCATGCCGAGTTTGGCACCAATCGGTACAGGCGTTCCAGCAGGGCATGGCAGACGTTTTGACTTGCGCCCCTTCTTGCCCAGGGGGGGCCGAACCCAGACTCCGACGGCGTCGGGACCGTTGCCGCTCGTCCCGGCGACCCCGGAAACTACGGATTCGACACCAATTTCGGCCGTTTTCATGCAGGGACCCTCGCGTACCCCCACCCCCGGGGGCATCAGGGGGGTCTGACCCCCGCAGTGTTTGTCGCCAGGCCGCAAGGTGTATGCAAGGTGTATGCGTGCCAAGTTTCGTGCCTATCGCTCCAGGCGTTGCGGAGCCTATGCGGAACATACATACAGACGTTCTTCTTTATATATGTAGATTCACAACTCTAAAGAATGTACAATCTTCTCCCCAGGGCTGGTGTCAGGCAATTCCGTGCCCTAGGCAAGGCTAACTACTTGTACACTCTATGAACATTTCACGTCTTTATAATTATATTCTACAGCACTGTTGTGATATTTCTTAAAAATAACATGAAGCATCAGTTGCATTTTTACATGGATTAAAAAACAAATCTGTAAAATATGTCCCCCTTAAAGGTTAGTACTGTACTGCGCCCATTAGAGGCCTGCATCCTAGGTAGCTGCCTAGTTGGCCCAATGATAGCACCAGCCTTGCCTCTCCCCCCGCCCGCTCCCCCCCCCCCCACACACACACTGGAAGGGGATTATTGGTATCCTTAAAGTTCCTAATGATCAATAAGAACATGCAAAATTCTCTATATTTTAGGCTGACAACCCTGCAGCATTATAAATATTTTGAGATGGTCAAATTCATGTGAATGGCCTCGACTCAGAGCAAATATTATTCAACATACCACAAAACAAGATGAATCATATTAAGGTAAGGTTTACTTTTGTAGCATGTCAATGGGACAAAAGGATTACTTCTATAATCAGTTGTTTTTATAGATACTGGGTTGGATAGAACTCTTTATGAAAAACCCTCAAGCGGGACAAGTGAAGTCCACTGCCTCATGCATGTACACACAGAGATATCACAGAGCACATTCAGTTTCTACCACTGAGGGTCCTATTAACACCACACCTTGGGCAGAGGTTTTACATGAGATATAAATACAAGGGTAAGTTCAGGTCACTATGGAGAAAACTGAAGATCTCTTCCCACAGTATACAAATCCTTTTATCAGTAATCTAGGTGGTTTAAATAAATGAAGCTACATTCCTAAAATGGCAGTACAGTAGAGATATTCAATTCAGTATCATATTTACTCTGAGCACCCCCTGTAGTGCACAAAGGGGAACGTCGGACATACAGCAATGTGTACGTGCACGATGGAGCACAGGGTTTCAATTTTTCACATGACCAAGTTCTGGTGTGTGCTCCCTTAAAAAGATAGGTTTTACTAAAAATAGACTAAGCAAGGGAGTACAAGTGTCATTTAAACATACACTATTTCCCTGTACAGCAGATCAGCACTACTTGTGTACCCCATCCCCCCGGGATTACATTTGTTCTTTGAAAGCGAGGGTTACTGCTATTGCAAAATGCATCCTATCCTTTCCAGCCGCCACCCACAAATGAAACAATAACTTTGAGCATATGGAGGAAGCTACGGAATATGTTTTCAACAACTTCTTGCAGTTTCCCTACTGAGTGTGTTCTGCCAATGATGTCCCCTACAATAAACGTGATGATAGCGTAAATACTCTACACATTGCACAATAAAACTCAAATAAAAAAACTCCATTAAACTAAAGACAGAGCCCTTAGTACACAATGCTGCTGTGAATAGCTTAGAAGGGCTTTATTGTAGCAGTTCATAATCGAACTCTTGGATGTTCAGAACCGTGTCTTATTTCAACATTGGAGAGGCAAAAAAGTTGCCCTGCCGTCCAAGACTGGTTGCAGACTTGCTCTTGCTTGCAAATCTAAGGGGAGAAGAAATGGAAGCTCAGCATAGAACAGTCTTCAAAGAGTATGCCCTAACATCAACCTAGATGACCCTCTTGGACACAGCCTTGTACATCTATCCTTCCATTTTCCAATCCCAGGCCCCATTATTTCACTTTCATTAGCTATTCCACTGCTTTGCTAGCTCATATACTGTCCAAGCTGGAAGTGTCCATTGGTGATTATGTAATACTAAGTATAGAATGCAGACACAACCCAAGGCACTGAAAGTCACATAAATGCACCATTCTGCCTTCCTCACAGATGGCTGCAGTGTTTACTGATTTCTTCAATTGGGGACTTCTGGAAAGACAGGCAAGCTACAGTGCAAGCACTTAAGACTTTGTAAGGGGTATTAAGATTAGCAAAGGGGTATTAAGATTAGCATTCTCACTTAGCAATGTGGGTTTTCTGGACAACTTTCCGATGTCCTCAATGCATGATCTAATTCTGCATTTTTTTAAGCTTATATTTGGTAAACAAAGCTTAGAGTACCCCATGCTAATTTTATGTCCCAAAAGACACAAGTATTTAAACTGAAATATTTGAGTAGAACAATTAAATTTTGTAACTCAAAGGAGTTACAATATTTTCATCAACCAATCTCCTTCTTTCTATTTCACTGTGATGGTGCACATTAGTGTGTTCTTCAGATTAAGCATAACTACAGTACTTCAAAGCAATCAACTAGAAACCACTAAAACACACACATTTTAACACCTGCACCTTCTATAGGTCAATGAGATGCTGCTCTGTGTGTTTGAAAGTGAAACAAATTAATCTGTTTTGATCTTGCCTTTGTTTGCAATCTGAGATGAAATTTTAGCTTGCCCATATAGATCAAATCATAGCCATTCAGGTTAATTCACTGAATTGGATTATGATGTGCATTCGTGATTTTATTTTGCCCCCATAGAGAAAACATGAATTACAACTTCGAAGCTTCCAAGTTTGCTTAATATTGGATTGGCAATGATGTAATTAGCATTCATTGTGAATCTTTAGAAATGGAGAAACCTTTCCACAGGGGAAAAAAAGGACTGGAAAATTTTCCACCCTTCTGTGTTTTTCTTTAAACAGAGCCTGCTCAGAGGTGAGCTGTGATATTTTTTCTTGACACATGCTGTGGTCAGGGTGCTATGTACTACTACTGTTCTTGCCTATGATCTGCCTCTGGCCAGTTTTGTTGTAGTTAGGAAATGCAAAAGAGAAGTTTCACAGGTGATTGCAATGTACATATTCTAAACTCCCTAAAGTGGCCAGCTAAGTAAATATAGTTACTGCAGACACTAAGAGGGACCTCAGTAGCAGCTGGAAAGTGGAGGGAGGGGTAAAAGATGTGTAGGTGGCATGCCTTTCTCCCAGAGCCATTCACTATCACTGAACTTCTCTTTTGGAAAAATTACACTCTGGAGATGAGCTATGCACTCTCTTCTGCTCCAGCCCAGCTAGTCTTTCCAGATCATGCCCACTCCTTCCATCATAAAGGAACCTGGGACAAGTCACTAAGTCCGTCTAATATTTCTTTTGGACCATTTATATTGACTTACTGCAAAGCGTCTGCTAGAATCACGGAGCCCTTTCTTAAGTAGTAGGAGGAAAAACTTCCTTTACTACGGCAAGGAAGTAGATACTCAACTTACTTAGGTGTGGTCTTGCTGAATGTAGATTTGACTTTTTGGGACAGTGAGCTGCTTGACGGCGTCTTCACCAGTTGCTGCTCTGGAGTGGTGAGTGGTCCCAACATGCTCACTTTGTAACAGAACATCACAGGCATTGTAGTTAGCATTCGTACAGTGCAATTCTATGCATGTCTATTCAGAAGTAAACTCCACAATTCAATGAGCCTTATTCGCAAAAATGCATGCCCATATAGCAGCAGTTCCTACTTGGACATTGGAACCACTGTAAGTGCTGGCAGAGGAAGGGCCCGGGGCAGGTGGGGTTGAGGTGCAAAAAGAGGAAGTACTTTGTGCACAAAAAATGGGGCTTTTTACATCATTGGGGCTGCGAACCTCCCAGACCTTGCCAGTGTGACCCCCCCCATGAGGCAAGAGCCCCTGGAATGCCCATAGTGCCTTAAGGGGGAATGGCCAAAGAAATTATCCCAATGATGGGTCACGACCCACAGATTGGGAAATGCTGGCATATAGAATTGCAGTCCTATACAATAATGTTAAGTAATATTACAAGCCTAATTAGGCAGTGTCTTTAAGGAGCAGGAAATACTTTAACCTCATGTATAAAATATATATTGAATACCATATTGTGGCATCTCTCACTTGCTAAGGTCATAAGACAGTGTTCCTTTGGGTTTTTTTTTAACTTTTCAGAGCGATGGATGGGGCCACACATATGTTACACTAGACTGTGCATCACTAAGAAAAAACACCACTGCTATGCAAAAGAATTTCAAATCCTGCAAGGACAGTCCGCTTATGTAAATTCAAATAAAAATGATTCTAAAAGAACATGAATGAAACTATTAAGGTGGGCTGCCACTGAAAATGGCAATCCCATGTCAAAAATTTCCCCCTTAATATGGAGCAATGTAAATTCTCAATGTGCTATCACATCATGCATTTCTCCAGCTTCATTTCCTTGGGCAGGGAGATGCAGAATGCAATGCTGATGTGCATTTCTATTAGTACAAAGTACAAGGGAGAGGAGGGAGAACAAAGGATTGCCATCTTTAGCAGCAGCCCCATCTTCTGTTACATATTACTCTCACACTATGGTTTTTGTACTCTGAGTATGTATGCACTGAGGACAGTGCAATCTCACTTTATAACAACCAAATAAATAACACAGCTTGCTAAGAATAATGAAGTAGATACCGATGACATATGCAACAGCCTGAGTTACTTAGTGGAACCAGCAACTGACAATAATAAATTGGAATGTAAAGTCAAGGTATTGGTTAAAAGGGCCAGATTTCAGTTAGCACAGATTTTAAGGCTTAATTACCTTTAACATCTGGTGTGCAGGGGGTGGAGTAAGCGTTGGAGTTTTCAATGATATGGGCTGGCTCAATGTTTTCCTGTTCCACCATCATGAACCGGCTCCAAAATTCCACTGGCAGGCAGATCAGCCGTTCCACAACCTATATAATAGAATCACACTGGCATGTGACCATGTTCTCTTATACAATGGCACAGTATCACCAGAACTTGGCTTTGACTCCTTTCGTTCTCATTTTCAGTTCATGGCCAATTTGTTGCTTCTCCCTTAACAGTTCAACCACATGATACTTCCATTCTGTTCCCTTAGCAAAAGCTCTAGTTCATGCCTGATTTGCTCTCATTTCCTATCACAATCTTACCCACTTTGGAACACAATCCTGGGATGCTCCTTGGCTGGCACAAGTCCCTTATGTTGGCCTGTGAGCATTGCGAAGTGCCGTAAAAGCACCTTCACGACAACTCGTGAGCTGGGTAGGCCAGCAGAAGGACGTGTGCTGGCAAGATCTGCTGGCAAAGAGAGCAAGTTCTCTTTGGCCAAGGGTGGCCAGTGTGGGGGGCTGGAGAGGGTGGCAGGAGGGCAGATCGGATGTGGGGAGGGGCATTTATGGGCAAACGGAAGGCGGTTCTGGGGGTGGATCAAGGCTGCTGCACCTTAGGCCAGTTCCAAACCGCCATCCCAGGCCTGAGCAACCTTACACAGGATGCTTGAATTTGTGCTAGCAAAAATCGTGGGTGCAAATCTGAGTAGTCCCATGGGACATTTGGTGTGCGACATGGGGTAAGGGGTAGAAAAAAATGCCCATGCCCCAAGTTGCATTCTAGCCTGCACCTGATACAGTGCAGGCCAGTTGGCCTGCCTGTTCCAGCGCTAGTCAGGATTGGGCTCTCCAATCTGGCTCATCTCTGTCCCCTCTCCTCCATGCATCACTGCTGCCAAAATACTCTCCTCTTGTTGCACTGACCAAATTACGCACACCTGATTTCCCATCTGCCACCCTTATTTTCAAATCCCTCCATATTTCTTGGGACTCATTTCACATTACACTCTTGATCTGTGGACCTTCCCTTCCCATCATTCTCAGCTATGATGAGCTCAAAAGCTCCCCCCCCTCCACACACACACACACACACACACACACACACACCAGTTTCTCCTTTGGTTGTCCCTTATGCTTGGTATTGTCTCTAAATAAACCTGTAGGGCAGTTCCTCCAGATTTACCCATTTTGTGACGGCTTGGGCACAACCGTAATTCCCATATCCTACTGTAACAGGTAAACTGCATGTGTTAACTGAAATAATCACACACATTTCCCTGTTCACCCCTGCCTCCACTTCCCAGCCTTTCTCTGTTGTCTCCTTAGTGTCAATATCAAGGCTGTAAGCACCTCCTATGAAGTGCTATGAACATGGATGGCGCCATATAAATAATAAAACAGCACCAAACAATACAAATGCAACTAGATTTCATGTTATCACATATTTCAGAGTTTATATTCTGTCACCTTGTTCACACTGCTGACCTACCTTGGGTTGCCTCTTTGTGTCTTGGAGTAGTGTCATGGGGTCAGGATCTGGCACAGCATGACCAACAATTGTAGGCCCAAAGACTTTGGACAGGTTAGTAACATCCATTTTGGTGGCTGGACTTTGAGCAACTCTAAACAAGAGAAAGACATTTGAAACGAAACATGTTTGCAAGGACCTCAAAACACAGTGGCAAGTCTGAGGCATTTATGAGGCATTCAGAGTTTAGCTTAAACAGAGTGAGTCTGGGAAAAAATATTGAAGCACTTCCTCCTCCCAGAACACAAAAGCCAACCAACTCACCTCTGGAGGTGTATCATGAGAAAAGCCAGGGTATCCCTATTTGCCTGGGGAAGCTCCCCAACTGTTTGATAAATTGCCGCTACACTGTTGTCCTCATCCATGATTTCTTTAAAGAGAATAAAAAAATAATGCCTTTATGACTGCTTTCAAATGTAAATGTCATTAAGAGGGGGTGGGACTTTTGCTGTAACCCATTTTGAATGGCACAGTACACTTGAATCTACAGCACCAGGAATGATCATTCTATTATTCTGGGACATCCTGTCAGTAGAACCCCCACTTTCAGAATCAGAAAGTGGAAAGTTAGCTGCTTGTACAGATTAAAGGATTCCCCCAACATACAGTAAGATCAACAGCAAATGACAAAGAAAAACAGCAAATGAGTTGAGAGTGGCACCTAGTGCTATAGTTTTCAACACAAACAATTGCTCAGAGAGTCAAATGCCCTCATGAGTGGTGCCACCTTGAGTGGTACCAATGTGCCCTCCCCAGTCAGTTCATGGTTATTAAAAGCCAATTTAAAAATCCTTTTTCTAGGCTTGTTGCTTTATTATGGCTCCTGCTGCAAGTCTAAACACACACACACAATATTAAGAAGCTTGTACCAGGTTAAAGGATAAAGCGCTATCAGCCAAGTGGTTACTTAGAAATGTATATTTATCTGAAATTTGGAAAAAAAAATCATTGTTGGGAGAATCACTACGTTTAGTTCTGTTACACAGCAGAGATTCAAACAACAATGCTCTTTGTTGGAAGAGAAGACTTAATATAACTAATGACTTGGAACCAATGCTCAATAGGCTTGCCCAGTGGAGGAAAGCGAAGATGTACATACTATGGCTCTGAAGACAGTATTATTCCTACCTGCTGCCTCCATAAAAGCTTTGTTGAGACGAAAGGTGAGAAGTGGTTCTTTAAGGTTGCGGAGGAAGTCTTTAAGGAGGCTGCATATGGCATGTACATCTTCTACCTTGCTAAGCAGAGGCACAGTTTTCCCTCGAAGGAATTTTTCCTTCAGGTCTTTCACTGTGCGGTCACAGCCAGAGATTCGGTACAGGCCCGTCTGTTGAAATTAAAGATAATCATAATCGCATTTACCTAGATGTCCTGTAGACTTACTTCACCCCATAGCACACAGGACTGCATCCATAATAATTGCACGAGTGCTTTTTATACAAGCTGTGCTTATATAAGTGGCTGTGGGCTCAGACAGCCCCAGCACCTATAGTGTGTTCATTCTAACAGTGCTGTAAACAAGTTAATGTTCAAATTCATTCTTACCTCCTGCAGCCCTCGCTGCTCAATTTCATTCACACAGAGGACTACAATAGATGGGATCATTGGGGGAGTCAGAGATACAAAGTCCGCAAGGGCTCCCTGAAAAGATGACAATGATTTTTCATCTGCACCTGATTTCATACAAGTTCAACAGACGCTCTTTTAAAAAACACCACCACCAATTTTGGATCTTCCCGTAGAGAATTTGATGAAAAGCACCACATAATTGCACTCTAGGAAAATAGGGTGCAAAGAATTGCTTTTAACTGAACTTTGTAGCCATGTGCCACATTGTAAAGCGTGAGTGTAATATTCTACTACTGAACTCTAGAATGGACTGTACATTAAATATGAAAAGATAACATTACATATTCAATAAATCATGGCAGGATGTACTGGAAATGTTTAAAGAAATTTCACATGTTCTCTGGCCAGCCTAAGGGATATGTATGCTAATAGCATTAGTTACAGACATCCTACTCTCATCCTTGCCCTACCTCTTAAATTGAACAATTTAAAGAGCTATCCCAAGGCTTTTCTGAAAACTGCTAGGCATGCATAACAAATACTAAGATCCAGTTCAGCAGCTGTTACCACCTAGTTCCTCTAGCAAGAAGTCAGGCATTGTTACTTCTTGCATTTTATTCCCTTTCCTATTGACTTTGCATCTAGTCAGATTCAAGCATACCTTAGGGACAGGCAGCTAGGAAGCTTTACATTTACATATACCCCATGGACACAAACAGGAAACTCTCTCTCTCTCTCTCTCTCTCTCTCTCTCTCTCTCTCTGTGTGTGTGTGTGTGTGTGTGTGTGTGTGTGTGTGTGTGTGTGTGT
>JAJKFI010000076.1:2224294-2301600 GCA_029204185.1 Lerista edwardsae
TGTGTGTGTGTGTGTGTGTGTGTGTGTGTGTGTGTGTGTGTGTGTGTGTAAGCAGTCCCTTGTGCAAAGCACTGAGTCATTACTGACTCATGGGAGTGACGTCACACTGCAATGTTTACTAGGCAGACTTAGTTGTACAGGATGGTTTGCCATTGCCTTCCCCAGTCATTCTACTTTAACCCCAGCAAGCTGGGTACTCATTTTATCCATCTCAGAGAATGGAATGCTGAGTCAACCTTGAGCAGGCTACACACCAGTGGTGGGATTCAGCCAGTTCTCACCTATTCTGCAGGATCGGTTGCTAATTTTAGGTTGGGAGAGGGAAGAAAGGCAGCGGCCGCCCTGAAGGACATAGAACCGGTTGTTAATTTATTTGAATCCCACCACTGCTACACACCTTAAAGATATTCTCACAGCTGTGGAACACGCACTCAGTTTCATCCACTTAAGTCTTTACATTTTTAAATCCAGGAGAAAGTCATGCAACTATAGACCACTGATGTGATCTTGTATACAGAAAACAAACCTCTCCAATTCTGACAGGAGTTCCTGCTATGGTAGGAATGCATGGCAAGGGACAACGGTCTCGGCATTCTGGGTGAGTCACTACGCGACAGTCTCTGCACTTCAGGGACATTTTCCCGAACTTTATTCGCTTGCCACAGGGAACACATGACTCTGGTTTGATAACCTAGGAAAGAAAGGTCATTAGTGTGAGAAACTAGCCTAATCTGTAACACAGAATGGGGAGTGGGGATGGAGTGGAGAAATCCAACCTTGGTTCAGATTCTAAATAGGGTGCACTCATATGGTCTGTGAGGGACATGGTGGCACAGCAGGTTAAACTGCTGAGTTGCAAGCTTGCTGACCAGAAGGTTGACAGTTTGAGACAGCACAATGGAGTGAGCTCCCATTGCTTGTCCCAGCTCCTGCCAACCTAGCAGTTCGAAAACACCTAAAAATGCGAGCAGATAAATAGGTACCACTTTGGTGGAAAGGTAACAGTGTTCCATGCACTACGCTATATAGTCATGCCGGCCACATGACCACGGAAGCTTGTCCTCGGACAAATGCCAGCTCTTTGGCTTAGAAACAGAGATTAGCACCGCTCCCTATAGTCGGTGACGACTAGACCATTCGGTCGTGGGGAAACCTTTACCTTTGTATGGTCTGTATCTCTGAGAGATTACAGATAGTATCTGAAACACCTATAATTCACACAAGTCAGCACAGCAATCATGGGTAGGAATATAAGACACACACACACACACAGGTATTTCCAGGAAGGGTATTATTTTATTTGTTCATAAACCTGCATCCCTGCTTGCCCCAGTCTAGTCTTCAAAAGGGAGTTCCTTTCATTTCTGTATGATGCTGATTTGCACCAAGTTCAAGGAACTGTTCAAGGAACTGTTTTACTTTGCCTTTAAGTATTATTTTTCCTTGGAAGAAGCAGAACTGGCCGTCCTGTGTTCTTCCAAGGGAAACATTTGTTAAATTCCTCAAGACGCTTCCTTGGTAATAGAAGATGAACCGCAATCTGAGATGCGTAGTGAATCTGCAAACTATGCATAAGTGTCTGTACCAAATAAATGATGGTTTGAACCGTTTCTGCATTTCTCCAGCCTATTTACTAGGTCTCCAGCAGGACTTGTTTATGCCTCTCTCAACAAGCCCTCCCAGACAATTTAGCTTGGCAACTTCCAATTTATTATGATTTTTATCATCCCATCTTTCCAGGCTTTAAAACAAATGTTCAAGACAGCTCACAATATATAAAATCATAAACACCACAGAACACACAGAAAGATCTACATAAACAGCAACTGCTAATACAAGTCAAAAGAATTAAACAGTTGATATACTGTATTAAAACCCTGGCAGAACTAGGAGATCTTTACACAACAGCAGCTATAAAGCTATTCTTAAATCCTCAATCCGGGCATAGTCCCAGAGCACGCCATCTCCCATGCTCCAAGCACACACACATCAAATATTGGTGGAATTCAGCAGAATCCCTGGCTAGCAGATCTTAGCAGTCAGGAAGGCTTGTATGGGAGCAGTCAGTCAGCAGTCAGCTCAATAGCTCAAGCAGTACATCTAGGATTAGGATTTCAAAGCATCAAACAATTAAGCATGTTTGTTTCCACTGGTACCAAAAAGGAGGCCACCATAGAAAGTGTCCTGATCCTTACCTCCAATATGTGGCAAGTTCTCAGATGCTTCCTACTCTTGTCATAGGAAATGAGAAAAGAGATGTATGTACAAGAGAAGGCATTTCCTTCAGGTATCTTGACTTAAATCAGTGCTTTGAATAGAGTCCAGAAACTAGTAGCTTCCTAGAACCAATGATCACAGCCACACACACCAAAAAAGGAAATTAGGATAGACTGATAATGGCCTATCTGCTCACCGTTTTGGATACAAATTCATGCAGTCTCATCCCAGTGCTCCCAGGAGTGCTTGAACCATCTGTTCCAGTTTTGATTTCCAGCTTCCTGCTTCCTAAGCTTGAATCACTGTTCCAGGGTTGCAGAATGGCTTACATGGAGGAAAGAGACAAGTCATTTTCCTGACTAGCTTTGATGCAGGAGTCAAAATGGCAATAAGAATCCCAAATATGAACCATTGTATTGAGTCTGCCATTTCTCACCAGATACAACTGTTAATGAAGCTGATGGTAAATGTTGGCAAGCTAATGCAGCGAGAAAGGGAAGTTAAGATATCTAGTTTGGTCATTCCTATTTTCAGTATTAAAATTCACTTTTTAAAAAGCAGCAAGGTTACTTTTAGATCCATTTCGCAGAACAGAGGATCAGATTTAGGAAGGCGAGATATATGATCAGTTTTAAATGCACCTCTTTAATCCTACCATACAGTAGAAACAGAAAAACGTGTTGGATGGACTTTAACAGAACAACAGATTTCAAGAACGGAGCGTTTCTGCTTTATATGACAAAATAAGAGTACAAAATATTTGAAAATGAATAAAACTGAAATAAGCAGTACAAGAATAGCAGCAAAAAATCTGCTCTTTATTCATAACGTATTTCAGAAATATGTTGCCCTGTTCTGTTGAACTTCAATAGCAAACAGCCTTCTTTGAAGTGTCTAATTACAGAAAATCATTCTCATTTGTAGCAGCATCTGTGTGGCTTCAGACAAACATGGATTTTGTCCATGCAAGCACTTACCTGCCTTTCTACGGCTTCCAACATAGCAAGGTACAGTCTCAATAGTGGAGATTGCTTCAATTGGGCCTCCATCATTAGGTACTGTAAGCGTTGTTTTTGCAATGATTGATTCATTTCCCTGAAATGAGACATCCAAATTGTGGCTTCAAAAGGAGGACTTTTCTATAATGTAACTCTGCTACATTCAACTGGGGATTTTACAATCACACCACTTTCTCTTTGAGCAAGACACAATTACATTGATGGGACATAGTTTTTCAACTATGGAAAAGCAGCCATGCCAAGTCTGTTAAGAATGCCCTACCTCCATTAAGCACTTCATGTAATTCAGCCTTCTGGTAATGTGAAGTATTGCTACTGAACCATAACCCAATGACACAGGCCATCACAATTCAAAATCATTTATGTTATAAAGAAACTCAGGCTGCAATCCTAGATCCACTTTCCTGGGAGTAAGCCCCACTGAACACAACTGAATTTACTTCAGAGTCGACATGCATACAACTGTGCTGTAAGACAATCATTCAAAATTACATACTTGGTCTGCTGTAGAACCAATGGAACGTGTTTTCTTTAAAGGACCGGGTGGGCCTTCTATAAACTGCCTGGATGAGCGCTGTTAAAGAGAATATTTATAGCACTGTAAGTCAAAACATTACAGCATTCCTGGGGACAAAAAGTGAAGGTAAATTCTATCAGAGTGCTCAGATATTATGTTCTGTCACATCTTTGTATTTCTACAGGGCACAACGCTTTTGCATGAATTTAAAAGAAGGGTTCTTCCTATGGTGCTCTTCCCAACTAGAGATGTGCAGAGAAGATACCCTCTTCCATCTATTACCTTCTAACTAATGAACATGAAATAGATGGGAAAGGCAGTCCTCCAGTTTGGCAATTTCTCTATTAGTATGCAAGAAATAGAATTCAGACATTTCAGTATCCTAAATCCAAAATATGGAAGCAATTTTAGCTTCCACCTTAGATATCCTGCAAATGAATTGTCAAGACTGCCCAATTCAATTTCAGAGACCTAGCTGTAAGGAATTAAAATCTGAACCAAATTCCAGATTTAGAACAAGCAGCTTAAATTGAATGCATCTGTACACATAGCGTGAACCAAAATTAAGCTGCTCTGCAGACAATGCCAGCCTGACAGGATATTCGTTCTGTTGACATAAGGAGAGCACATATTTCTGATTGGGAAGGCTACCCACAGTGAAATAAAAAGACACACTGTTATACAAGTATTGCAGTACACTTCAAAGACCATGCTTAAAGAAGGTGGAAGAAATTTGCCAGTTTGACCATTTACAACTACTACCACTTTAAACATGTGCACAGAAAAGCATGTGAAATCATATACGCTTGCAAAAGGGAAAGTATGTTTATACTCTTTTCTCTCTTTTCTTCAGTCTGCCAGCCTTTACCAGTGTGGAATCCCAATCCTAGAAATAAGGAAAAAACTCATTAACATACAGATAGTGAATGTGTGACTGACCAAACCACATAGTACATATCTGGTACTTGTGTACAACACACACTGAATTTGGGCGGCAAAAGATTAATACTAAAGTACAACTGGACAAGGAAACCTCACAATGGATCACATACATCTCCTTGTACAGGGTCATGTTTTCACATCATATTAAAATAAAAGCGGCACAAAAAACAAAGAGAGCATGGTTGTATTACCAGTGATTCATCGGTTTTGTCGAAGCTGATGTCTGATAGGTTTGAACCCGATTCGTCTATTGTTGACAGTCTACTAAAAAAAAAAAAACATGAACACATTAAAATTAACAACTTCACCAGGCTTTTAAGATTACCAGTCAATTCCTCAGTGTTTGAAAGCAGAACCTTGTTGCTACAAAGGAGGAACACTAAAGCATATGCAGAATTGCATGTGTTCTCTGCATGTGCAACGTTGCTACCCAGGCATGGATCAGATACCTGATAGAGACATAGTTCATACACCACAATTCATAGGGTGCAGTCATCAAGCACCTATCAAGAGCTAAACACTTTTAGGTTTTAGTGCAGGGAAAGGTAAGCAAGTCCCCTCACCAGAAATCAATGGACCTGAATGAGAAGTTAAAACACTTTGATGTCAAATTGCCTTTCTTCCATTCTCCTAATTCTTCCATCCTAACTCCTTAACAGGAGTTGTTATACAAAGAATGCACCAATATAAGGAATGTATTCTGTTTACTCTGTGCAGCAAAGAACACAAATTCTGCAAACACGTCCTGGGGATATCTATCCGGATCCTTTTCAGTCCAGTTTCAGAAAAGAACAACTTTGGTGGATGACCTGTACTAGCAACTGGACAAGGGGAGAGTGCCCCTGTTGGTCCTGCTGGGTCTTCTCAAGGGCTTTTGATACCATTGACTATAGTATAATTCTGGGTCAGTTAGCTGAGCTAGAAACAGTGTATTTCAAGGTTCCGTTCTGATCCCTGTACTTTTTAACATGAAACTGTTGAGGGAGGTCATGCCAGGATTTGGCGTGGGGTGTTAACAATAGTATAGGCAGATGACACCAACTTCTCCATTCCATCAGATTTCAAGATGGCAATTGGTCCTGGGGCATTTCCTAGAAGCAGTGAGGAGCTGGTTGTGGATCAATACACTGAAATTAAATTTAGACAAGATGGAGGTCCTCCTCATCCAAAAATCAACAAGTATCAGACAGTCTACATGTTGTGGATGGGGTTGTATGCAGGAGCCGGTGTGCAGCCAGGGTGCTTATAAGCTCCAATCTGAGCAGAATGCAGTGGTCCAGGTGGTTGCTGGAGCTCACTGATTCAATTCTACTGGAATTGAAGTACCTGCTCTAGTACCTGCACTGGCTGCACATTCTTTTTGGGATCAAACTCAAGGTACTGGTGTTGACCTTTAAAACCCTTAACGGTATCAGTTTATCTCAGGGACCACCTGCTTCCATATTATCTTGTTCATTTGAGGTGGCCCTGCTTTGGGTGCCGCATCTGAAGGTGTCAAATATGACAGGCTAGAAGAATTACCTTCTCGGTAGTGGTGTCGCTTTGTTATGCACCAAGGACATCTTCTCTATAGGGGTTTTGGCAGGGGTTAAAAATATTATTTCCGCTGATATTTTAATTGGTAAGATGCTATTGCCGCTAATGGTTATGAGTTGTGTGTTGCATGTTATGTTGCACTTCAGCTCTCCCTTTATTATTATGGTGGTAGTGTTTAATAAAAACTGTTATGTTTTTATTCTTTTTTAATGGATATACTATTTTAAGATTGTTGTTCACCACTTTGATTTCTTTTAGAAAGGTAGGGTATACATATTTAAAATTGAAAAGCAGCACTAGATGTATTCTGCCCATGTGCAATACTGCTACATGGAAAATTCCAAGAATTGCATTTAAAACCCAAGGGTCTGACCACTGACAATCACAGACATACATTGTCAAAATATGTCTATTGAAAGTTCAAAAATTAAGCTGGAACAAGTATTAATGGTTCCCTTGCCAATTTGCCCAGCTGTGTCACATGTCTATGCCTCTCCACACTATTTCTGTTCTTTTTTGATCTGTCACTCCAACCCTTTCCCAAAATATTCAATTGTTTTAGAAGCTGAACCTTGCAGGCATGGTTTACATGCATCATTTGTTCCAAGCAGAATGTTCACTTGCTCAGTGCAATATTGGGCTATGGGGAGTGGACAACCTCTAGCACAAAACTCCAGCCATAATCATAGGCCAGTTTGGACAATACCTTGCGCATCAGCCTCACTTCATAGAGCAAGCATGCTGTAAATAGGTACTCTCCACCCTCTTCCCAATACACTAGAGTGTTTTTTTCTGTTTATTGTATGAGGTGAGACAGCTGGCATTAGCCAACACGCACTGCAAATAAAGTAATATTAACACCACATCTACGTAAGCTGTTTGGACAACTTTTCCCCTCCCCATAATTAAGCTAAAGATCCCTGGTATGTCAGGAAGCAAGGGGAGCATGCATGCTCCCAGTGTACTCCTAGCACAAAGAAGAACCAGTTTACTTAAGTTTAATTCTAATTGGCCAGATGCGTTTCCTTCAACTCTACATGAACAACAGCAGCAAATATATTTAGTACAAGTTCAGTTCCAAAATGCAGCATTTATTTGCTTTTTACTTCAACTTTCTCCCTGAAGGGCACCCAAGCATGACTTTTCTTTATCCAAATATCATTTGGATTTCCATAATGGAATCCCAATTTACATTATTTCATCATTCTGCCATAAAGGAAGCACTTCCAAGATTCCATATATAGCCCCTGTATAGATCCTTCCATTGTTGTTTGGATAGGAACTCATATCTGCTACAACTCAAAGCAGCATTTCCAGCCAGACTATACAATGTTATGTTCTATTTAAGATATAGTTCTCTATTTACTTAAACCAATGTTTTATTAGCTCTCAGCCACTCCTTATAATTCTTGTTAAATGTCTTTGACTACAGATGCAAAGCACCAAAATCTATGCTAACAGTTAAAAAGGAGTCCTCCCAGTGTCCACTAAAGCTAAATTCAGTTCAAATAACCCTCTGCCAGACAAAGAAATACAACTTGGTCACTAGGAACTAGGTCAGTAAACAGGGGGAAAGGGTATTTCTGAACTGGTTTACTTCAGTAATAACATTAAAGGTGGAAAGGCAGAGTTATTGACATTCTGGCCAAAGCTACTCCATCAGAGAAAAATCTTTTTACAAGGGATGGGATTATAGGTATAATGGAATTGAAAGACTTCTACAATACAAGCGAAAAAGTGTGTGTTCTAAGGAAGGCAACATTGTTCTGTACATTGGTCAACCACATTGTGCAATTCTCAAAGCCCTGGCATCCTGAAAACTATCCATCTTCGCTGTATCGTTCCAATTTTAGTATATGTGCTGCCGAACTATCCATCAATCACAGAATTCAGATTCAAATTTGCAATACGGAGTTCAAGACCTTAGATATTCACAAAGCCCAAAGGAAACCACTGGCAATTCATGCACACAATTCTTTACAGCTTTGAGGAAGATACTACGTTTAAGACACAATTATCAGTTCAACATAAAATATAAACATGGTGCTGGGCTGCTAAGTCTGAATTCTTTTAACTACTCTATATTCTGAGAATACAAGAATAGTATGGGAAGCTTTGTGACTGTGAGCAATGCTCCCAAGAGGCTGGAAACGTGTTTTATAACCCAAGTGAAAATTGGCTACTTATCTCAAAAGCGGATGTATAATCTTTGCAACCCAAATAACTGAAGCAGCACCAGCTACCAAGGTAACGTCTACTAGCCTACCTTTTGTTTCCTCCAATGGAAGTTTGCCTGTTTAAGAAGGCAAGTGCCGATTTCTGTTCTTCGCTGAGCTGAATACTGCCTGATGAATCACACATCAGCAACTCTCTGATCAGCTGGATCTGTCGCTCCTACAAGTTAGAAAACATCAAAAGTAGTTTCACCTTACATTTATCAGACAGACAACCCTATAATACACATAGCTTTTGAGGAAGGTTGCTACACCAACAGCATATTAATGTCTATAAAGAAATACACACCTGTCTCTCAATGATAGCATCAACTTAGTTTAAAGCGGCAGCAAAGAGATTTTGCTGGATCAAATTGCTATCCAGTGTAAAAAGTTAAGGTACTCCAAATAGATTTCTTTGAGCCATAAAGCAATTTACTGGTATCTTACATATTCTATTTGCATATCATAATCGTTTCAAGCATATTCACATGGGACCTGTGAAGCGAATAAGTGACCAAAAATGAACAATTCCCCATCAACCAAGGGAGGCATTAAAGCACCTTGCCACCACATGAACCCAGGTATGTGGAACCCAGGAAGAATACTAATTTAATATTGAACTATAAATTTCTGATCTGCCCCACAGGGAAAAGGGCAGTCAACACCACAAAGATCTCTTTTGTGTTATAGAAGCAGGGCTTAATTTCCCACAATTCTCCATTCGCATCAGTATTTAAAACTTGTGGCATCCAATGGAAACACACTCAAAACACCTAGGGAAAGAAACGGCGAACAGTTAATGATAGAGACTGCATCTCAGGAGAGTGAACTGAGCAGTTGGAACTTCCATCCTGACAAAGCAAGCAAGAGATCTGCAATGAATGCCCCGTTTTTCCCCTACTACATTTTTCCTTACGTCATGGACAAGGGGGGCAGGATTTCCCTTGAGAATGCAGGCTGACCGGTTTGTCCATCTGCCTCGTGACAAAGCTGTCATTCTAAGCCTTAGACATAAAAGGCTGGGAAGCAACTCAATGAGATGTTGCCTGAAGAAGTCAAATGCATTCAACAACTTCCTAACATGCAAGGAACAGTTGTCACATGCGGCAATCTTAAACATTGGTTTGAAGTTATTTCAGCTTTACTGGAACCTATGTCCAAGTCTCCATGTATAAGACCACAGCCTAAAATTCACGTTAAATCAGAACTGTGACAGAACATTCTTAGAGGGAGCAGGACTTTGGCCATACAATTTCCTAGTTTGAGGCTTTTTAAAAAGCCCCTCATTATGACAGAACTGTTACTTTCAGTTAAATATTTAAGTTTTTACAAGAGGCAGTGGCCATGGAATTGCATGAACATGGGTGAGTAATGTCACTGGTCACAATAATATCAGAACTATTCAGCAAGCACCTTTAACATCCAAACAATTGCATTGACCTTATTTGTTAGGGGCAGAATCACACTTTTTCAACCACATCACTGCATGTTATCACTTGGATTCTGAAAAAACACACACACTACACTACCATAGAAGAAGGACTTCCTTTAAACAGAACACTTGGATATCATACAAATGACCAACAACAGAGCATATGAAGTGTCCGGCGAGAACTCAAGTTTTTCCAGAAAGCCTTCATGCTCAGAGGCAGTCTGCTTCTGAAAGCCAAATACTTGAGACAAACAGGGAAGTGCTGTTGCCTTCATACCCTACATTTGGCTGGCTGAGGTTGGAAACAGAAAGCTGGACTAGATGGACCCCTGCCCCAGTCTGACTCAGCACAGCTCTTATATCAACCCCATCATTCCACTTGTTAAAAGGAAGCAATGTTATACACACCAGCTTCTCACAGTCTGCTTCAGCACGTTGTCTTCGTTTGATCTCTATATCCACCTGGTTTCTGGCATGTTTCAGCTTGACATCCAGGGCACTGCGTTCGGTTTCTGCTTTCATAAGATGATCCTTGCACTTGGCGAACTCATTCTCCAGATTCTGCCACCTTTTCCTAAACTCTTCGAAATTCTTGGCCAGCTGGATAAATTCTGAGAATACACAATGTAATTCAGTTTTAGTATCTTCCCACATTTCCTTCTCATATCTTGCAACATTTTATTATTATTATTTATTCAATTTATACCCCGCCTTTCTGCCCATAGGCACACAAGGCAGCTTACAACAATGGCAATAAAATACAATAAAAATTACAATTTCACATTAAAAACAATAACTTAAAAACAACATTAAAACAATTAAAATTTAAAAAACAGTAAGCCCTGTGGATCATAAAATATAAGCAAGAATATCAAAGACCAGCCAGCCTGTCAACAATTAAAAGCTTTTTGAAATAAAAAGGTCTTCAGCCCCCGCCGGAATGTTGCCAAAGAGGGAGCAGTTCTTAATTCTAAGGGGAGGGTATTCCAAAGTTGGGGTGCCACCGCCGAGAAGGCCCTCTTCCTGGCCGCCGTCCCTCTGACCTCTCCTGGTGGCGGCACAGTCAAAACGGGGCCCCCCAGATGATCTGAGAGCACAGGCAGGATTATATGGGAGGAGGCGGTCCCTCAAATACCCTGGACCTGAGCCGTAAAGGGCTTTAAACGTCAACACTAGCACCTTGAATTGGGCCTGGAACAGAACCGGCAGCCAGTGTAGTCGCCGAAGCAACAGCTCGACAGAGTCGAACCGATGTGCCCCAGCAACTACCCGAGCCGCCGCGTTCTGAACTAGTTGTAATTTCTGGACCGTCTTCAAAGGCAGCCCCACGTAGAGCGCATTGCAGTAATCTAATCTGGATGTCACTAGGGCATGGGTTACTGTGGCCAGGTCCGCGCAGCTCAGGTATGATCGCAGCTGGCGAATCAGCCGAAGCTGAGCAAAGGCTCCCCTGGCCACCGCCGACACCTGGGACTCCAGGTGCAGCTGTGGATCCAGGAGAACCCCCAAGCTGCGGACCTGCTCTTTCAGAGGGAGTGCAACCCCATTCAGAGCAGGACGATGGTCCAATACCCGAGCTGAGGATTTCCGAACCAAGAGCACCTCTGTCTTATCCGGATTTAATTTCAGCTTGTTCGCCCACATCCAGCCCCCCAACTACCTCCAGACAGCAATCCAGGACCTCAACCGCCTCCTCAGAATCAGAGGGAAAGGAGAGATAGAGTTGGGTGTCATCAGCATATTGATGGCACCCCACTCCAAACCCCCGGATCACCTCTCCCAGCGGCTTCATGTAGATGTTAAATAGCATGGGGGATAAGATGGACCCTTGCGGCACCCCAAACTTAAGAGGTCGGGGTGCCGAACAAGAGTCCCCCAGCACCACCTTCTGGGATCTGTCAGCCAGGAAGGAGTGGAACCACTTCAAAACAGTGCCTCCAAGCCCCAACCCGGCCAGCCGACCCAGAAGGACACCATGGTCGATAGCGTCGAAAGCTGCCGAGAGGTCCAGCAGAACTAACAGGGTCGCACTCCCCCCGTCCATTCTCCGGCGCAGGTCATCCACCAAGGCAACCAAGGCAGTCTCTGTCCCGAACCCCGGCCTTAAGCCAGATTGGAATGGGTCCAGATAATCCGTTTTCTCCAGTACCCTCTGAAGCTGGGACGCCACCACCCGCTCAATCACCTTGCCCAGAAATGAGATATTCAAGACTGGCCGAAAGTTGTTTAAGTTAGTGGGATCCAGGGAGGGTTTCTTCAGGAGGGGGCGAACCATCGCCTGCTTCAAAGCAGGCAGGAGCACCCACTCCCTCAGAGATGAGTTCACCACCCTCCTCGTCCAGCCCTAATTAGCCATGCTGGGCAAGTGTCCCTCATTACACTTCCCAGTAGAAACTTACCATGATAGAAGGTGACAATATAGGGGGATGCTGGCAAACCTAATGATTTAGAACATAGAACAGAAGACAACCTAGACTATCTCCTTCATTATCTCCCCCCGCCCCCCCAAAAACGGATTTCTGTTGGGCCAATTCAATCAGATTCAATGTTAAGAATGACCAATGGGTTTTAAGATATGTCTGCATCTAAATAAAAATATGAATTTGCTGCCAGTTTTCATACCAAAGGGTAGAGCTGCAGCTATAATTAACTTGACAACAGATTACTTTATGGTCACAGATTAGCACACCAGAAAGATATACAACAGCAAAATCTAAATATAACTGTTGTAATATGCTTCAATAGATTTAGATTAGTATTACAGATGTCTGGGCCAGTAACTGTATTCAGCTAGATAATTATACAAACATTGATTTGCAAGGAAAAAGCCAATTTCCTCTAGCTGATTAACACTGCCCTAAGGGGAATATAAATGCTTCATCCTGCAAAACCACATCTACAGAACATTGCACAAACCAACATTCATCCAACATTCCTCGCCTCGCCCCCTGCTCCCCATTATTTACGGATGTCATTATTCTGTGACACAGTAGACTTCCCTTGGGCTATGCGAGACCTGCAATGGTACATGGATTTTAACCACATGCTCTACACTGTTGCCTAGAAACTACTTTGTACAAAACCAACTGGCTGATATGCAGATATGTTTTCTACAAAGAAGGCACCCATCCTAGTAATTAAGCATCTAGAATCAAAACATATGTTAACAGACTGATCTAAGGAATTTGGAAAACTTCATTTCCACCAAGGGATATTTTTGAACCAGAGGTGCTCCCAAACACGATATAGAGTTTTGCACTAACATTTACATGCATGTTCTCCCTCCGAATAAAACATACTTACGGTATTCACAGCCTTCATTCAGAACTTCTGCTTGGCGCATAAGTTGATCAAAAAGATTCCGTAAGTTCAGCATCGTAACTTCCATCTGTGCACCAAGAAAATGAAATTCAGAGATTAGCCTGTTCTTCCCCACCCCGCAAGCACTAGCATCACATTTTCTCCAGCAATGTTGTCAAGCTTATGAAACAGAACTACATTATGGATTCAGCCATTTGAAGTTTAATTTGAACATCACCATTATGTCAATTTTCACATTTCATCTCATTTTAAAACCAGTCAGAGGATCACGGAAAGAGACAGAAAACTAGAAAGAGATGTATGTAAGTAAATGCAATTAGAAATGCAATTGTACTTGGTTCCATATAGCAATGAGGATTACAGGGTTAAGCCAAAGGGGTGAAAAAGGTGGGTTTTGAGTAAGAATTTATAGGAGGAGAGTTTAGACGGAGCAAAATAGATAATACTTAAATTAAAATATCAATAATTTAGAAGTGTCTAGTTAAAAATGAAACCTGAGTTTAATACAAATCTTAAAAGTCCAACAACACATAAGGCTTTAAAAGTCAGCTTTTTAAACAAAGGGAAAATATCTGATAGGAAATTAAGTATTATAAATATGACAACAGGTTATTTGTTAAGGACAACAATTAATATTTATAAACATAAATACATAAAGACCATAAGAAGAGCCCTGCTGGATCAGGCCAATACAAAGGCCCATCTAGTCCAGCTTCCTGTATCTCACAGTGGGCCACCAGAAGCCTCAGGGAGCACATGCAAGACAACAAGATGTCTGTATCCCATTGCCACTCCCCTACATCTGGCATTCAGGGGTAGCCTACTTCTAACACAAGGAGGCTACACCACACATCATGGCCTATAGTCTACAATTCACATTTCCTCCAGAAACCTGTCCAACCCCCTTTTAAAAGCACCTAGGCCAGATGCCACCATAAAAAAGGCAGAGCGTTTCTCTGAATAGATGTTTTTGAATTATGGTGTTGGAGAAGACTCTTGAAAGTCCCCTGGACTGCAAGGAGATCCAATCGGTCAATCCTACAGGAAGTCAAGCCTGATTGCTCTCTAGAAGGACAAATCCTGAAGCTGAAGCTCAAATACTTTGGCCACCTCATGAGAAGAGAGGACTCTTTAGAAAAGACCCTCATGCTGGGAAAGATTGAAGGCAAAAGGAGAAGGGGGCGGCAGAGGATGAGCTGGCTAGATAGTGTCACCGAAGTGATAAACATGAAATTGGGTGAACTCCGGAAGCTAGTGGAGGACAGGGAGGCCTGGCATGCTGTAGTCCATGGGGTCGCAAAGAGTCGGACACGACTTAGCGACTGAACAACAAGGTCAGATGCCATCACCACCTCCTGTGGCAAGCAGTTCCACAGATTAATTACCTGCTGGGTAAAACCTGCTGGGTAAAATTTCCTTTTATCTGTTCTAACTCTCCCAACACTCAATTTTAGTGGATGTCCCCTGGTTCTGGTGTTGTGAGAAAGGGAAAAAAACATCCCTCTATCCATCCCAAGCATCATTTTTGTACATCTCAATCATGTCTCCCCTCAGGCGCCTTTTTTTTCTAGACTGAAGAGCCCCAAATGGTGCATCCTTCCAGTGAGTCCTGGACAGATTGTCATTATGAAAAGTGCTAAAGATTTTGAGAACCACTGTTCTTGACAGTTCCAGGCACTTAGAATCCAAATAACAGCATAGGATCACAAAAGGCTTTCAGTGGGATTTTTTTTCTTTGAACATCTGACTCCAAAGACATGACACAAGGTGCTTTCAAATATCTGTTTCAAAAGAAAAAAATTGCCATGAAACTTTTTTTTTGGGGGGGGGGGCTTGTTTAAAGAAAAACAAACCCAAACCTTCCTTAAGCTCATGAAAACACTCCTGGCCTTAATTCTAAATCAAGTAGTTAAATCAGTGCAGCATGGATTGGAGTATACATCCTGATTCCTTTTCAAATTAGCTGGAGAGTATAAAAATCAAACAAAAAAGGTCAAATTGAGCCTAATATTAGCATTACTTTAATAGTACAATTGACCTGAAAAATATAAAAGGTACATTTTTGGAAGACTTCTGGTTTAAATTTTTTTTCTGTACTGTTCCTAATACAAACAGCTTTTAAAACGGTCAGCACATTTCCCCAGCAGCAGAGTCAGTGACATCATAGCAATGATTAAGAGAAACTGCTAGGTTCAGCAATGTGGAAATTGCTTCTTCAGTCCATGTAGCTGCTGGATGGTAACTATGGCTAATAAATTACCACCTATTGGCCAATGGTTATATTGCACCATCTATGCCAGACAACACACCACCTTTGCAGCTAGAAGAAAGCCAAACATTCCAAGAGCATAATACAAAAAGCAATTGTAGTATCTGAGCAAGCACCCTTTAGTACAGTGCTTTTCAAACTGTGAGTCACAGTCCGATTGCTGATGTGTTGTGAAACTGAAACTGATAAGGAAAATGTATTAAGTCCTGTGGAATGTGAAATGGTGCTGAATGTGTGCATTTACTCGCAACTAAGAAAATGTGCCTTGATTCCTATTGAAGGCCAGGCAAAGGGAAATGCAAGGTCATCAGAATGGTCCCAATCCAATGAAAGTGGAGCTCAATAAATGCTCCAGAAGGCAGCCTACCACCACCATAGGAAAAAGATAAAAATTAAGGCTTGAGCAGCAGGTAAAACAAAACTTTTTGAAGCCTTGTAAAGCTATGTGTCCCAACAGAGTAAAAAGTGGGTTCTAGTGCTAGAGGGTTTGAGAACCACTGCAAGTTGCTATTCACTATGGAGTTTCAGATGTTCCAAAGGGCCCCATGAATGGAGGCTTAAGAAATGTCTGCAAGCCACTTTTCTCCATCATCTTCCCTCCCCACACATTAGCAATGCTTGTATAACATGTTTTAAAAAGTAACAATGCGTACACTATAGCCTACTTGTGGGATAGCAGTCAAGCAAACTGATTTCTGGCAAATTGTTGGTACTAAAACCAAGAATTGTCGTTTCAGAAATTTTATAACTAGGTATTGAAGACATACACCTTTATAAAGCAGAAGATGGTTACCGATCAGTTTATTTTTCACGAAAATAGGGACGCCAAATTTTTTGTGTGTGAATACATACTACTTTAAATTTTATATTATTCCCATTGTAGTGGTAAATATATTTGCTTGAATGCTTTTTTACTTTAAATGTTATTCAATATACCTAGAGCAAGATATAACAAAGAGGGAATTAGCAGGAACACGATTTTATCTTTATTATCAGATCAGAATGCAAAGATAGGAGGGATAAGGCCAAATCCTTAGCAAACCTCCTTTGATGCACCTCAACTCAGGAGAAGCTGAGCGGCTTTTAAAGAGCTAGGCAGAATCCATTAATGATTTATATAAAGTCCCCTAAGAATCGTTATGAGTACCTTTTGTATTTGCATGTGTTCTTTCAGGAATAAGATTTTAGTGAAGGGTTTAGAAGGGGTGCACAGCACGGATTCTTGAAGGATGCAGGGGACTAGTAGATTGCTGTACCTCATGCAGGATGCAATTTTAGCTGGGTTGGAAAGTAGATACAAAACTATCTGCAGGAGGTCAGGGGTGGTGGTGGAAGAGTGTATTTGTCCAGGGGACAGAAGACCCAGGGGTATCTGTATCAGACCTTTGTTATTGTCTATCACCTGTAGAGATGTGCCCCTATCTTACATGCATCCTCCTCTCCCTTGGCCTTCCAATGAGAAGGACCACATTTTATGAATTCTGTCAAGACTTGTGGTGTCTACCATGCCATGAGCTCACATACACTCATTCAAAGGGATACCTCAAGGATTCCATACACCAAGACAAGTACAAGTTGAGTATCCCTTATCTGGACTGCCTGGGACAGGGTCTGGATTTCAGATTTGTCTGGATTTTGGAATAATTGCATTAATTTAATGAGAAATGCTTCCTTGTGCACCTTTCACTGCTACTCATATGAGTGTCTGTTGGCCTCTGATATTTTTCAACAATGTCTGTATAGGTGCACAATACAAAGCAGAGAATATAACTTACAGCCTGTACCTGGCCTTCTAGTGTACAGAAAACAAGTCTGGGACAAAAATGCCTGGATTTCAAATTCAAATAAAGGATAGTCCACCTATACGTACATGTTTACAAATTGTAAAATCCCAAGATACATATCAGTTCTGTTCTAGCGGTGTGCCCAGAAGTCAGAATGTGCGTAGACCGAGACAGCTGGTCCAGTGCATTTGCATCTGTGCAAAACCACCACAATAGATGGACTGAGCATGTGCAAAAGCAGTGGTGCGATTGTTCGTAACTTGGGGGCCAAGTATAGAGTACTTTTCTTTGAAACCTTTGGACTGTGTCTGCTCTTGTTATACAGGTAGGTGCTGGTATCCATGGGTATGGCACCCCCACACCCATTATATTAGCATTTTTGGGGTAGGTGAGCTGGAAATGCAGATGTTTCTTGCTTTAGGCTTGATTTACAAAGTAGTGAGATATGCAGGCAACCAGCCTGCATGTCATATCGTTTTGTTTAAGCAAGTTTAAAAGCAAAACGTGGCCATGATTCCAGGTGCTGCACCCATGTGACTGAACAAAAAGTAAAGTAATATAACAGGTGTGGGCCATTATTTATATAGCAATCTGACCCACCCACCCCCCGCAGTTTCCTTGACTGATGGGCCCCCTGGATCAGAACCCCTGCAGATACAGGGGCCAACTGTACAGTATTGTGAGTAGCAAACTAGCCAGGGCTGGTGGGAAGTCATACGAATCTGCAGAATTTAGATGCATAAACATCTTTTCTTCCAACAAACTGCAATGGCAGCACACTGCAAGTGTGTACAAGTGAGATCCATTAACAAAATGTTCCTGTGGATCCCCAAGATAGATATGTGCTTCAGTAATATTTTTCAATCTGTACATTCACTTTGTTTCTCTGCAATCTGGACCCCTTAGTCATTTTTGCAGCTTCTTGCAGCTCCTCTCCCTCAACTAAGGATGGGCAGTGGTGCAGAGTAGATGGGTTCAGTCAGCCAACTATTTGGTCATTTGACCAAAAATGGCCATTCTGATGCTCTATTTCCTTCTTCCCTTTGCTCACTAGCTTGCTTAGATCCCACTTCTCTGTTTCCCCAGAGCCCCATTATTGAGGGGAGGCAGATGGAATGAGTGAACCATGTCAGTCCCATTGTCTAACTCCCTCCTCTAAAGAAAAGCAACACATACACACCATACAAACTTTGAACACTATTCAGCTGAAGAGTCAAAAGGGAAGAAAAGCAATCAATGCACCTGCACCAGTCCACAGCACTAGCATTCAATGAGGGTACTGACGGGAAGGGATTTTGCCCTCTCTAGGGGGCTTAATTTGGTAAGTATTCCAAAATTATCTGCTTCTGCCTCAAATAGTCAGAAACCTCCCTTTTGGTTGACAGTAGCCTTCCATTTTTGCCTACCAACCAAGACAGAGCTAGAGATGTGAAAGCCCAGAAAAAAACCAGAAAAATTTGGAAAAAAATGTGTGTGTTTTTCATTTTTTCCTGAAGTATTTTTGTTAATTTCCAAAACATTTGAAAAATTGAAAAAATAAAAAAAAATGATTATGGAATATTTTATTTTAAAATGATGAATAAAATATTTTAAGACAAAGTGTTCAAATAGTTTCCAAATAATTTCCAAAATATATGTATGGTATCAGATTATTCTAATTTCTGTGCACTGAGGACCAGCAAGTCCTAGGTTACAAACTGAACCCTCCAAAGAAAAACTGGGGTTTTTTCCAAGCTTCAAAATTTCCAGAAATTTTACATCTCTAACACAGCCTCTGACTCCTCTTGCTTCTCGCCTTCTTCAGACTTCTCCATCCTCTGCAGCATGTGAAAGAATCTGGTTTATGTTTGGAAACACACTAAATCAAGAAATAAACTGACATGTGAAAGGGTAGAGAAGCTTGTTTCAATCCAGACAAATCTTCAGTTTTCAGAAGTCCATAATAACTGTGATAATGACAGAGTAGCTGCAGAAGAAGAGACTGAAACTGATAATTACAGCTCAGAAAATGATTCTGATTAAATTTCATGCCCATTCATTGAAACTTAGTCCCACTCCTTTCTATACACTTCCCCCCCCTTCAATTCTTTTTATGCGAATGGGTTTTTTATTTATTTTTATTTAATACTGTGAAGAAGAAATATGAATTGTTACTTCTGGATTTTTAAAAATTGTTTTATGGAGGTTTTTTGTCTGATCCACATAAATTAGTAAACAGTTCAGGAGATTGTTGCTCCATTTGTTACAATTACAAATAAATATTATTTAAAAAGTAAATTATTTTTGTAATAATTGTTTGGATACACTATATTTTTAATATGCTAGTTGTGATAATTTTATGCCAAGTCAAATTGTCCATAGTCATATTTTAAGTTCCTAAAGTAAAAGAATGATTCAATCTGGAAATGGAAAAAAGTGCTAATGTAGCATTTTTTCAATTTTCCCAAAAATTTCATTCCCCCCCCCCAAATCCGGGAAATCAGGGGTTTTTCCAAGCTTCAAAATTTCTGGAAATTTTACCTCTCCAGACAGGGCTGCTGACTTTGCTAATATATAATTGTACAACTATCAACATAAAATGACACTTTAACTTAGGGTGCAATCCTAAGCAGCGCTGGACTGGCGAGGCCAACGGACCAGTGCCATATCCTAGCACTGGTTAGGAGAGGCTGCAGCTTCCCTGCGGCAAGGGAGCGTTCACCCCCTTACCGTAGGGTAGGCTCCAGCCTCCCCTATGCGCTCCTCGGATCTGCGCCTGCTAAATAAAAAAACCCTAGCCACACTTACCCTGAAGTAAGCCCCTTTCACTATCGTTATTAAAAGCATATACGTAGTAGCCTGTTAGAAGTACAGATCTGTAACATTTCCCCAAATGCAGTCACATACCATGATAGCATCAAGTCTAATATATTAAAAATAAATACACACTGAAATGAATGAAATTGAAATTGGCTCACAACCCAGTTTGAAAAACAGTGCCCTAGACCACATACTCTTCCACAGCCCGCTACCTGCAAATGCATTGAGTAAACTCCGTTTGAGTTTCATAGTATTTCATAGTATTATCAACAGCATTCAATCATATTATGTATGAGCCTCTATGTCAGGGGTTCCCAGAACATGTGTTGCAATGCTTAGGGCACTATGGCATATTCACAGAGATACTGCAGGATGTTTGGGGTGTCCATTCCTACCTGTTCTCACAGACACCACCATCTTGATTCTCACCATCACCACCATCTAGTGATATTTGGGCACTGCCACCTTGGATTCTGTGAGATTTCATGAGATCCAAGATGGCGGCATCCAGCTGAGCCATGAAGAAGAGGTTGTGGGGGTGGCTTGACTCAGGTACTTTTGATAACTGCTCTATGAGGTCGAAGTCACTCAACAGGAGGGATTTTAGTGTTATGAACTGAGCCTAGGGTTCTTTCAAATTGGGAAAAAGTTCAGAAATTTGTTTGACATTTAAAATAAGAATGAATGATGCATACCAGATTCCACTGGAGCCTCTTAAACCAGTAGGAGAGGCTAGCCACTTAAGTAGGCTGGAAACCCACTACTTTATCAAAAGCTAAGGTAGTAATAACACAGTATCTGAAATATGAATAACTATGGAAAGCACAAGAGGCCAGGCAGGAAACAGCCCTGTTTTCATATCTGCAGGAAGAGCAGTCTTTGAAAGACTTGTTTCCTCTCAATCCCATTCAAGCAAAATGGCACAATTATATTTTTATACGACAGACGAGTGCTACCATCTCTACCCACACACCGCATACCAAGTATTTTGCAATAAAAAAAGTTTAACCTATAATCTAAACCTAAACATTACCTCAACATTTGCCAATAAACGACAAGAATTGCCCAAGTTCCTGGAGCCTGTTTCAAGCATCTCAAAATACTTAAGATTAAATGCAGTTATGCTAGGGACACTTTTTTTCCTCCATTGCGACAGGCAAGACTGGCCTTTGCTTTTTTATGATTAGAGCTGAAAAAGCCAAGTTGTGCTCCCATACCAGTTGTTATCCAACACCCATCTCTGACAGAATCTGGCATTTTGAATGGCTCCCCAAACATACATGTTACCCACTCCCACAGACCAGTAACTTCCCAAACTTTGAGGCTCATGATACCCTTCATGCTGCAGAGGCAGCAATTGGAATCCAGAAGTGTGATGATGCAAAAAGGCATCACAGTTACTTCTGGATTTGGAGGCTAATCATGACCCTACAAACAGTGATACGAGGCTCAGGTCGGGCAAACAGGCCTTTTCAAATGTGTGGAAACCATGCACAGCAGCTCTGCCAACTATTGCCCCAGGGTGTCACAACACCTCTGCCTTAAGAACTTCTGCCTTATATCATTGTAGACCTACAATGTAGGTATCATTGTAGGCCTGGTGACAGAGCATTTATAAATAACCAAAGAACTAAGAACCACCAGATTCGACTCCTTCTGTCTCAGCTACAGAAGCAGATCAGCTAGATGAGTAGATGAATCGGACAGAAAACAGTAGTTTCTCATTACTAGAATAAACATCAGACATCTATAGGCTCACACATTCACACCCCATAAGAGGTTAGGAGAGTGAACGCTTCCATTGCTAGTTTAGCTCTGTGTTACAAACACAGGGAACTGCAGCTTATTAACTAACTCAGGTTAAAGCCAAAAAGGCCATCAAAGCACAATTTGAAATCCTGCTTATTCCAATTCTAGGTAGTTAATCTGAAACCTCTTTAATTTGTACATAATACAAGAGTGCATCTTGTTCTTAAACTGACAGTGGAGGCTTTCAATCTCCTCACCTCACACATGCAGGGGAACATATGAGCCTGCCACTTTCCACGGCTTGTTCCATAACGGGAAACAACGGTTTCCCATTACATCTGAATCTAGCCAGTGCGGTATTGCACAGGTTCACAATTCCACTCGCCACCTTTACCATGATAAGTGTCCTAACTAGAGTAACGAGGGGTATTCCAACCTCTCTCTAGCTTAGAGCTGGATAAAAGGCAGGGATCATTCCCCCCCCCCAACACATCTATACGGAAGATCTTTAGCTGGGGTTGCCACTCACCCCCATCTCCAAGTTTTGATCTGAAGGGGATCCTTCACTCAGTTGTACTAGGTTTCCATGGTTCTCTGAAGTTCAGAGATACTGCATGTACAATCCACACACAGCCCTTATAGGGAGCAAAAGACTGTCCCTGACGTTAGGCAGAGGAACCAAGGCTATAACCCTCTTAGTGCTCATGTGGGAGTAAGTCCCACAGAACACAGTAGAGCTCGCTTATGAATAAATATGCACAGTATTGTACTGCAGAGTCCTGGTAACATTTGTTTGGCTATCAAAGCCTAAATTCGTATAACCTTATTTTTACATAGCTGGTTGTGGCCTTCCAGTCTTAACAGCAGTGAAAATCAAAACAGTTCTCCTGTAACAGGAATGCTGTTGTGTCAAGGGAGGCATTACTTTTTCTGAGTGTTAACATAATTAAGAGCCAATGCTCTTCCCTTAATGGGCGCTGATGGCTATAAAAGAGATTTGCTTAAATGAGCATTAATGCATTTTGATGGCTAGTAGGTATTGCACCCAGCCTATGGGCTTAAATGAAGAGATGGCAGTTAAAATGTCAAATTGAGGGTTAGGTAGAGATTTTGAAACTAGCTGACCACGAGCCACAGCTGCTGCTTTTAGGGGGAACAAAAGCTGCTCCAATGATTAGCACTGTCCGGACACCTAACTCTTGCCTCATAATCCATGTTCAAGTTGTAAAGTGGTAAGTATTATAAAAACAAAAAGCGCTAAGGATCCCTTACTTACTCCGTTCTCATCTCCTCTAAAAGGTTACCTTTGCAGAAGGAGGTGCTCAAAACCCTGCTCCTGCTCCCTGCTCAAAACCATCAGCAGTGTGACGAACACAGTTTTGTCAGTAAGTTAAAACTTTCAACCCATTATTGCTAATACATAATATCACATTAAATCCATACCAATGATATTCATTAATCAGATAATGTAGCAAATACCGCTTATATAAATTCACTAGATTGATAGCTTTTTAAAGTCCTTTTAATATTGGGAATCCCATTTCTTTTATGTAGCATATAAAAACAACCTCAGAGAACTTTCACAGAGAAATGGGAATGGAAAGTCATCTTTGGAAGGCAAATAAAAATGAATACTCCAGGTTATTCAATAGAACACCTTTCTTCTAAATGGTATTTACAAAGCTTTTAAGGATTTACAGAATGAAACCTTAAGAGAAGGAAAGGTCATAGATAAGGCACTTGAGAAAGAAGAGCAGATCAAAGGTAGACCTTACCAAGTGTCAAAGCTAGCTCCTCAATCATAGGCAAACTTATTTGTAGGAAATCTCACATTTAAATAAGGAACCAAAGCCTGGCTTTACAAAAGCTAACCAACTCCAATTCCAAATTATTAACTCCTTCTCAAGTGCATAGATTCAGAAATTCTACAGTTCTATGAGGTCATATAATAGGAATGGTTCAATTTAGAATTTGACTATGTAAACCAAACTCAAGAATACTTGCATAGCATTCCACAAAGCCAGTGTCTCGTTTTAAACAAAGCTGCCTTGTGTTAATGCTGTATGCACAATGAGTGAGGGCCCAGTTTAAACTGGAAAGACAGGCCCAAGAATGGGTGCACTGACAGCTATCATGCTGCGGGTGGGTGCGTGGGTAGGGGGAACTGGACAAAAACAAGACAACCCAAAAATATGTAAAGGTACTTGAGGAGGGATCATGAAGCCTCCTGGAGGATTCTGATGGCTCGCAGATCCTTCTGTAGAAGTGAGCTCCGATTTGCAATCAGAACTCACTTGATCGAAACATCAGAACTGGAACTCACTTCTGGTGTTCGATCTGATCAATCAAACACTGGCAGCGAGCTTTGATTGCAAATCGGAGCCCACTTCTGCAGAGGCTCACTAAATGAGCTGTGAGCCTCCAGGAAGCTTCATGACACACACACACCCAGGTACATTTACATGAGGTCCCCATGGTGCTGTGATCACTATGGTGCTGTCAGGGCAAACCCCTCTCCCAGTTCCCCCCCACCCCACAAACTCTTACCTGAGGTCCTTGAACTCCCGGAGAGATTGAAGATCACTGATTTAAGCTTTTGTGGATTAGAAGCCCATTCATCAACTGCATGAAGAGCTCACTGCACCTGATGAAGCAGACTCCAATTCATGAAAACTATGCTCTGATGTGTCCAAAATCTGTTCTTGAATTGCTAAGGAGATATTGATTACAGAGGGGGGAAAAACCCCTCAGTAATCAATATCTCCTTAGCAATTCAAGAACAGATTTTGGACAATAATTCCATACCAGGCACCTTACATTTTTTAAGCTCACTACAAGAAGGTTACAGAGAAACATTTGACAGCAGTCTCCAGAGATGCAGAGGGATACTCAGTTGAGTATCCATAGACTGTATTAACAAGCTTTAATCCAGGCAAAAGACAACCTATTTGACATAGACATAGTCTTGTTGGAATGAGTAGAGCTTTCAAACTTTCCAGCTTTGAGGGCACTAATTTAAACACTTCTCAAACCAGTTATCTACAGAATGACCAGAGGGGTTTATTGTAAAACAAATGTTAAAGGTTAGGAGTGGCTGAAAAGTTTTCATTCTGTAGTTAATGGAATTGGGCTTGGTCTTAGGCCAAGAACGATCATACCTGACAAAAAAAAAAAGGGGTCATTATAATGTGGTGGTGGTATAAACTGGTCTTAATTTGCCTTCACACACAAATTAGGTGACAAGAGGCAATGTCTCATCCCACAAACCCTGGAGGCTCAGACAGCAGCATGATAAAGACTTAAGGAATGAATCGCCTGGAGAAACAGAAAAGTAACTGTTGTTATCAGAACTTTAAAGAAAGAGTTGTAAACAGACTGCAGTCCTTAGGGCATAGACTTTGGAATAAAGGAGAAGTAAGGCAGGCACTACAGGACCCCACTGTGGGTACCTGAAACTTTGGATATTGGGGATGCCTTTTTAAAGATAGGGGAACATTAAACAAACCTATTTTTTTTACTTTGTTACAGTAAAACCACTGATGTTCCCCTATCTTTTTAATAGGAGTCCCAGTATCAATGGATAATTGAAACTGTGAATACTCTGAATCAGTAGATACTGGGGCACACCTATATTATGAACTAGAACAGGGTCTCCAAACTGCTTAGCTGGAGGGCTGCATCAAATATCTGGCACAGTGTTGATGGCCAGAAAAACAAATATAAGTAAAAAATTTAAATAAATACCTTAGAGATGAAACTTAGATAAAATGAATGAATGGGTTTAAAGTTCCAGGATTCCTCCAAGCACCCACACACACCACAGAAATATAGCACACCATTTAAGTGCTATGTTCCCATTCCCCCACCCCATAAGCATCTGACTTAAATATGCTAGAGTAAATAATATCTCACAGGAAAGGAAACACCCAGATCATGTTCTGTGGGCAGGGGCAGGGGCTCTCTGACCCTCAAAAAGCTGTCTATGTGTTACCTCACTTATATACACGTAGTCTCACTTATATACAGATGACACCCAGAACACCCCACCATACAATCCCACATGTCCAACTACACACATCTATTATTTCCAATTGAATGTGTCACACACAACCCCCTCTAAAGTAAGTACATCCTAAGACCAGGATAAATCATGTTGTTTCTCTCTGTACAAAATATGGTCCCTCAGTGAAAAATCAATTTACACTCAAAATCATATCCAGTACCTGAAGTAACCTTCTTTCTGGTGATCTACTATCACTTCTCAGCCTTCTATCCAGAAGCCTTCTGCCATAATAATTCATCACTGTCATTTTTCAAATAATTTGAAAATTTAATCCTCATTAAACCCCTACATAACCAGTACACTCATGCATTCTTACCATCAAAGCCTTCCAAGGCTTACCACCTTCATCTACAGCAGTGGATCCCAAGGTGGGGCACATGCCCCACAGAGGGGCTATTTGATTTAAGAGGGGCAATTTGAGAATGAGCTATAAACAGTGATTTTTTTTACTTTTTAAATTATTAACAGTGAATTTGAAAGCCCACTAATTGTTCTTACATTTTATTATTCATTAATTAAGCTAAGAATGTTTTTTTTAAATTTCCCTCTTTCTGTGGCATCTTTTATTTTTCTCTTTCATGGATGCCATATTCTTCGGAACCTTGTTAAACCAAATTAATGGCCTTTTAGGCTTCCTCCACGTGAATAGGAGTTCACTTTTTGAATAATAAGAATTACATGCCACGGGGTGGGGGACATCAGGATTTTAGAGATGCTTAGGTGGGGCATGGCCAAAAAAAGGTTGGGAACCACTGATCTACAGGTATGTGCCGCATACGCCATTCCAGACAGTGATGGACCACATATTCGACCATGGACCTGCTGAACTCACCAGACTGGCTTCCTTCCCGGTTCAGCTGGCACTTCAAATTTTTTCACCAACTACTTGTTGTCTTCCTGCTTTCCCAGCCCCCAAAAGCAATCTGGGATGCTACCAAGTAGCCCCAATGCATCCAGCAGCCATTCACAGTTGTCCAGGCAACTTTCGATGCACCTAACAACAGGGTTTGCAGAACGTATCCCCATTGTTAAGTGGTGTATACTAGTACTACATTTCTATCCTGCTTTTTCTTCAAATAAAAGCATACATAGATCGTCCCTTTTATCTTCACAAGCACCTTGTGAAGTAGGTCAAACTGAGACCAGTCCAAGATAACCCAGTGACCTCCATATTTTAGCAAGGATTTAAATCCTGGACTCCCCCTCATCCTACCCTAGCGACTACACACCACATCTCCCATATAGGCCATCCTGTGACTTTCACAACTCTATCCCCAGCCATCCAAAGGACTCTTGCTCTTTTAAACGACTCCCCCCTTGTTTTCTTGCCTCCCCTTATCTCTAGGACCCCCTCTCAAAACACTTCCAGGACACTACCACTCCTTACTCCTTTCAAATCATTTCTCAAAACTCAGGTCGTCCATAAAGACTCTGACACAATCCTCATTCCCTACCACAACTAAGCCAGGTAACTCAACACATACTTACTCTCCTCTACTTCCTCCACTCTCCCTATGTCAAACTGCTCAGGGAAGCCCCTGATGACAACCAATCCGAGCAAAACTGCGATTACGAGACATTTCTATGGCCCTGTAAACAGGCGCGCAGACTACGAAAAAAAATGGCACTGAAGGGGGGGAGGGAATTCCTCGCATTCCAACCCATCGCCTGCTTGCACAGCCTCCCCACTGGACTAGAAGGGGAGGAGGCTGGAATGGAAGAGCCCCAATGCCTCTGCAACTGCCCTTCTCAATCTTGTTCAGTCGCTAAGTCGTGCCCGACTCATCACGACCCCATGGACCACAGCACGCCAGGCCTCCCTGTCCTCCACTAGCTTCCGGAGTTCGCCCAATTTCATGCTCATTGCTTCGGTGACACTGTCTAACCATCTCATCCTCTGCCGCCCCCTTCTCCTTTTGCCTTCAATCTTTCCCAGCACGAGAAGAGTCCTCTCTTCTCATGAGGTGGCCACAGGAGAAGGAAATGGCAACCCACTCCAGTACTCTCGCCAAGAAAGCCCCATGGACTACAGCATTAAAAGGCCCTTCTCAACAGCAGTCTTCTAAAGAGCGACCATCCCTGATCTCTACCATGGGGAGATTTGGGGAAGCTTTACGGTACACGACCCTCCATGAGGCGAGGGAGAAGTTTAAAAGATCACTCCCCATAGCCGCCCTCCCCCCGCTCATAAATTCCCTCCAGTTCTAACCCTGGAGCCGCAGAACGGAGCACGCGCTGCCCGGTCCCACCACCCCTTTCTCAGGTAGCTACACCCCAACCCCCCCCCCCATCGTGAAGCAAGCGCCGGCCTGCCCCTCCGCTTCATTGCGGCCCCCTCCCCGCACACCACTTACCGGAGCCCGCGTAGGACTGTCTGCGGGCCCTTCTACCCCCGACCCCGAAACGCCGCGCGGCACCACAGCCCCTCAACCGGCAACCAACCACGCAGGCCCGCCTTCGAGTTTGAATCGCCGGAGCCTAACGGCTCCTTTCATTCTCATTGGCTGTGAGGCAAACCCGTGTAGTGATGTCGAGCATGACGACACACCTTACGTAAAAAACGGTTGAGGCTTTCATCTCCCTGTTCATTTCGGCGTGCGACACTCAGGGCGCCTTTTTTCTCAATACAAGGGCAGAAGCGCCCTTACTTCATGACACGCCCTCGCTTCCAGCGCTCGGTTAGGTGGAATCCCGTGGAGAGCCATCTTATATCGGAACTGTTGTGCAGTACAGGAATTCGGTCTCTTGCAGAACGGAGAAAGCAAGGGTGTGAGGAGTTTATATTGAAAACAGCAAAAGATGTATTTTTCCATGAAATAAATCATGTTTATTCTTATTTGGTAGTATATTCATGTGAGAAATGGTAACGCTAATCGCTTGTAAAAATCACGGTTTTTTTTTTTACTCGGTTATAAAATGGATGCCTTGAGTCAGAAATTGAATCGGGCAATATTGAATTGTATGCACAGCTGATAGAAATCACACAGAAATGTAATGTAAATTTAAAGTTCAATCCTGTACACGCCAATTCCAGAAGTAAATCACGTGTAGTCTAATGGGACTTCCTCCCAAGTAAGTATGTATACTAATATAAGGGATTGCAACTTTAATCCACCCCATTCCCCAGTGGAAGAACTTGAGAATAGTCTGTAAAGCATTTTATAAAATTCAGGTGCTACAATCTGATACTGTAGCTGATGCATAAGAAGAGCCCCGCTGGATCAGGCCAAAGGCCCATCAGTCCAGCTTCCTGTATCTCACAGCAGCCCACCAGGTGCCCCAGGGAGGCATGAGACAACAAGATGCTTGCATCCTGTTGCCACTCCCTTGCACCCAGTACTCTGAAGTAGCCTACTACTAATGTAAGGAGATTGCACACTCCATCATTGCCTATAGCCCACAATTGACTTTTCTTCCAGAAATTTGTCCAATCCCCTCTTAAAGGCATCTAGACCAGATCCCATCACTGCCTCCTGTGGCAAAGAGTTCCACAGATTAACTACCCGCTGGGTAAAAAGGTACTTCCTTTTATCTGTTTTAACTCTCCCAACATTCAACTTCAGTGGATGCCCCCTGGTTCTGGTATTATGAGAGAGGGAAAAGTACATTCCTCTATTGACTCTATCCCTCCCATGCATAATTTTATATGTCTCAATCATGTCCCCCCTCAGGCGCCTTTTTTCCAGACTGAAGAGCCCCAAACGCTGCACTCTTTTTTCATAAGGAAGGTGCCCCAGCCCCGTAATCATTTTTGTCGCTCTTTTCTGCACTTTTTCCAGCTCCACTATGTCCTTTTTGAGGTGCGGCAATCAGAACTGTACACAATATTCCAGGTGCGGCCTTACCATCAATTTGTACAATGGTATAATAATTTTGGCTGGTTTATTCTCAACCCCTTTTTTAATTATCCCAAGCATGGAATTGGCCTTCTTAATTGCTGCCGTGCACTGGGTCGATACCTTCATCGAGTTGTCCACCAGCACTCCAAGATCTCTCTCCTGAGCTGTCCCAGAAAAGCTCAGAACCCATTAGCCTATAGGTGAAGTTTTGGTAAGATGGTGGAAAGCCTCATCAAAGTTAAATCCTAAAACACATAGAGGAACAAGTGTTGCTGAAAGAATGTCAGCATGGCTTCTGTAAGGGTAAGTCTTGCCTCACAAACCTTTTAGAATTCTTTGAAAAGGTCAACAGGCACGTGGATGTGGGTGAACCTGTGGATATCATATATCTGGATTTTCAGAAGGCGTTTGACACAGTTACCCACCAAAGGCTGCTGAGGAAACTTCACAGTCAGGGAATAAGAGGGCAGGTCCTCTTATGGATTCAGAATTGGTTGGGGGCCAGGAAACAGAGAGTGGGGGTCAATGGGCAATTTTCACAATGGAGAGAGGTAAAAAGCGGAGTGCCCCAGGGATCTGTCTTGGGTCCAGTGCTTTTCAACTTGTTCATAAATGACCAGCATAAATAGCGAGGTGGCCAAGTTTGTGGATGACACAAAACTTTTCCGGGTGGTGAAAACCAAACGAGATTGTAAAGAGCTCCAGAAGGACCTCTCCAAGAAGGGGGAATGGGCAGCAAAATGGCAGATACGTTTCAACGTAGACAAGTGTAAAGTGATGCACATATATTCCGTTGTCCAACCCATCAATATCTTCGTAATTTGTATCTGAAACCCTGGCTGTCTTCCCTTTCTAGCTCCTTTGCAGACCTTCCCCCTATTTTTCTGAGTGATTGTTATGCTCACCTTACAACTTCTTAGCTGCGATTCTGAAATTAACCCCTGCATCGTAATTCATTATTCCCCTATTTCCATTTTCCCCTTTTCTTTTTCCCCCATACCTTACCTCGTAGAAATTGTCAATTCTTATGTCGATTTGTTTTATCTTATTTATGTATGCCAATAAAGGTTATGGAAATGGAAAAAAAAAAGTGATGCACATTGGAGCAAAAAAAAAAAAAAATGAAAACTTCACCTGTAGGCTAATGGGTTCTGAGCTATCTGTGACAGCTCAGGAGAGAAAACTTGGGGTGCTGGTGGACAACTTGATGAAGGTGTCAACCCAGTGTGCAGCAGCAATTAAGAAAGCCAGTTCCATGCTTGGGGTAATTAAAAAAGGGGTTGAGAATAAACCAGCCAAAATTATTATACCATTGAACAAATCAATGGTAAGGCCACATCTAGAGTATTGTGTACAGTTCTGGTCGCTACATCTCAAAAAGGACATAGTGGAGCTGGAAAAGGTGCAGAAGAGAGCGACAAAAATGATTACGGGGCTGGGGCACCTTCCTTATGAAGAAAGAGTGCAGCGTTTGGGGCTCTTCAGTCTGGAAAAAAGGCGCCTGAGGGGGGACATGATTGAGACATATAAAATTATGCATGGGAGGGATAGAGTCAATAGAGGAATGCTCTTTTCCCTCTCTCACAATACCAGAACCAGGGGGCATCCACTGAAGTTGAATGTTGGGAGAGTTAAAACAGATAAAAGGAAATATTTTTTTACCCAGCTGGTAATTAAGCTATGGAACTCCTTGCCACAGGTGGTGGTGATGGCATCTGGCCTAGATGCCTTTAAATGGGGACTGGATGGATTTCTGGAGGAAAAGTCCATCGTGGGCTATAGGCCACGATGGGTTGGGCAACCTCTTTACATTAATAGTAGGCTACTTCAGAATGCCAGGTGCGAGGGAGTGGCAACAGGATGCAAGCATCTTGTTGTCTACTGAACTCCCTTAGGCACCTGGTGGGCCACTGTGAGATACAGGAAGCTGGACTAGATGGACCTTTGGCCTGATCCAGGGGGGCTCTTCTTATGTTCTTATGTCAGCTTTCTTTTCCATGTATCGGAGCCAATATTAGAACTCTTTCAGATGTGTGAGTGTCATCAAGTTGACCTCTGTTTTTTTTTGTTGGTTACTGATTTGTTGAGTGATTTGTACTGTTATTTATTTAAATAAATAAATAAATAAATAAATAAAGCTAATGGAGGCTGTGCATATGATACTGTAATTTATTCTGTATGGTATGGGTCATCATGGGGCGGTGCAAACCCTAGTGATGCCATTGAGCACATCCACAGTTTTATTGCTTCCATTCTAGACCCTTGTGCACTGCCCTCAGAAATGAGAGCAACTACCAAGCAATAGGTTCTTCAAGAAGGAAAGACCTCAGGAATATCAGATAGAGTGGAAGAAGAGCCTTCAGTGGGGAGGAAAATGCCACAATTCTGCTCCCAGAGCAGAGGTAGTTATAGAATTTCAGACAAAAAGCAAAGACATTCTTGGGTAAATACTGTTAATAATATTAACAATAATAACAATAAATAATGGTATATGGAACATCTCCAAGGTGTGCAGCCAGGAGTTTCCTGAGCTTGATTGAATTAAGGTGTGTTCTTTCCAGAGGCGTTTCTACAGGGAGGGCAAAGCTCTAAGTGTTGCAAGAAGCCTTACCCTGTCATGTAAATCCCTCCTCTCCCTTGCTGCTGTAGCCAGTAAGCAACGCCAAGATTGGCTAAAATGGTGCAGGAGAGGAAGTATTTCCACTGCAAGGTAAGGCTTCTTGCAAAACTTAGAGCTTTGCCCTCCCTGTAGAAATGCCACTGGTTCTTTCAGGAGAGAGTATGGCAAGTAAAAACAAAAAAGGGCTAGTGTGGGACGCACCATCAGAAGTCTACTCATAGAACATCCTTTACAGTGAGGCCTACCCAGCATTGTTGAGATGGTGTACAGCCCAGTCCTGTGGTGCCTGCCCCCATAGGTGCAGTGGTCACAAAACGGCTACCACTGTAATCTACGGGCACTGTGGCAGCCTTAGGAGGCACTTTGGGAGAAGGGGATGTTTGTCCCCTTCCCCTGGGTAAGATGCTGGCCTGCCAGTGGGCCTCCTCAGTCTGTGCCAGCTATTTTGCTGGCACAGACTTGAGGGCCTCTGTGTCAGGCCATGCAGCCCAACAGAAAGGATCCGGCGGTGGAAGTCACTGCTGGTCCCACATCCACTCCATTCTCCCCGCTGCCTGGAAAGAGCACACTTCCGGTTCTGAGTCAGCAACTCCAGGCGCTGGGGCCTGGTGCTGGGCCAGTGATGGTGGCAAGCTCTTACTGCCCACGCTAGGTGTCGTATGACACTTCTGTGACACCAGTGCTGGCGGTAAGGGCTTACCACTGGCACTGGCCCACATAGGATTGGGCCCTTCATATCCACACATTGAATGTATGCACTAAAGTACAGCACTCTTTGCATCACCTCATCCACATGTCTATGGTAAAAAAAAGATACAGATTTCTTTGTGATAGAAAAGTAATTCTGACAGCCTGTTGCCACTCCCTGCTGTTCACAGTAATGAACTAATAATCATCTTACCGCTCAGTAATGCTACTGTCTGTAAAACTGCCTGATTTAATTTTACTTTTTTCTCCTACCCATCTGCTTTCATTCTTTTCTTAATCCAATGCCGTTTCAACACATTGGAGATCATTGTAACTGCAGTGCACCACATCCCCTTGTTCTCCACCAGACCAGACACTTGTGTAATCCCAAATTATCCTAGTTTGTATGTTTTCTTGACTCATCAGGAACACAAAACTTGGGTCAGGGTGGTGTTTTTGAGATGGCCATGCAGTGGCTGTTGCTTGTAAAGAAATGAAAGTGAGATGAGCTCTGCAGTAGTGTAACTGAAGAGTAGTGAAACAGGCCACCACTACCCTCTGTAACATTGACAAAGTGTAACTTTGGCAAAGTGGACCTCAAAAATTGTGCAATATCCATCCTCCTCCTCCTCTTCCTCCTTCTATGATGTTTCTTTCACTTTAGAATAATTAGAATGCTTTCAAAGTAGCAGATAAAAATCCAGATATTTATTTGCTGGGAGGCTCAAGGCCAAATTAGATGAGATGATGGAAATTGTGCTCAGGTCTGCCATTCTATAGTTGGCAAAACTTGGAGTTGGTGCTGTGCAAATGAGATCAAGACTGCCATAATACAGGAAGTTAACTTCCCCCCCCCATGTGCCATTTTCCCAGTTAACTTTCCCCCCATGTGCCATTTTCCCCACACTCCTATAGTTTTCTATAACACAGAAATAGTAATGGGGGGGGGACAATTTTCACGTGGGTTCAATTTTCAAAGGGTTCCTTCCAGCTGGGGGACTTCCATGTTTGCTTTACATGCCTTCCATGGGCGCTATCTTCCATCTATTGCTCTGCTGTGGTCAAGAAAGTATTTGTGTCTCTTGTGTGGATGGCAGACTCAGAGCTGGCCTCCCTACCTCCTGAGCTGGCATGCCAAGTGTTGCCCCCCTTGCCCGATGATGTGCCAGCCTGCTCCCCCCACTCTCTAAGTTCTCAGCACTTCCCTCCCCTCCCCTCCCCTCCCCTCCACATTTCCTTTTCCTGCCTGTCCCCCACTTCTTTTTCCAATCCAGGAAGCAGGAATCCAAACCAACAGAGGCAATAGGTAGACAGAGATGAGCGTCCCTCTCAATCTGCTGCCTGAGGCGACACTTCAGTTGGCCTCACTGATGGGCTGGCCCTGAGGGGCCTTGAATCTTGGTTGTTGGGGTTCCTAGGAGTTTGGTCCTGTTTCCCTTTTGCTATGCATGCCTCAGCAGTAACTGCAGGGAGTGGGGATCCTGTGACATCCTTGTGTCTGTGTGTGCCCCTTGTGCCATGGAGTATCTGCTCACAGTTGGTGGTTATGGCTCTTGCTGTGTTACTTGTTCCTAAGAGCCCCCAGGGGGAATCACCCCCCCCTGCTCATTGGATCATCTGCACCTGCCCCCACTTCCTTCTTAGCTCACTCTGGCAGTGCTTCTCTTTACTCCAGCTTTGGGGCTGGGTAGATACTGTGATTAGCTCCTTGCCCATTGGGCCAATATCACGCTGACATCAGGCTGACACACCAGGGACAATGGGCTGTGTCAGGGTTTTTATGGGGGAGCTGCACCAGCATGGCAAGAGCTTCCTCCTCCTCCTTTGGGCTGGGTGGGATTAGGATATGGTAGTCATTCTGTTGGTGTTGCACTGGTTCAGTATCACTATAGGATTATGCAGCCATAACGCTGCAACCTTCTACACAGTTACTTCGGAGTACATTCTATTGAACTTGGTGAGACTTCTGTATATAGGATTGTGCTGTGAGTCTCTTTAATTGTCACTTGGATAGAACAATGCCAGTACGTCAGCAAAATGGATTAATGAATCCCGGGTTAAAAGGGAGTAGATGAGACAGATAGACAGATTCTTAGATCACCAGAGTGTAGATTAGCTCCATGTTACAAATAGGAACATTCTCAGTGCCACTGAGAGGTATGGAAGAAACCAAGCCACTTGCAAAGGTCAGTAGGTCAATCTGTTTGTTAGTCTAGAATCCGAAGTGTAGACTCAATGGTGTGTAGGTAATGCATACGGCTCCTTTCCCTGCAGTATTGGTGTTCCTCACAAACAGTTTAAAATGGAAATAAAAATGCAAATCTGGGTCTTCCTCCCTTCATCGTTTGTAGGAAAAACAGCTTGATTAGTTTATGGGGTTGGTTTATGGATGTATTCTGCGTCTTTGGTTTAAAAATAACTTTATTGGGAGAAAACTAATTAGAAGGGACACGGAGTAAGTCAACATTTGCGGCATTGAAGCTTGGAGCCCAGGGGCTTCTGCTTTTAGGGAGGGTGGTAAAGTGATAAAAGTGGAGGAACAGCTGGATAATCTTATACATTATTTTCCATCTCTAAATACTGTTATTTTAGCCACTCAATAAAACTTCTCCCTAGGTGCCCTTTAACGCACAAATGAGACCATTTATTAGAGTTCCCATTCAGAAAAATAATTCCTTGTGAGATTTTTCTCGCACACACACACACACACACACACACACACACACACACACACACACACAGAGAGAGAGAGAGAGAGAGAGAGAGAGAGAGAGAGAGAGAGAGAGAGAGAGAGAGAGTGCAATCCTAAACAACTTTCCAGCTGTGCCAATGGGGCATGTGCTGTGTCCTACAGTGTATTAGTAGTCATAGAGGCCTCTTCTATTCCAGGTAAGGGAATGTTTGTTCCCTTACTTAGGAGCTGCATTGCCCTTACCCCGGAGCTGGAAAGTTGGTTAGGATTGTGTCCACACTCACACAAACACACCCCTTTCTTTTCTGCCATCCTAAGCCTGAGCTGGTTCCTTCTCTGCCTGGTGGTTCCAGTCAAATAAATTTAACAGCTAGCACAACACTAAAACGAGCATTAGCCTTACACAAATAAATACCCAAAGAAGATGCTCATAACCATAAAATAAGGTTCCGTTTTTATCTATTAAATCTGAAACACAACTGTGGGTAATTGAAGGATGAACATTGGAAATTATAAAGTGGAACTAAAAGCTTGAAGTATAAAAGGCAGCTCATAAAATATAGTTACTTGTCTTTCTGTCAGGCTCCAACTGGCTTCACAGAAGCCACCAAGAGGTCACAGAAATCCAGGCTTTTCTTGGTTTCACTTGCAATAGTTTCCAGCTGAGAGATTTCGCAGCAGTTTGGGGATGCAGTAAGGTAGAGGGGGAGAGAATACCACCCATATGTATAGAAAACATGAGAAAAGCAGAGATTTGGCTCAGGCATCTCACACAAATGGACTGGTGGCATATCAAATCTCCTCCTGGCATCTCCCCTCCCTCATAGTTCAAAGCTGTTCTTTGTCCTTGAAAAGTCCCGCAGGCTCATTCCTGACCCACAAGTGCCTCCGCTTATTGGCTCTTGGAAAACAGAGCCATCTTTGGCCCATTGTAGATGTTCCTGAAGTGCTTTTGAATGCTGTAGTGAGAAGACAGAGAAGGAACAGAAGCTAGCAAGGACTCCTGTCAAATTCAGCAGCAGCTGTACTTTAATTCCAGGTACAGCAATTTAGCAAAAGCTCAAAACACAGCCAGCCCAAAAGGCTTCATGGATAGTGTTTTTGTTGTTGTTTTGAATGAAGCCAATCTTAAATCAAAAGAGCTTGACCAGCTCACTGCATAGAAGTATTATTCTCAATTAGCACATGCTAGCTGATCATGGTGGGTTAGAGGGAATGTGTTAGATCTTCCCAGACAAAATTTTAAGCCATTTCTTCCCCCCTCCTTTAATGTTATTTTTATGCTAGCCCTGATCCAACTATGATGGCAGGATATTCTGACCCCACGTAATGGATGAGAATAGAATGCTTGAGTTTGGGAGGGAAAGGGGAATAGTCAGATATGTAGAAGTATGCTACAGTGCTAGAGAAAGAAAGAAGCCAGCTCTAAAAAAATTAATATTTTTTTTTTGAACAAATGGGAACGTTTCAGACAAAATGGTGGAGCACTGCTGATGAAGATGGTGGCAGGCTTGCTGGAACGCTTTTTCAAATAGGAAGAGGTTTTCTGCATGGGTGGCACTGCAGCTGCTTAAGGGATTTCAAATACTATAGAATAAAGTATTTTTAAAAGGACACTGCAATAGGAGGGACAGGAGGGAGGCGGGGGCTTGTGTCACAGGCGTGAGACCACATGAGAGCTGAATGTGGGTTCCATATGAACATTCTAATTATTTGACCACTGCGGAGATTGAAGAGGGATTTAGGACGCGGGCAACACCCAATGCCACGGGCCGTTTCCTAACAATGTGAGGGAAGAACGCCTGTAGCAAATGAGTCCAGACTGTGAGATTTGCTTCATAAGAGACCTTCCCTTTCAAGGGAAATGTTCATTTCAAGAGCGAATGCCAATCATTTTAGGCATTCTTCACGCTATTTCTGAAAAGCACTTTGAGTGATTATCATAATGACATTCCAGAAAAATCTCCTGGCAGCTTGTAAGCTGCATAAGCAGAGTGTTTCACCAAGAAAAATTCTGAAACGATTTTGTGCCCAAATTACTAACACAGAGATAAGAGCTACGGAAAGTAACTAGCCAGAGGAAACCAGAAAGCAGGCAATCAGTAGCAGAGTTAGAGGGGGGCAAAATGGTAAGTACTGCAGGTGCTGCAATGTGCTGTGTACACAGCTCCTCCCACTCGTTGTTGGAGCCATTCTGGGCAGCGTAGGTGTCTCCTACACATTGCCATTGCTGCCCAGAATGGCTCCGATGGTGAGTAGGAGGGGCCACTTAAATGACATATTGCAGCGCCTTGCCTGCAATACCAATAGTTTTGCCCCCCTTCTCGTTACGCTACTGGTTGTGGGGACCTTTGAGATGTACAAGGAGCTGTGACCTTGGTTTATATGAAGAAGCTTTGTCTTCACGAAGGCACAAGTTAAAACTCGGAAAGCGCACGTTTGTCAGATTCAATCAATGGTTTTCTATAGTGATCAAAGGTCACTTTACAGAGGGGATGGTAACGAATGACCAAGTGTGCTTCGCTCAGAAAAGACTGAGCCATTGGTTCAACGTTGAGAACCGCCGACACTGTTGCAGCCCGATTTTCAAACACATCTCTGCAGCAGCCGCGAGGGGAAGAAATATGCTAATGAAACCTGGGGGACTTTAGGATTCTCAGAAGGGCCTATCACAGCAGGAAACGGAGAAATCCTGCAGAACCAGGAACCTCCCTCCATGCTCCAGCAGCAAAGATCAATGAGCAAGGATCAAAGGCTCTCCCTGCATTTCTCCTTCTCGTCCTCTGGTTGGCGTTACCCAAGCCTTGGTAGGCAAAAAGCGCCTCCGTTCTAATGGCCAGCGGTGCTGTGATTGATTTCTCGCGACAAGAACAAAGGGAATCAGAAGAGCCTTTCATGCGCAATGTGATTCCAAAGGAGGAGGAATTAAACGGCAAGCGCCGATCACGGGCCCTTTTGCCATTTCTTTTATTGTCAAGCAATTATCTTCCCTTTTGTTTGTGTCAAGGGGGCCAGGCTTCGAAATGTCTCGTCTGGGAAGCCGTTAATAGAATTTATGCTAATTTGATGATTCCGGCGATTACCGAAGGGAGTGACTCGCTCGTTTTTTGCAAGCGGTAAAAATTTTTTCACTGCGTCCCTGCAGCCACATTAAGAGCCAATTGTCAGCTTCAGTCAACAGCCCGGCCTGTTTTTTACTGGGGTTTTCAGCAATGTCTGCATTGGTGAACATCCCCAGATGGGTGCTGGGACAGACATCTGCACATCTGCACAATGACATGCACATGATATGCAGTCACTGTGGCATGATCTGTTCCAGCCTCCCAGCCTCCTATTGATACCTTCTTCTATGTGTCCACGAAGAATCAGATGCTGTTTCCTCTCCAATTTATTTCTCCCTATACTGTGTATGTTTAAACAGTTACATGTTTCCCGGCTCTCGGTTTCACTTGGTGGAAAAACTGTGTGCTTGTGGCCTCATGCGGGAAAAAATGTCTTTTTTCCTACATCTTGCTGACATCAGTGGATTGAAGATCTCTGGATAATTGTCATCATCACAGTGAATGAAATAGCCTCATTGTCCGCTGATTCACAATCAATGAAGTGTGTGTGTGTGTCTTGGCTCTTCAGAATGAAAGGGTATGAACAAACAGACACTAGTTCCACATAACACTGATGCAAACCAGAGTATTGCCTGTAGGATCAGATAATGGGACAGGGATCAAAGAAGGGAAGGACTCTGGTTCAGGAAGGGAGAAGCAAGGGAAGGGTGATATCAGCCTTGGCGCCCTCTATAAGCATTTTCCCATTTGGCGCCCTCTTAGCAGTTTTCCCATTGCTAACTGGACAAGAGGCACTTTTTCCAGTGGTGTTCCTCTTATATTTAGCAGGGGGAGAGTAACTGTCCCTCTTCACCCCTGCGCAGTCTTTCTAGTGGCTGTTGCTGGCGGTCTGCCTTTTTTTAGATTGTGAGCCCTTTTGGGACAGGGAGCCATTTAACTTTATTATTACTATTTGCCTGTAAACCGTTTTGTGAACTTCGTGTTGAAAAGCGGTATATAAGTACCTGTTGATTGATTGATTGATAAATGCCCCAATCCTTCTGCAAATTGAAAGCGGAACTGGGCTGCTTGCTATTTCAGAGCCACACTGATCTTTGCCCTACACACCATCAGTTTGACCTCTACGCCCCAGACTTTGGCACTGGAATTGGAAAACCCAAGCGACACATTCCATATCTATAGAAACATTTAAAGGCAGGACAATGTGCTCATCTATGTGCTGATAACGCCCACAGGTGCATGCTCTCAAAAGCCATAAGCCTTTATATAGTAGTCATGAGCAGCAAGACAGCTACCAACTAGTTAATCTAGTTACTGTATTTCTTCCCATATTTATACAACAGATGAGTGACAAAGAACTAGGAGAGTGTGCCTGCTAGCTTCTTCCCCTCTCCTTCCCCAAAGGGCAGCCCAGAATGAAGCAGCGTTCTTTCATGCAATTTGGTACCTTGAGCTCCCTGATTCCCACCCTCACCCCCCTGCAACCTGTGCATTTGGTGTGCACAGTGGGGAACAAGCTGGAAAACATCTTCTCGAATAGGACTGTACTCGGCTGTGCTTGAAATCAATATGCACAGCTTTCCTCTCACAAATCAGAGCACCCATCTCTGTGCTTATAAACATGACTGTGCCAAATCAGTTTGTGCCACTCCACAGTTGTGTGTCCTTTTCTCCCCCTTTTGTTGTTTGTTTAATCTTTCTTTTTGAATATTTTCAAAGTAGCACAAGCAATACAATACCAAATGGAGCTATCTGATCAACATGTCAAGGAAAACTCTTCCAAAGAGTGCTTGGATGTATCCCATTGAAATCAATGGTATTTAAACCCATTGCCTAGCTCCATCGAGCATGACAGCCTTTTTAAAGAAGGGATAAGTCAATGTTTAGGGCACAAGTGGCCAAACTGTGTACTGCAAGTGGCATTGGTAGTAGCCCGCCCCCCTAGGAATCCAGAGTCACTCCCTTTAACCCTCTGAGTGCCGGTCAACCAAGAAGAAAAGCAAGCTCTTTGCAGAGGAATTGGGAGGGGGGAGGAGGGAGAGTGAAATGGGCAGAGTCAGCCCTAATTTTAACTAGTGGAACTGAGTTCCCCCGCGTTCCCCCTGCATGACATCACTGGTAGTAGGTGAATTGTGATGCTCCTGGACAGGAGCAAGAGGATCCATGGGGTGAGGATACATTACAGAGTCTATTATGTTCCTGGACCAGCGGCAAGAGTATTCACTGTGGAAGCTGCAGTAGTGCCTTTGAGTGGCACAGAGTGCAATCCTAACCTGGAGTTCGGCCGGCACAGTTAGGCCAGCAAAGTTTGGCCAGCACAAGGGCCACTGTAAAGCGTATTTGGACCATTCTCTGAGTCAAAGAGGATGATGCATGTCTGTGTGCTGGCCTCTCTGATTCCAAGAGTGGTCCAAACATATTTTACAGTGTCCCTTGTGTCAGCTAAATTTTGCTGGCCTAACTCCAGGTTAGGATTGTGCTCACAGTCTTATGCACTGGACTTGAATCGTGGCGCATGTGCCAAAAACAGAGCACAGTTGGAAACCTGGAAAGCCATTTTGCCTTGAAATCCAGAAATGTGGCTGGTGGTGCAGTGGGGCATGACAGCTGCTGGTAAGCAGCAATGGATGTGCCATGTTATGTCCTTTTTGGGAACTAAACAGAGACAGGACAGGCTAGGTCAGCACATGCAGGTACACAGTTGCAGACTCGCTAGCTAGACATGGGTACAAGAGGAGGGGTTGTAGGTCAGTGAGAGACCATATGATCAGTGGTGTCATCTAAATGATTTAAGAACAGGTACTCACTTTTGATTGGCATGTGTTGGGACCCGCCCACCGGAAGTGACGTCATAAGCCAGAAGTGATGTTGTGGCAGGAAGTGACATGAAAAAAGCCCTTTTTGAGGCCTCAGATGATTTTAAACTGGCCCAACAGTTGCAACAGTATTCCACAGCACCCCCAGAACATGTTAAGGAGGCCTGGCATCATGTTAAAACCCCAGAGCAACTCATTTTTCAGTGGCAAGGAAAGGAAAGGCTCCGCTCGCTGCCTGCCTGCCTGCCTGGCTCTGAGAACATGCAGGCAACTCAAACATGCAGGAAATTCAAACGTTGCAGAGGGCGGAGTCGACGAGTGGGTGGGCGAATGGGCGGGGCCAGCTGTAATCCTAGAAACCAGTACTCGCGTACCCCCGCGTACCCCCTGCATGACATCACTGCATATGAATTGCATGCAGGAGGTACCACGTTCAGTCCCAAATACCTGCCATGATAGAAATCAAGCACCTGACATCTGAAAAGCTTCACAAGCCAGCATGCAAAGTATTTTAAGGGTGATTCTGCAACATCCCTGACAAAACCTATAGCATCCTTTGCAAATTGTGTTTGCCTCTTACGACAACAGGCAGGAAGAGCTAGAAGAAAAAGGAAGTTTGACGCTAAGAGAGACAAGTGTGCAGCTGTTCCAGTTAAATTCTTGGAAGTCGCTAGCCAAGGAGGTGTCATGAGCGGGTATAAAAACAACATTTGAGATCTGGAACATTAATACAGTATTTATAAGTAAGAAAAATGGTAAGGAGTAATTCAAAAGAACGTTGGTGAATGAATGACTATCCTCACCAATGATCTGGGCAAAATGTTCTGCATTCAGCCATGTAAATGGATTTTGCTGGTGCCTTTCATGCAAGGATACGTTTCATCACACTCCATCAGGTGGCGCTGTAGCCTTTGGGATGACCTTCTCAGGAAAGAGATGCTGGCATTATCTTTCTGGCAGGACTGTTCCCTGCAGCAAGTTTTCCGAGGGTCTTGACCATCCTAGCATTAAACAAAGATGCCCAAGGAGGGAATTTTAGTTGTTTTTGTTTAAACACGTGGGGGTGGGGCTATTCTGAGCTCAGAATCTGGACTCATTCCTATGGCGTTAAGCTTTTGTAGGTGCTCCGTAAGGGAGAAGACGTAGTAGGGGAAGTGAAATCTGCCTTCGCATTTCAAAGAGCAAAAGGATTTAACAACTAAAACAGCAGAGAGGAGAGGATATTCTAAGCTGGTAGACAAGAGAGATTGTTTTCAGGGAAAACAATGGGAGTTTCCTATTGATCTCAAGGCAATCCTTCTGACAGACAAATCTGTCCCATTTTGTTTCTTAATATAGCATCAATCAACATTGTGGCGTCTTACTATTTAAATGTGTGGCTTTGAAATGAAATAAGAATCAATCAGTTGATCCCTCTGCATTGAACATGCAGATATCCTTCTGCAAGCAATTGTTTAGTCAAGCGCCCTCCAACCTTGTGGCAATTATTTAGGAGTTATATTACAGCATCTGCAGCTTTTGCAAGCTGGGACACAGCCTACACTTTTGGGGGGAGGGAGATATTCAGGGGAAATAACTGCTATAGAATGCAAAAGGAAAAAAAATCACAGGGGAGCAGTCTTCAGTACAAGGCACTGAAAATCCTCCTAAAGCCCAGAGCAGTGTTGGTGCTCCAGAGAAAATGGCTGATGACTCAGACTGTGTACCGATGATTACGTTTTATGGAGTAATGGGAGCAACATCTCTTTCCACTGTGGCAGGCAAGCCGTTTTGGTGCCTGGTGTGGAAAATCCAAATGGCATCTTTCTCTTACCACCACTTGGCACTGGGGGCTGCAAATCATTGGGACATTCTTCTATGCCAGCCTCCATGAAATGAATGGGAGCAGAGCTCATAGAATCATAGAGTTGGAAGGAACCTACAAGGTCATCTAGCCCAACCCCTTCCCTGTGGCAGGAAATCCTCCTAGAGCACCTCCAGCAGGTGCATGTCGAGCCTCTGCTTGCAGGTCTCTGCTTGCAGGTCTCTAGTAGCTCTTGTGAAACTTCCATTCATTTCGAAGGGGTTTGCACCAGCAAATGTTCCTCTGGATTATGTCCATGGGCCAGATGATGATCTGTCCCTCTCTTATTCTGCCACCCCATTTCTGCCACTTGAGGCAGCTGCTTCACCTTTCCTCATGTTAGGGCTATCTCTGTGCCATGTTGGCTTTACCCATGATCCTAAAGTTTGAGCAGGACGAGTGTAATTGTCAAGGCTCTTTTAAACAGGGATTTCAGGCTGAAACCTCTGACTCTATTTGGTGGGACCAGACAGGGAACTCCCTCCCCAGGTATCTGTCAAACCCCCTTTCTCTCTGCTTTTTAAGCAGGCAGGGAAAACTTTCCTCCTTTGAAGGGCTTGTAATTGCTGATTTAAGCTGGTATGTTTATTAATAGCTTTTTTTTGGTGTTGCACTGTTATACTATAATCATTTTATTTATCTGTTTTTTGGAGATTTGCTTTAAAGAGGATTATTATTATTATTATTATTATTATTATTATTATTATTATTATTATTATTATCCCACTCCCACAGTTTTATCTTTTCTTTAATAATAATAATAATAATAATAATAATAATAATAATAATAATAATAAAAAGAAAAGATAAAACTGTGGGAGCAGGAGAATCCATGCTGCAAACAGAATCTGCAGCTATTGTAAAGAGATCTATAGCACTGGGAGAGAGAGAGAGTGAGTGTGTGCATTGTCCAAAGGAAAATCGAGGTTAAAAAATAATAAGAGCATGTCCTTGAATTGGCAGATAACTGTGGGGAGTAGCAGGTAGCCTTGCACTTTTTTTGTCTTTTTAAAGAGCTGCCCAAGTGCTTATTCCGATAAGTGGATAATCGCATGAGTATTTCATCATGCGTAAAAATAGTATTCGTTTTTAAAAACAGTTCTAACATTGAATGTTATGGGCACTATCCAGTGGGTGTCCCACAAAGTTGGAACAAAACAAACATGTCTCTTGAAAGTAGTACTGAAGGCAAATGTCAGCTTTCCCAGACTACTGTACGTAACTCCCTTAGAGTGTGCCAAATCCTTGGGCTGCAATCCTATGCACCCTTTCCTGTGAGTAAGCTCCATTGAACTGAATGGAACTTAATTATGAATAGACATGTGTAGGCTTGAGCTGTTCATCCATCTAGCCTAGGGGTAGTCAATCTTTCAATTTTAGGGCTCCTGTAGCTTTTACATTGTGTAGAAGAGGGAATCTCAGGATGACAAGCTACACCTGCTGAAATTCCGTCCCCTACACAATTGTTAAAGGTACAGGAGCACTAAGGTTGGCCACTTCTGATCTAGCCAGTATTGTCCATTCTAACTGGAAGTAACTCAGGGCCAAATCCTACCCAATTTTCCAGCCCTGGTGTAGCAGCCCCAATGGGGTGTGCTTAACATCTCGATGAAGCCCCTGAGAGAAGTCATCTGGGGATCTGGGATCATGGATATGCTGACGATGTATTGCCTTTCCATCAGAGGCGTTTCTACAGGGATGGCAAAACTCTAAGTTTTGCAAGAAGCCTTACCCTGTCATGTAAATCCCTCCTCTCCCTTGCTGCTGTAGCCAGTAAGCAATGCCAAGATGTTGCTGTTCCCTGTGAGGATTGGCTAAAACGGTGCAGGAGAGGAGTGATTTCCACTGCAAGGTAAGGCTTCTTGCAAAACTTAGAGCTTTGCCCTCCCTGTAGAAACGCCACTGCTTTCCATCTGGTACAAGGGGGGCTCTAGAGGTTCTAAATTAGTGCCTGGTTGCAGTAAAGGACCATGGGGGTTAATAAAAGGAAATGTTCATAATTCAGGCAAGGCAGAGGTGTTGCTGGTCAGTAAGAGAGCTGATTCAAGGTTGGGTTGGCAAAAGGGATGTTCAATCATTCTTTGGTTTGATCCCAAAGCTGTCAAGGATTTGGCCAACAGCATGTACAAATCTCCAAGGATTTGAGAGCGATCAGATCGCTCACAAAACTGTGAGTTTCACTGCTTCTGGTGCCAACAACTCCCCTTTCCTCATCTGACAGCACCCAGAAGTTAGCTTAGGGAGACATCAGCAGAGCCACTCCAAGCCTCCTCCACCACTATCCCCTTTCCCCAGCCCCAAGGTACCCTGAAATACTTACCTTGGGGCTGGGGGGAAGACACTGGTGGCAGCAGAGGCAATGCAGGTTGTCCCAGGCCCCCTTGGAATGTTTTTTTTTTTTCCCCTGCAGGGGAATGAACTGGCACTGTGCACCTTTTCTGACCACAGGAAGGCCCTCTGCTGCTGCAGCCCTAGTGGGGAAAAGACTCTCCATCAGAACATGGCGCAACCCCCATGTTCTTCATCACTGCCAATGCCTTTTCTCAATCTCAGGGTTCTGTGAATGTTTCAGGGTGCCTTGGGGCTGGACCTGGGGTGGGGGAGGACTGTGGCAGAGGCAGCTCACAGGAAATGAATGGGTAGGCATTCAACATTTCATGCTCCTCCAATCAGTTTGTCGCAATACCTGCAGTCTAAGGCTTGTTGGCTAGGATTGCATTCTTGGCTCAGAACATGGGATTGCTCTTGGATCTGGCCCTAACTCTATCAACCCAGGTCGCAGCTATGGGCAAGAGCATGTTTGCTCTGGTCCAGCTGATGCACCAGCTCCTCTCCTTTCTGAAGAAGGCCACTGTAGATTGCCCACTGTAATCTACTCCAGTGCCGATGCTGTTCATGAAAATGCTGTTCATGAAAATGCTGTTCATTTCCATGTAACGAAAATCTCAACCAGGACTCAAAGGAAATGACCACCATTGTGCCCTCCCTACCGCTGGCTCCCCCTTGTGGTAAAGACTATCTGGAAGCTTCAAGTGGTACAGAATGCAGTGGCAAGGGGTCTTTCAGGACTCTGTTGGCCTCCCTACATTCCACCAGTGTTCTACCAACACCAACACCGGTTACCAGTATGCTCTGGGCCAGTTATTGGGTTATTCAAGTTGCCGGTTATATTGGGTTATTATTACTAGGTGTGTGAACCTCTGCCTTTGAAAAGCTGTCCTTGGCAGGAGGCACTCGTGCTATTCACTCAGCCCTGATTCACTTGCCATGCCCTAAAGCAGGGCTAAGGGACCACAACTCTATCAAGGATGGAGTTGATTATGCAGTTAAAGACCCTGCGCTGGAAGCCACTCTAGGGTACCAGCGTCCTTCATGGGGGCTGCGTGCCACCAGGGGCGATGTCTTTCACATGCAAAATGTCAAACCAGGACATTGGCTTCACAGGGTCACTAAACAACCCAGGGCCCATTCTTTCTGCTAGAGCAGGTGCTGGAGGCAGCATCCTGGCCCCATTCCAGCTTAGGAAATTTGTTTTTTGCAGGCCTTGTCGTCCCTTCCGCAGATTCAAGTCGATGCTTTATTCTTCTTCTTGAGAATTATGTTGCTTACTCTCACCCTGGAGGGACTAGCTATATCAGAGGTGGGTGACAAGATTCCTATCTATATCCTGTAAAGCACTTTGGGTTCCTTATTCATGAAAGGAACTTAACTGTATAAATGGGAGATCATTATCTCACTGATTAACATAGCTCTTAAGCCACATACAAACTGTATCCATAATTTATTGAAATGCAGCATAATGACGCCTTATTAACCGAATCCCCAATTCCTCGATGAACATTTTTTTACACAAATTCTCAGGTCTTTCTTTCAAAACACGTCTGTCTTTTGGGTGGGGTTGACTTTCCTTGTTCTAATGTATTGTTTTCACCTGTCTGGCACTATCTAGCATCCAGATTTCAAGGCTGGGTAAGTGCTTTCAAGGAATGCCGTCAGGCCCTTCATCTCAGTAGCCCAAAGGTAAGAAAGTAGGGCTACAAGAAGACAGAGCTGCATGATGATGTCAATCAACTGCCCCACCATGCATGAAACCTCCTTTATGTCACCATGCTCTGAAAATAGTCGGTGGTAGGCAGTAAAAAGTGATCAGATGACATGCACAAATTATGGTTGTATATTCCTTTATTACCGTAAACCTCCTGGGAGCAAACCCTTGTACACATTTCCCTAAGAAGGATTCAGCTCACGTCCCCATTCAGCTGGGGCTGTAATTCCTTTGGAGCAGCATTTCTCGGGGGGGGGGGGGGGGCCCCCACGGGACCCAATTTTTGGTTTGTCCCACAGAGCCCCCAATGAAAACATGGGTGATGTAATGGAAAGATCAGATAATTTAAGGGGCCAATCCTATTCAACTTTCCAGTGCTGATGCAACTGCAACGTAGCGCCAAGGTAAGGGAACAAATGTTCCCTTACCCTGAGGAGGCATCCATGACGGTCCCCCCCCCCACAGGATCCAGTTCATGCCCCATTGGCATAGCTGCATTATCAATCAATCAATCAATCACTAGTATTTATATACCGCTTTTCAACATAAAGTTCACAAAGCGGTTTACAGGCAAATAATAACATTAAAGTTAAATGGCACTTGGAAGTTGGACAAGATTGGGCTCCAATTGCCTTAAGCCCTGAGGCTATTCAAAAATAGTTTGCAAGTTTGTGTAAATACGTAAAGATCTGGTGTTTTTTCTGCTGTTTTTTTTTCTTTTCAGGTTCATCAATGACAGGTAGTCGGGACAGGTGAAGTCTGGGTCACATAACCCCCAAGTGAGGCTATTCATTAGGACTGCCACATGATAAGAAATGGATCGAGTTTCCTTGCAAATGAATGAATAAAGGATTGCTTGTAAATAAATAAGTAATTTCTTTCTACAGTAGATTGCCTTTTTAAAAGTCCGTAAAGCTAGGTGGGTCTCGATAGAGTGTCATTTGAAAAAGTGGGTCCTGGGACTACAAGGTTTGAGAACCACTGCTTTGGAGTATAGAGCCAATGATTTTTGTGGTGTGGTTCAGTTTCAGGCCGCTGCATGACAACCTGAGGTATTGAGAGCGCATTCCTAAATGCTCCCTGGATCGACCCAAACTGCTTGCGGTGGGCCAGGGCTGTCGCAAGTGTGCAGTAAGGCACATTTATGCCAGCGCAGGACTCTCTGGGCTGGCATGAGGGCAGGTAAGCTGTCTCCATGGTGGCCAAATTCAGAGGCAGACAGGGCAAGAGAGGAGCATCCCCTTGGGCAGGGCAGCCCAGGGAAGGGGGAGGAGTCAGGATGCAGGCTATCCTGGGTTGGACCACTATTTAGCAGGCACAGGTCTGAGCAGCCTCATCAGGCTTCCTGGGGCTTACCCTGGGGTAAGGGAACTCCAACTGCCTGTCTGCTTCTGCCCAGGATAAGTCTGCGCTGTGAATCTGCAACTCACCACCACCTTGGCTCAAACGATCCATCTCTTTGTTCTGAGCCACCCAGTCCCTGCGATAACATTATCCACTAGGGCTTTTTAAATATGTATGTCTGAATATACATCTGTGCTTCTTTCCAAGACCTGCAAAAGAAAGATCTTGTTAAACATTTACTGGATGTGATCCACAGTTCAGTCGCAAGAGCGTTTGTGAATCAGAATTGCCTGCCAGGCACAAATGTAGCAGGTGAAGCTTCTCCTACTATGGAGCTGGAATGATAGGAAACATTTCATCTGCTGAATTTGTGCTTGTTAGACAGTAGTTATAGGCTTGGGAGCTCTGCCAGAAAACAGTTGGCAACCATATCAGAATGCTTCCATGTGACTGTAGTCAATGAATTAATTGGGGTGGGGAGGAAGTTAAAGTCAATGCACAAGTTTGCTGATGCTTTCTTGGATAAGCTCACCCATTTGAACGGGAACATGGAAGAAAGGAAGTCTGAACAGACATGCTTGTGGAAAATGGTAATGTTACAGCTACCACTTTCAATATACTTGATGTTCCATAATGCACCATTACATATGATATTCTGTCTTTTGTACTTACTGAGATTTATGGGTTTCTCTCTCCTTCAGATCTTCCTATTTCTTTTTAATCTCTCTCTGTGCTCTCTCCCTTTCCTCATATCCATCCATTTACCCGTAAGTCCCAGGGGAGATCTATTTCCATGCTTTTATCTGGAAACTTTATATCACTCACAAGATTACTGTGCTTGCTTGCTTTTCTTCCTCTCCCACGTATACTCTCGCGCGCACACTCACACACACACACTTTGTGCCCCTTTATTTATTTCAAGTAACCACATATCATCTTTCTGACAATAGCTGCCTAATTTATTCCTGTCTTGTGACCACTAGGCAGCAGTGCTTCTCAAAGTCATGGGTTGTGATCCACTATTGCAGTGGTCTGGGAACAGGGGTAAATTACCCCAAATGGGGTAAAAATGGAATTCCTGGGGGTAATGGACGGTCGCGCTGCCGAGACACAGCCGGGCATGCATATGAATCTATATGCATGCCCGGCTGTGTCTTGGCAGCGCAACCGTCCATTACCCCCGTTCCGGTTCCGTTGCTGGCTGGCTGGCTCTGTTTTGTTTTGTTTTGCTCCACCCACTTTCACTGGCCGGCAAAACGCGCCCCAGACTGCTCTGGACCTGCTCTGCTTTTCACACCATGGCAGTTTAGAGCACGTGGACACAGCGAGGAGAGCGGCAGACCGGCGGTGCATTGGACCTGAGCAGCAGCGGAGCAGAGCGGCAGTGAAGAGGCAAGCCAGGGACGGCCAGGCATCGGAGGTGAGGGAAGGCACGCGTCTTTCCCCCACCCCCGCCTCCATTGCCCTGCCGGGGCACGCGTCTTCCCGCCCCCTCCGTTGACAAAATCAAATCTAACTAAGCAGGTTAGATATTTACAATAAGAGTAAGATTAAAAAATATTTAAATAACTTTCCTAACTCTCCCAAACCCTTTACAACTTCATATTTACATAGCATTAATTAAGCTCATTAATTAATCAAATAAAAAGCAATGAGTTCCAATATGTAATTTTTTTTCTTTTGTTCTGGCGGGGGGGGGGGCGTAATGTCGGCATATCTAAATATATTTTGGGGTAAAAGGTAAAAAAGTTCCCTGACCCCTGCACTATTGGGAAGCAAAACTGTGCCATTTAGCCTTAACGGTGCAGAATGTCCTGGTGCCACAGCAATTGCAGTGCTGTGGGCACCCAGGGGCTTGTGCCCTTATCTGGGGGGTGCTTACCTGGGGGGGTTACAGCCCCTCTGCGAGCCTCCTCATGTTTAAAATCGCTCCATTGTATGATTGGAGTACACTTCTGGTGTACTTACCTGGAGCCAGCAGGCCTCCCAGACAGGTTGCTTCAACTGGCCAACCACTGGATGCTTCTAAACAGGAAGTCCTGTAGGGGACTTCCTGTTTGGAAGCCAGTGACTATGCCAGGGCAACTGTCTACTCTGACACTGGCTCCTGGCTCTGAAATCTTCCTCTAGCTCAGCTCTTTCATTTACTCCAGCTCCTGCTCTCACCACAAATGCAGCCCATAGTTTGGTCAGGAAGAGCTCACAGGCTGCCAAGCAGCCATCTCTACGTCCCACCATTTCAATAAAAGCAAATTACAAACTGCCCACTGACTTGCACTGAGCCTGAACGAAAAGCTGGTGGCCAACCTAGAGCCGTAGGATGGGGAGGAGCCGGTGGTTGTGCTCCTGCTGTTGCGGGAGGCCTCACTCTCATTAGCGTGGGGGCAGCTGTTCCTGGGCCTCCGTTCTCCGCCAGCCGACCGCCTCTGCTTGGCACGGCCTTCAAAGCTGTTAAGGGAGGTCAGATCCTGTAGCAGATGAGCAAAATGGAAAAAGATTAGAGCAATGCCTTTGCTGTCATTGGCAATAACGCTGCCTGAGTAGAAAAGGAATATTTGATTCGCAGCCCTCCTGGGGCCCCAGCGGTCCTGCGCTAGCTCCAACAAGCTGAACAGCAAGCGGCTGAAATGTTACTTGCAAGATAAAAAAAACCGAGCAACAACGCATGAGTAAGTGACGGCCTGCTCAGCTCCCGAAGGGCTGGGAACCATTCACTTCTCTCCCAGCGCTGTTTTTCCCAGAACACCCCCCCCCGCTCATTTGCAGAAGAGCCAAGCCCACCAGACCCAACAGTGTCTCTTAACGCTGTTAAACTGAGAGGTTGACCTCCAGGCTAGATCAGGTTCCTGACAGAGTGGTCACCATGGCAACAGCCCATCACCAGTCAAGGCAACATTGGGGGTGACACGCCGGCCTCCGTGTTGGACTGCTATACTTGGTATAAGAATTGACATCCGAGCCGAAGGTTGGTTTAGGCAGAAGATCCAAATTTCTCAGTGGGAAACCAAGCTGCGGTAGTTATGAGCTCACGCAACTTTTAAAGAACACACGAACATAGGAAGAGCCCCACCGGATCTGGCCAATGGCCCATCTAGTCCAGCTTCCTGTATCTCACAGTGGCCCACCAGGTGCCTCAGGGTGGCATGAGACAGCAAGATGCTTGGATCCTGTTGCCACTCCCTTGCACCTGGCATTCTGAGGTAAAGATTTGTTGCTTCCTCCCTACGCCCCAGCTAAGAAAGACAAGGAAAAATGGGGTGAACATTTTGTTGGTTTCATTCATCCAGTGCACCCTGGTAAATGAATATATTTTCCTAAAATTGGTGGGCAGAGCCAGGACAACAAGACAGTTCATAGGCTGAGTTTTAAGGCCTAACAGGAGTAGAGTGTCATTTTGCTCTAGTCGCAATTCTTAATCAAGGCCTTTCCTGATGAGCTTCCTGGCAAGCCAAAAAGAGCCACCTCAGCAGCTCATTACATGCCTTTGTTAAACCTGAACCACTAACTAAATATAGCTCTTTAAAGCCAACCTACCTAACAGCTCAGAATTTAGTCCAGAAGTCTTAATCAGGGTGCAAACAAGCCGAAACAGGCGCGTAAGGAAGCTGGATTTATTTATTTATTTATTTATTTAGCTTTGATTTAGAAAGCCTAGCCTAGGGGGCAGTTAGCTTAATTGGCAATAACATTACTTAGGAAACGATAGTGAAAACAGAACAGAGGGACATTAGCCTTGACATTATGTGTCTCCCAAATGGGGAGGGTTTGCAAGCCTGCACCTGAATCCCATACATTACAAGAAGCAAAGTGACCTGCCTGGCAAATATACATGTAAGCAGTGGCATAGCTACTTATGGGGTGGGGGGTGCAGCAACCCAGGTGGCATCCTCGGGTGTGTGTGTCACCACTGAACCCCAAATTTTTGAAAATTGCGAGTTTTTGGAATACTACCATTATGCTATATACCATTGGATGCAGACTTTCACCTGGAATTCAATGGGAAAAACTGGAGTGTAATATCTCTACTATAGCAAACGTTATGGCCCAAACCCCAAAAACTGAAAATATAACTTCTTTTGTACCAATAACAGTTTTTAAGATTGTGGTTTTAAGGAATATCATCATTATGTTGTGTACTGTTGGATGCGGAATTTCACCAGGAATTCAATGAAAAAAAACTGGAGTTCAATATCTTTATTCTCACAAACATTATGGCCAAAAAAACCACCCTAAAATACACGTCTTATGCATGGGTGTCAAATATGTATATAGCCTGTGGGCCTACATGATGAGTCCATTAATTTTGTCAGGGGTGGGGTATCAAAAATTTATGGGCCCTGGATGCAAAATGACCTAGCTACACCACTGCATATAAGCAGTGCACTGCAGGCATTTAGATGCACAGTGATAGCTATTTAAGTTGGCCACCTGTCCCGGAAAACATTTGAAATCAGACATAATAGTGACATTTGTTTTTATTTATTTATTTATTACTTGCTATTTCTTAGTGCAGTTCTCAAGGGAGTTCATAAAAACACAAAAACAGTGGAAACAAACTACAACAAACACTAAAATCATCATCAGATCTAATCAAGACAATAAAATATATTACAGAGAGGCAGCAGCTGCAATGTCATTCAAAACCCCACCACTACCACTTGCTGTCTGGTGGAATGTTTTCAGGGCTTTCTTAAAATCTGGGAGAGTAGAAGCATTACAAAATCCCTGTGAGGGGGGAGTAGTTCCAGAGCTGGGGGCCACCCCATAGAAGGCTGTGTTCCACTTGCTCACCAATTGGGCCTCAGTCAGGGCACAATCCTAAACTGAGTTAGGCCGGCATAAACTAAGCCAGCAAAGTTTGGCCAGCACAAGGGCCACCATAAAGCATGTTTGGACCACTTATGGAGTCAGAGAGGCCAGCACACAGACGTGAGGCCATCCTCCCTCCGAGAATGGTCGAAACGTGCTTTACAGTGGCCCTTTTGCCGGCCAAACTTTGCTGGCTTAGTTTATGCCGGCCTAACTCCAGTTTAGGATTGAGCTCTCAATAATGTTAGGTAGCAGTCATGTGATCTAACATGACTGTGAATGTTAGGTAGAAAACCTCCAGGATTAGCTTGGAACATCCAGAAATCAGCACCAATTTCTAGATGATTATTGAAAGCAATCCAGAAGCTTCCAATATTGCATTGTGTTGCCGGGGGGGGGGGCGGGGTCTGGTGGTCTATAGTGCAAATTCTGATCCAGGACTATTAGATCTTTATTGCTATGTAAACAATGTAGGTATGGCTTTGCTCAGCTCTCCTGAAAGATATTTTTTTGCTGTAATCATGCTTTGAATCAAAAAGTGAGATAAAAATATTTTCAGTAAACACAGGCATTCCTGGGTATTCGCTGGGGTTCTGTTTTGGACTCCCTGTGGCTATCTGAAACTTGGATACTGGGGATGCCTTTTTAGGGTCACTGGGGATCAGTGATTTTGCTGTAACAAGGTAAAAAAACGGGATTTGTTTAATGTTCCCCTATCTTTTTAATAGGCGTTCCAGTATCCATGGTATCCGTGGATAACTGAAACTGTGGATACTGAATCAGTGGATACCTAGGCAAACCTGTACATGATTAAAAACTGCAAAAGACAACTGTCATGGGCCGATTCTTGCCTCTCCAGGGCAACTCCTGAGTGGGAAAAAGAAGCTCTTGTCAGGGCTGGAGAGATAGTCTTCTCTTTGTAAAGGCTGCCTGAACAAATCTCTTACCCATGCTGAAAATTAATGAAAGCTTTTGAAACAATAGGTGATGCTTAATGGCAACTATTGTACTGGCAGTTAATGGTACATACTGAGTTAATGGGTACAGACTGTTAATTGTGGATGGCATGCTGATATAGAGGGGCCATCATCCAAAAATGACAGCTGGCTGTCCCTTTTCAAACCCTGAAGAGGGCAACATTCATCATAAGTTTTTCCTTTCGCAGAAAGAAAGTGGTGGGAGCAGGTGTGCCTTCAATGCATCCCCTTCCAAATATGGTCACTTTGTGCAGATGGTATTTGATGTTTGGGATGCTGTAGCTAATGAGCATATTAGACACTAGAAAGACGCTACATTTGTGATGGGTTAGGGCTTCTCCAGGGTTTGGTGGCCATAACTGAATCTAGATCTTGAGCTTGTGTTTTCCCACTCATTTGCTGGACCTGAAGGCTGGAGAAACTGAAGCACAGCAGGCAGGTGAGGGCAGAAAATCAGGCTTCTCATATTTACACCAGGCCTATCCTATCCAAATGGCTTCAAGGCTGGCACAGAATCCCACATAATGTACTAAGCCATATCCCAGCGTCAGTCCATGAAGTTTCCAGTAACCCCTGGAGCCCCTGACAACATGCATGTAGATGTGAGCTGTGGTTGAGGTATACCTGACAGGTGGTCAGGGGGCCACACGGTCCTGGTGGTAGACACACCCCACAATCTGCCTCTGCCACCGCCCACCCACTTTTTGAACCCTTCCATGTTGAGCAGCACCTGCCCAAATTCCCTCTTCTGTACAATCGTTAAAGGTATAGGCACTCCATCCAGTTTGTATCTGGTAAGTCTACCTAAGTGCAATCTGGGCCCCTCTTTTCACTGAAGGCTTTTAAAAATTTGTCCCTCCCCATTGTATTCTGGGATTCTTTAATTGCACATCAGAGACATGGGGAAAGAAACAATTTTTCTTCCAGATGCAAGCATCTTGTTGTCTCATGCCTCCCTGGGGCACCTGGTGGGCCACTGTGAGATACAGGAAGCTGGACTGATTCTTTGGCCTGATCCAGCAGGGCTCTTCTTATGTTCTTATGCTCCAGTAGGGCCCCAAAGAGCCTCACACCAACTGAAAACCAGCCAGAGGAATCATGCCTTGATTCTCCCCAAATCTTGTGGATTTGTGTCTGCCATCCTGCAGCAGATGCTTAAGGTTAATGGCATAATCAGGAACTCAGTTAGCTACTGGCTAATGCTAGGTACTGGGAGCATTAGGTGCCTGCGATTAATGGGGAATGCAGCTGGCTTCTGACAGGCAGTGTCATCTCCAGTCTTGGGAAATTCTTGTTCTGTAGCCACCAAATCCAGCAGACCCGTCGTCGCCTGACTGTGTGGCTGCTTCCTCTGTACATTATTCACGCAGAGCTTGGTCCTCAATCATGCGTATGAAATCAGTAGTGTTCCATGTGCAATTCAGATTGTAACAGACATTGACACTATCTGCCGTCCACCACGTGCTTCAGTCGACTGGAGAGCAGATGAGAGGTTGCATCAAAATTCTTTGTGAATGCTATTCTTGAGTGTGCATACATACCTGTATGAAATTTTATGAATCATTGCAAGTTTTATTTTCTTTTATAGTGTTACATACTATCTATTAAGGAAAACATTCCTCCTTCCCATTACCCCACCTTTTTCACAATGCCTGACCAGCTGTGACAGGTTCCATCTTAAATCATTCATTATATATACAAATTAGGGTCCAATCCTATCCAACTTTCCAGAGCTGATGCAGCTGTGCCAATGGGGTGTGCACTGCAGCCATGTTTGTTCCCTTACCTTGGGGCTGCATTGTGGCTGCATTAGCGCTAGAAGGTTGAATACAGTTGGGTCCTTAGTTTTTCCCAGATGCCATTCTGAAATGCTTCACAGGCTAAAATGCACAGTAAGATAAAACTGATGGAGACAGAACTGAATCCCTGATCTTCTTGCCATCCATTGTTAGGTTCACAAGATTCCAGACTGGACTAGTCTAAGCTGTGTTGCAATGGTGTAAACTGGACCCAGCTTCTCTATAAATTTATATCTGTAGTGTATTCATTGTTTATGGAATATGGTTTATACACAGACTGCTGGAATTCTGTTTCAATTTTTTTTTGCCATAATCAATCAATAGTACTTATACCGCTTTTCAGCAAAATGTTCACAAAGTGGTTTACAGGCTGCTAATAATAATAATAATAATAATAATAAAGTTATATGGCTTCCCCTCGCCAAAGGGGTCACAATCTAAAAAATGCTGAACTCCACCAGCAACACAACCACTATAGCAGAACAGACACTATGCTGGGGTGAAGAGGGACAGTTACTCTCCCCCTGCTAAATAATAAGAGAAGCACCACTTGAAGAAGTGCCTCTTGGCTGTTAGCATGCTCTGCTAACATTTTCGGATTGACAGCTGCGTGTGATTTTTATTTTAATTGTTAGTTTTTAAATTGAGAGACAGCTCAAGTTACACAGTCCTGATTTGCACATTTTTGAAATAGTGCAACTTGCAAATTAATCCTGGAAGTCTGATTTGCGTGGACACATTTTCAGAATAACATGGTAAAGCTTCCAACTCTTCCACATGTAAAGCCAGCAGCAACATGTGATATTCGGTCCATTTTTCAGTGTGAGACCATGTCTGGAAAACTTCCGTCTGCCTTGCCTGGGGAGCCTAAGTCAAAAATTGCAAAAATCAATCACAATGGATGTTAAACTAGACATGATCAGCTGACTCTAGTGAGAGGAGGATGTATTCTATGTTGGCCGCATGCTTCATTTAAGCAAGAGCACTGTTTGTACCATTTGGGACAGTGCAAATAAGATTAAAAGTGCTCAATCAGCACATCTAAAAGTGCAAAGAAGAATGCTTATGGTCAAAGCTTGCTAATGGAGCGCATGGAGTGGATGCTGCTGAGCATGTGGATTGAGGATCAAAATCAGTGTCACATACAATCACCACGTTCCTAGCCCATGAAAAAGCACGTGAAAACTGCAGGAGGAGGACGAAGACCCCATGAAGCTATTCACCGCTAGCTTTGGCTGGGTTGCTCACTTTAGGTGAAGATACTGCTACCACAACGTAAACATTAGCAGGAAGCAGGGCCAGCTTTAAGCCAATGTGACCAATGTCATCCCACTGGGAAATCACACAATGTCATCACACTTCTGGGGGGGCCCACCCCACCCCAGCACAGCAAGCAGATCACCTGCTGCTGCAGCCAAGACGTCTATGGGCTGTAGGTCAGTGGGGTAAGCAGAACAGCTTTACCTTGGGCCCTCCCACTGCCCCTGCCTCCGAATGGCCCCAAATGGGCCTCCTGGAAGCAGTTGACAGTGACATCATCATATTATCACCAACTATTTCCAGGAACTGCACTTCATTTATGGCACCACAAATGTTCTTCTTGGTGAGTGGGGGGCCCCATGGGGAAACCCCCCTCAAGAATGCCCCTCATTGGATCCCACCGTTCCTAGAGGCAGCCCTAGCAGGGAGGTTGCATCTGATGCATCTACTGGGCAGTTTATCGAGGCTGTGAAGTATACCATCCAGAAAGAAGGCTGGAAAGCAGGTTTTCCAACGTGTACAAATCAGCTCTTTTTTGGGGAAGAGAACCTACATGTCCTGGGAGGAGAAAATGGCACCCAGCTTCCAAGCCTCTAAGGACTGCTGCACATTTCTGTCCAGGAGTCATGCCGAAGAAGATTGCGAATTGAAACCCGGTGCTTGCATATCAGTTTGCAACATCCCATCCTCCTAGAAGTGTACGTGAGAAATCTTTTACTGATTCATTTTTTCACATACACCAAGGTGTGGGGCACTGGTCATATTTGCTGTGACCAATATTTTCATATTATCTTGCGTCAAAACAGAAAGATGAGTTGTGCCAGTATTGTTAAGGTGAGAACCTTTCCTTTAAAATTTTACTATTAGTAGGTTATGTCCCCAGGCATCGTGGTTCCATTCAAGATCCTTGTGAATGTATCCCCATTGTCTGTCTTCCTCTGAACACCGCTCCCCTCATCCAGCCAATGGATTAGTGTGTGAGAAGCATGTTTAAGAGCCCAGTCCACCAGCACACTGGTGCAGCTGCTCCAAAAACATACATGCTGTATCCAATGAGGGGTGGGGGGAGATTGGAAAGAGGAAAGAGGATTTAAAACTCCTTACCCCTGCTGCTCCAAAATGGGTTTCCTCAGACTCGCACGAGTGAAATTGCTGTTCTAGCAGTCCGGCAAGGGCACTGCTGCCTATTGCGGTAGCACTCCCAAAATGGCCACCGATGAGATGCTCTGTGCTCTGTCGGTAGCCATTTTATGACAGTGGAACACTGTCGTACATAGTGAAAAAGATTGAAGTCAAAAGGAGAAGGGGGCGGCAGAGGATGAGATGGTTAGATAGTGTCACTGAAGCAATGAACATGAAATTGGGTGAACTCCAGAAGCTAGTGGAGGACAGGGAGGCCTGGCGTGCTGTGGTCCATGGGGTCGCAAAGAGTCGGACATGACTTAGCGACTGAACAACAACAACAACAACAAAAGGCCTGAGGAAGCTGTCCCATTCCTAGATAGGATTGGGCTGTAAAGCTCATTATCTGAAGAAAACTTTTGATGAAAGCTACAGGAGATGGGAGAAGATTTCAGGAAATCTTTTAACATTAGAGACTCTATAGTGCTTGGGAGGCGTATGGAAAGCAGTTAGTCATTTGTGTATGAATGAAGTTTGGGGAAAAAAAACCGGTGTCCATATCTAGCATATGATTTTATTGGTTTCAGTGTTGAAAACCAATCTATCTATGACCAGAAAAAAACATTGTGAGCTTTGCTAAGAAAGTAGGTCTTGATGAGGAGGAGTTAGAAACTATGCAATGACTCTCATAAAGAAGAGTGTTTGCCCGAAGATCTGCTTGAGCTTGAAGAGGAGATGAGATGTGATGAAGTGGAGAGCAAAGAGGAGGCTGATGTTGTTCAATCAGCTCACTAGTTGGCAGAAGCATTCAGTTGAATTGAGAGTGCATTGGCTATTTTAGACTAGGGCAGTGATGGCGAACCTATGACATGCGTGTCAAAGCTGACAGACCACAACGTTTGGGGTGACACACCAGCATTCACCAATGCCTGACAAAAACTGAGTTTGTTTTATTCATTTTTCATTTTTGCAATTATTTCATGTTTGTTAATAGAATACATAGCATCACACATGATTAGACTGTATTTTTTGTTTAAATAAACGAACACAAAAAATTATTTCTCTCTTGTTTGGGAGAGGGGTTGACACACTAGCAGAGTCAAGTTAAGCATTTTCTTAAGTTTTGACATGCCGAGTCCAAAAGGTTCGCCATCACTGGACTAGGGAATGTAGCTCAAAAGTGAGCAGAAATGTTTGCTTGGCTATACAGTGTTATAGCAAAATCTTGCAAGAAAAAAAAATGAAAAAATGAAAGAAGTACTGTAACAACACTGTTACAGTACTTCTCCAAAACATTGCATGATCTGAGGTCTGACAACAAATTAGCCATTGGTTGCTGTCCTACTCTCAGTAGTCTCACTCTGTAATTGTCAAAGTGAGTGATCCATGACTTTCCCCCTAACCTATCCCAATTACATTGGTTCCTATTGGAAAAGTAGTTTCAGTTTTCAATATATATGCCAATTTCCGAGGACATAACCCCGTATGCAGTGATGTCATGCACCCACTACGCACCACTACATGAGTACCAGTTCCTAGAAGTTGAGCTGGCCCCGCCCACTCAAAGCTGGCCCCATTGGCTGGTTGGCTCAGCAGCTGCGCATGCATACTGCACGCCTGCAGCTGTTGCCTGCACTTTCTGTGAGGAGGCAGGCAGGCAGGCAGCGTGGTGGTGGCAGCAGCTGCGGAGCGAGAAGACCAGAGGCAGCAGCAGCGGCAGCAGCAGCAGCGAGGGAGACCCGGGAATAAGGCAGCACACATGAGAAGGTAGGCTGCCTGGGGCTCCCGCTCCTTCCAGCTGCATAGATACAGCGTCCCGGTTCCTCCTGCAGCCTCCCCCCAGCCCCAGCCCCCACATGGTCTTTTTTTGGTCGCCCGTTCTCCCTCCTGCTCCTTGCCGGCTCCTTGCATTTAACATTAAAGTTAAATGGCTCCCTGTCCCAAAAGGGCTCACAATCTAGTACAGTCTAGCCTGCTATTTAACCAGGGAACAGTTGAAGCAAACTATGTATATACACATCTCTAGAAAGCAAAGCAATAGAAGTTAAATCAACACTAACCACCAGCTGAAGTTATGACAAACATGATCACATCCATGGCAACAATCATGACCTCACTTCCGGCTATGACCTCACTCCCTGTCATGACATCACTTCCGGCTATGACATCACTCCCTGCCACGACATCACTTCCGGCTTATGACCTCACTTCCGGTGGACGGACACCGACAAGTGCCAATCAAAAGTGAGTACCTGTTCCTAAATCATTTGGATGACACCACTGCCCATATGTATGATTATGTATGTACATCATGTAAATATGTATGATTTACAAAACATAAATCAAGAGTTGGTTATATAAATGAACTTTAGGGCGCAATCCTAACCTGGAGTTAGGCTGGCAGTCTACGGGCATAGCTAAAGAAGTGCAGAGGGGTGCAATTGTACCAGGTAATAAGATGAGCTTGACACTAGTGGCCAAAATTGTGAAAAACTTGGAATATATAGATAATACTACCATGTTAGATATCATTGGAAAGTTAATTTAATGCAGGATGCAATTTCAACAAACCAGATTATAATATCTTTATCAAAGGTTATGGCAAAAAAAAAAAACACCCACAAGAAAACAAAAATATATTTAATGTAAAAATTGTGGTTTGTTGAAATTGCAATTTGTGAGAATTATACTGTCATGTTATATATAGTTTGATGAGGAATTTCATGCATAATGCAATGAAATAAACCAGAGTGTAATAGCTTCATTCTATCAAAAGTTATGGCAAAAAAAACTGAAAACAAAAATACAACTGTGATGTCACTTCCTGTTGTAACGTCACTTCTGGAGCAAAATTTTGCTCTCTGCACTGGGCTACACTTTCTTTACCTATGCCCCTGGCTGGCACAAGTACCTTATGCTGGCCCAGGAGTGTCACAAATGAAGCATAAAACATTGGACATGATGCGCCATAAAGCACATGGAAGTAAGCCTGACTGCAAGAGTGGTCCAAACACACTTTATGGTGCGTTTGTGGCACCCCTGGGCCAGCACCAAGGACTTCTGCTGGCCTAACTCCAGGATAGGATTGTGTCCTTAAATGTTGTTTTGTAATGGGATTTTGTGGGGTGTGTGGTTTTTTTTTGTAAGTTGCTTTGAGGGCCTTCATGAGAAAAGCAGTCTATGAATGTCAATATCAATAAATCAATACAAATTCAGATTTTTTTTAGAAGCCATGAGCCACTCATTCCAACGAAGTTATAATCATCAGTTAGGATGTTGGCTCCACTGACAGCATGGAGCATCTTGTCCTGATTGACAAGAGCTGGTCCCCTTGAGCCAACCCCGTTTGGCTATGTTACAAGTGATGCTGATTTGTACCAGCTGTGATTTGGCCATCGGAGGCTCCTGTTGAGCAAATCCAATTTGCACCAACTGCGAGGTGACCCTATATCTGCCAATGGTGGGTTGGGTTTAATCAGGTTGCACACCAGCCTAGTTCGACCACAGGTAACTCTCTGCAGAGCGTTTCATTATGCAAGGGAGGCTGTGCCTCCTGCTCTGTTGTCTGTTTGCATCCATCCTATTATCTTTTCCTTGCTTCCTGACAAACAGCCTGCGTAAAGGATGAAGTAACTTCAGAGAGATCAAAGGCGCTTTCTCATCTGCAGGAAGTTTTCGCAATTGGGCTTATCAGAGGTACCCTGGGGCCTGGTTCCCTGTTGTCTTGCTGTGCTGATTTATATACCTGAACAGAGAGGGTGTTTAGATTCTGCTCGCATTATGTAGGCACGGCGACTCTGAACCTCCTAGTGGGGGGGGGAGTAGGAGGGTGGCGTAAATGAAGAGCTTGCCGGGAATCAAAAGGAAGCTGTCAGGGACAGTGGGGTGTGCATTGCAGAAAAATACCTTTCACCAAGCACCAAAGTCAGACCTAAATTCTGAGTAATTCTTTGATTATCAGGGGAAAGTCACAAAACTTAATTTTTTTTTGCAGTATATACTTATTTTATTTGTCTACTAATAAAATACCTAGATACTTCAGAACGTTCAGCAAGAGCGAAGCAGTATATCCTAATTACATACGTTTTTCTCACTACCTAATCAAGACATCATACGCAGGGCGCAATCCTAACCTGGAGTGAGGAAGGCACAAGTTAGGCCAGCAAAGTTTGGCTGGCACAAGGGACACCGTAAAGTATGTTTGGACCACTCTCGAAGTCAGAAAGGCCAGCAGGTAGACGTACACCATCCTCCCTGACTCTGAGAGTAGTCCAAACACACTTTATGGTGGCCCTTGTGCCAGCCAAACTTTGCTGACCTAACTGTGCTGGCCTAACTCCAGGTTAGGATTGCACTCTATATAAACTATCTGTCTGACATCCCTTCTTATACTATCTGTTCTCCCTCTTCCAGTTATTATAATCTGTTTCCAGACTCTATTCAACAAGTCCACATATCATTAAATCATGGTTCTCTCTCTCTCCCGTGTATGCAAAAAATCAATAAGTGGTTTCGAATTATTCACAAAAGTGTTTACTGACTTCTCTGTCACACAACTGAATTTTTGACAGAGTGACTATAAAGTGAATGGCCTTTTGGTGCACTTCAACACCCTTAGCAATGTACATTAAAAGGTCTCTCTCTCTCTCTCTCTCTCTCTCTCTCTCGCTCGCTCGCTCGCTCGCTCTCTTTATAGACACACACACAGAGGACTCCTTTCTATATCCTCCTCTGTCCACTGTAATCCTTTGCCAGCTGCCTGGCACTTCTGAATCCCTCTCTAGCATCATCTTCTCTGGTCCGCCTTGATCCCTTGCTATTTTGAGCGACAGAGACAAAACAGGAACAAAACTGACACAAGGTTCCTACCTAGGATTGCCACCTGGTCATGATGATGATTAGTAATATGAATGTTGATATACTGCTTTTCAAGACAGAGTAGTTCACAAAGCAGTTGATGTAGCAAAAGATGTCCATAAATGGTTCCCTCTCTCCAAAATGCTCACAATCTTTTAAAAATAAAGATGCAAAACCAAACCAAACCAAAACAAACCAAAAAACAAAAACAAAAACACCCTGGAAGATATGCTAGGCTGGGGTGGGTGAAGAGGGAGAGAAATATAAAAAGGACATCGTGTTGAAAGGTTCCTCTTAGCTCAGTTAGCTGGGGTAACTGCTGGTCTGTCCTGTACAACAACATGCTGATAAGTCACTTGTATCAGAAAAACCATATTCAAGAACCTTCCTAGCAAAGTTCTGAGTCATTGAACCCAAACCCACAGTTGCCATATACACATCACTCGCACAGCACTCACCCAGCAGCAGCTCTTCAAGGCCTTTCCAGCCTTTCCTAGCCTTGCTTCCTGCCATCCTTTTAAAGGGGACATATCAAGGATTGAATCTGGCACCTTTTGCATGAGAGGCATACATAGAGGGGGATCATAGCACTAGGTTTTGCAAGCAACCGCTCTCCCTCCTCCTCAGAGCCATTCCCAGTGGTTAGAGTAAAACAGAGGCTATGTTGGCTATGAATGGCTCTGAAGAGGAGGGGGGCAGCTGCTTGCAAAACTTGGTGCTATGATCCCCCTCTAGGTAATCCTCTGCCTCTACCACTGAGCTTCAGCCCTTCTTGTAGGCTTTGCCCACGATGACCCACCAGATATTGCCCTTCACTCTGCATGTGACTTCCGCCAGTCTTTGTTCCCCATGGACATCCACAATCGCGGTGTCATTGAAGGACCAAATGTACCCTGGTATTTAATTTATTATGACTCAAAGCAGTAGCAGAACCAGAAGCCACCGTTGTTTAAAAATCTGATTAGTGTATGGACCTTTTTTCTGTGCTCTGTAAATGATGATAATTTGGAATCATAAAATTGATTGTGGGCCCATTAAGATGATGAAAGTGCAAAGGAAGCAATGGCTTTACAGTTGCACATTGTCGCAAGAAGAGCAGCACTGGATCCATGCTCCCACACCATTAGATTTAGAGGAGGCCAGATGTGCACAAAATCATGAGAGACGGTAATGAGTGTTCCATGTGGATTTTCCGCTTCAGATGCCAATACATCTGTGGCTGGGCCTTGGTAGTACTGACTTCTTTGTTCAAGTATTTGTGTCCCGAGCATGATGCTGCATGCCTTTGTATGACTTCCACACAATTCCAGCCCCTTGCCATAAAAAGAAAGAGGCTGCATTCAGAGGGCTGACTCATTTTGTATCTGTGCCTCTTTAATGCTTACTCTCCTCAGCTGGTATATCTTGCATACAAAGTCCCCCACCACGTGCCACACTGTTGTGTATGCCAGGCTGCAGCTTGGCACACGCCTGCCTTTGCTAGTACATCGCCAACAGATGCCTGGTGCCTGCAGCCATGCGCACTGTCCCATCACTGCTGCCTGCGTCGCTGTTCGTAGAAAGCCAGTTCTGAAAAAAAAGTCTCTTCCTGACACCAAGCCAGAAGGATTAAAAATTCACATTCCGCATTGATTAGACGCTGCATAAATTACTAATTATGACTTGGAGCCTTCAGTGCTGGGAGTGATTCCGAAAAAGATCGGGCTCAGCTGGGAAAGGTAGGAGCCTGATGCACAGTGAAGACAGTGCTCATGAAGAAGGACAGCATGCAGTTGTGTGGGTGTGTGTCTGTGCATAGACCCAAGGCTGGCCTTAAGCCAATGGGACCAATGTCATAACATTTTGCCCTGCACGTTGCCCCCCCCCCACTATCACAGGTGAGCAGATCACTTGCTGCTGCAGCCAGGATCTCTATGAATTGTAAGTCAGTGGGTTGAGCAGAGCAGCTTTACTTTGGACTCTCCCACCTGCCCCTGCCTCTGAACTGCCCAAAATGGGCCTCCTGGAAGCAGTTGGTGATGACATCATCATGTCACCACCAACTGTTTCCAGGTGCCACATGTGGCACCACAAGTGCTTTTCATGGTGAGTGGGGCTCCTGAGGGGAGGGTGGGGGCCCCACGGGAATGCCTTGCATTGGGCCCCGCTGCTCCTGAAGCCTGCCCTGCATAGACCCTACAGAGCATAATATAGAAAGGCCTACTGAGGAGGTTAGTGTAACTTCACCAGTTGTATATTGCACTATGTGTACAGTAAATGAAGCTGCTATAGTCTGGAGATGACTGCTGCTGCAAAGAGCAAAACAGTAGGGGCTGATAAAAAAACTGACAATCCTAACATAAGGTTGCTATACGTATTCAGCCACTATGTGTGGCTTTTCAGTCATTCAGTGAGCCAGAATGTAGCAGCAAATAATTGTGGCACATTCAGAGCCAAAAAAATTGAATATGCATCACATGCATATACAAAGCCACATCAGCTGAGGCATGCACCCATTCATAAGTGCAAATCCATGCACTATGTTCATGCATTCAAGCATATACATATATGTACACACTCCATATAGCTGCTTCCCAAACAATGCAATTGTCTTGGATTTCTCTCCCTGACACAAATGATTTTTTAAAAATAAGACTATGTAAAAATCTTTCTTTCTCACTCTTTTTCCCCTCCCTTCTGCAGGCCTCATCTGCGGATTAAGCTGCTGGGAGTCTGGAGTGAGTGCAATTCTTCCTCACCACCACCTCTGCCTCTTTGCCATGCAAAAGGAGAAAATTAATCTCCCAGCCCACTCTGATATTTGGGCTGAATTACAAGCTGGGGATGGAGATAAAGTGCAAGCAAGAGGAAGCTACAGGTACGGCAGAAAGCCCAGCTGGCTGGCTATGGGCCTTTGTCCACACAGATAAAAGCTTCCTGGCCTTATGCATAATTCACTGAGCATCGTTTCCCAGCTCTGCTTAGGCTCCAGTTTGGTCCCACTCTCTGCCTCCTTGGGCTTTAGCCACTCAGTTCCTAGCAAGCATAGCTATGGTGCAAGGGAGGACAGAGCAATATATGTGTGTTCATTTGACAATCACAGGGCATAGGAGTATGCTAGCACACATGTGTGCCCAAGAGTGTGTGCTAGCGTGCACTGAGTATGCACACTGCAGAATATTTCAGTCTTGATATGTACCCATATGGCAGCATGGCTGGATGATTGTACCTTTATCTTTGAGTAGTGATGTTCAGCCTTGTGCAATCTGGGGTTTGCCGGCACAGTCAAGGATTCAGAGTTTGATGTCTCAGCCTGGTTTCTCTTGTGAAAACTGCCACTCTCTGTTGCCCACCACTGTCTCTCAAACACACAGAGAGTGAGAGTGAGAGAACTAAATAGTTGACATCTCCATTTCTGGAAACATAAAATCTGTATATTTGTTCTGTCTCAGTGCTAACTTGAGACTCACAAGTTTCTTCCAAGGCAGAGATCAGGGAAAAACAGAGCAACAAAGTGGATTTTGTCGTCTCAAAGCAGGAGGTAAATTTAAGGTGAAAGTGCCTAGTGAAATCGAAGTCATATTGGATTTTTTTTTCTTTTTGCATAGTGTAGGAAAGCACTGGGACTGTAAAGGAGGGAGGGATACTAGAAAAGGGGGAAGTAAAAATCAGTGAGATGATAACTTGAGGAGGGGGAAAGGGAGGGAGGAAGATAGGGGAGATCAGAGCTGCCTAGTTTAAAAAAAAAAAAAGAGCTTCACATCAGATAGAAATTCACTGCGGGCAGAGCATAACCCCCCTTTCTATCTTCCTCACTAAACCAAAGAAAGGGAGAACAATTACTGGAGATATACTTGTTTACCCCTTTCCCAGGGAACAAAGCACTCCGCTAGAACAAAAGACTTGGTTAATTCCACATTACTGAGGTATCAAATCCTGTCCTTTTCAGGTCACTTGTTTTGTTGAGGTTTCTATTTACTTGTCAGAACTTCATCTCATTTGGGGGGACACACATACAGACACACAGATACAGACGCGCGCACACACACGCACACACGCACACACACACAGAGCCACTATTCTGCAGCACAGATGGTATGATAGCAGCCATGAATTGGCACCACCCCCAGCCTGGTGTTCACAAGGTGCTTTCCCAGTGATGTCATTCTCAGTTACAGAGAAGAATTGCTTCTGCCCTTTGCTATTCCTGGGTAGGTTTCAGAACCTGAGGATGCTTTCTCAGATACTGTTCATGTCTTGGAGAAAAACGGGCCTGGGCAGCACTACGAAGCAGAAGGCTGTTTGCAGCATTTCTCAGTGCTTGTCCCCCACAGTACCACTTTGCATGAACACTTTGCACTTCCACCTATTGGAAGTACCACCAGAAGTAACTGGTGATGATGCCATTGTCCATTACTTCTGGATTGGAAGGCCAAACGTGACAAACAATGGTAAGAGGCTCGGGGGAAACAGGAGGGCTTTTTCGAGTGTGTGAAAAGCACTCGCTGGAGCTCTGTGCCAAGCCGAGCCGAGCCGAGCCTCCTACTGCTGTTGGTCACGTTGCATTGACGGTTTTGCTGCCAGGCAGTGGGGATCCTGCAAGTGCCACCAGACATTAGCTCAAGCACCACTGGTGGTATGAGTACCACTGATTGAGAATTGCGGGTTTAGATGAAGCCCCTTGGCCTTGTTGGTTCCATGATTGCTTTGGAAGTGTCTCTGAGGCCCATTTGCAGAGGCAAATATTTGGTAGTGGCAAAATGAGATGTGAAGCGGGAGTAAGCTGTTCGGAATTTCCATGTGTTTTTCTTTTTTCAAAAGGGCCTGATTTGGACACTGGCACAGAGGAACCCTTTTAAGCCTCCACACTGCACTGATTCCCTGACTTACAGCGCAATCCTAGAAACTGCGCAGCGTCGACGCAACAGGGTTGCGTCAATGCTGTGCACCTAGCGCCGATGCAGGAGCGCCAGTCGGTACCCCCGCGGCAGCATTAAGGCAACGGGACTGGTGCTGCAGGCAGCGCTGGTCCTGTTGCGCCTGTGCTGCGCCTCCATTGCATCGGCCGAAGCTGGCCGGCACGAGGGAGGCTCCGTGTCCGTCTGGACACGGGATTGCCGGGGGTTGGGGGTTTGGGGTGGGATGTGGGTCGGTCCAGGATTCGGCCATAAGGGTTAATCCTATACCCATTTGGGAGGCTGCGTGGCCCTGATTCGGGGCCTGTTTAGCAGGTGCAGATCTGAGGAGCCCATTGGGGAGGATGGAGCCTCCCCGATGGTAAGGGCGCGAACCTGCCCTTGCTGTTGGGGGGCTCCAGACTCGCCTATACAGTGCTAGATTTGGCACAGGCCGGCCAGCCTTGTTAATCCAACGCAGTATAGGATTGCGCCCTTAACCTTCACTTGAAAATCAGGGTCAAATTGTCCTGGAGCAGTGGAAAAAAACACATTTATTTTCACTCTGCTACAAATCCATACTCCCTGTGTTCCTCAAACTTAATTAGGTCTATTGCTCTGTAGTGCTTATGCCTCTTACCCCTTGTAACATTGTATAAGTTGCAGTGTATTCTTCGAACAGCACTGGGGTCATTTTTCCCCAATTACTTTAAACAGGATACTGGAATTAATATGCACTTGTTTTCATTTTTGTATATGAAACCATACATATTGACTCCCATTTTCGCTACTTTTTAAACTGCACACTGTATTGTCAAAGGAAAATACAGTACTTAGCGAGTGTTCATATTTTCTCCTTGCAGCTGGTGTCATGCTCAAGGCAATGTCCCAAGTTTCTTATTTTCATGACTTCCTTTGACCCCAATACTGGATTAGTAGATTTAGGCAAAGACTAAATCACCCCTTACCCAGTCACGTATTCAGTTCTTGATCTCAATCCAAATTTCATCACTGTGGCTCTTTGAAAAGGGAAAAAAAACCCACTGGAAGTTCCAATCATGGAAATGGCAGAATACAGGGGCATATATAGTTGGCATAAAGCCAAGGAGAGCCAGGGGGCAGGGCAGCCTGAAAAAATGGGGGGTAAGGGCAGGCATGTACAATTGCTGCCAGATCCACCCCTTCCCTCCCCCTGACATGTTCCCGGCTCCTCCCCGAAAAGCCCTGCTATTCCCTTCACTGCCCACCCCTGCCAGCAGTGTACTTCCTCTGGTGGTGGCTGGGTGCTCTGGTGGCATGCATGTGTGGTCACCAGCCATTTGCACTGGTGGCTGCATTGTGTGCGTTGATGCTGTGTCTTCAGTGCTGAAGGAGAGGGCCTTCTGCTAACAGAACACTAGTTCCATCAGCGGAAAGCAGCCACAGGTTCTGGTCCTTGGGGCGCAATCCTAACCCAGTTTCCAGCACTGACATAGCTGTGCCAATGGGGCATGTGCTGCATCCTGCAGTGTGTGTGTGGGGAGGGGGAGTTACGGAGGCCTCCTCAAGGTAAGGGAATGTTTGTTCCCTTACCTCAGAGCTGCATTGCCCTTACCCTGGTGCTGCAAAGTTAGTTAGTTGATTTCACCCTTAGTTGATTAAATTCACCCTTGATTAACCCTTAGTTGATTACATTTCAACCCTTAGTTGATTAATTTCACCCTTAGTTGATTAAATACATAATTTTTAGTCAATCAGTTAAGTCTGCTTATATTTGACTAACCTATTATCTACCCACCCCCCAAAGAAGACAGACAAGGACTGTATGGTATAAAGGGCCACTTTATTAACTATTTAGAGTAATCAGGCAACAGGGTCAACTAGAACACGTGCAGGTCCCCAGGGGGAAACGGTGCTGCCCGTCTACCTCCCCCATTTCCTCAGGGCGAACCCATCCGACTCCAGGCCGCTCAGGTCAATGACCCGAGGCGCCCTTCTTGGTCACCCCGAAGGGTTGAAGCGGCCGGGTTGCCAGTCACTGGGCATACCCAGGTGGACCTGGAACATCCCAAGCACGGGTTCACCAGCCCGCATCACCCAGGTGGGTAAGCCAGCATGAGCAGGCCAGCCCCCCGCGCCTTGCCACTCCACGATGGACACTGACATCTAAATTTCCCATACCTGCACCTTCTCTGCCTCAAGTGACCAGTACTACACTATTTGAAACAACTCTCCTCCTCCTAACTCCAGTCTGGGGTAGGCGAAAAAACCACCTGCCCAAGGCCAAACAGGGTGATGGTTAAAAATTCCTACCCGGTCCCAACCGGCAACCAGAAAACCTCAGACTGAACGGGAGGGAGGGAGGGTGAGTGACCACTTCCTGAGCCCGAATGGCATGCTAAACGCCATGCGGAGCCAGCGGCTTATTAGCCAGCCCCCAGCCAGCCAATGGCTGGCCAGTCCTTGCTCTGTGCCTCGTGGGGGGGGGGCGTGATAAACTTTGGCAGTGTGCAATTGGGCACGCTTCCTTGAGATCAGTGCTTCCCAGATCAGGGGCTACACAACCCAAACAAGGTTGGGTTCCTGATGGTCACATAGGAAGCAGTGCTCCCTGTAAACTGTGCAGCCATGTGGTCCCACAGCTGGAATCGAAGCCTTGCACAGCACCAGGGTTCGGCCGTAGAGATGACATCATCGCCAAGCACTTAGGAGCATCTTAATTATTATCAGCATGTACCAACCTCATGGGTCACCAGACTCAGAAAAAAAACTGTATTTAGGGTTGCAGTCAAAAAGGTTCAGGAAATGCCAACAGTACAATCCAAGTACAGATTTCTGGAAGAAAAGTCCATTGTGGGCTATAGGCAATGATGGGTTGTAACCTCCTTACATTAGTAGTAGGCTACTTCAGAGTACTGGGTGCAAGGGAGTGGCAACAGGATGCAAGCATCTTGTTGTCTCATGCCTCCCTGGGGCACCTGGTGGGCCGCTGTGAGATACAGGAAGCTGGACTAGATGGGCCTTTGGCCTGATCCAGCAGGGCTCTTCTTATGTAATCCTGTACAGGTTTATTCAGAAATAAGTGCCACTCTATTCCATGGGACTTACTCTCAGATAAGTGTGCATAGGGTTGCAGCTTTAGATTGTCATCAGAGGCTCCACTCTGGATGCCCCCAACCTCAGAAATTAAGCCAGAGGCAACCATGGATAGGGCTTTTCATGGGTGGTGCCCTGCCTTAGGGACACCCACCCCTGAGGGAGCCCAACCCACACTCTTATCTTTCAGGTGCCAAGAAAGATTTATTTTTTTCTTTTCCCAGCCTTTTACCTGAATGATATTATGATCTCTGTTTTCCTTGCTAATTTCATTGCTGGGTGTTTTGGGTGCTGTTTTTGATTATGTTTGGTTGTTTTAATTGGCATAATTTTTTTTGGTTCTATAAATATTTATTTTAAGTTTAAAAGTATGGAACTTGTAGAAAGCAAAGGCAGGATACAAGGGCATAGCTATGGTGTGGCAAGCCAGTGCACTTGCCCTGGGCACCTCTGAGCAGGGCGCTGACCACGGACTTACACAGATGGCAAGTGGTGGTGGCAGCACATGCCTCATCCATGGTGCTCTGGGTGGTTCTGGACTCATCACAGCGGGGGCGTTTGTTGCCTGCAGGTACATAAAAACATAGGAACAGGCCTGCTGGATCAGGCCAAGGCCCATCTAGTCCAGCTTCCTGTATCTCACAGTGGCCCACCAGGTGCCTGAGGAAGCACACAAGACAACAAGATAATCTGCATCCTGCTGCCACTCCCCTGCACCTGGCTTTCTGAGTAACCTATTACCGTCACACCCCACCCCACCCCCAGTGCAGACACCAGACCATGGGTTGAGTTTAGCTTTATTAAACACAAGTAACCATTAAAAAAAACATTAAACCTACTACACACACTGTCCCTCCTTTATGAGTCTGGGGAAGGCAAAAAACTGCCATCAGTGGCCAATTTGGATGACAGAAAGCAATTCCTACCCGGCTGTCATAATGAGTGACCAGCTCATCTCAGACTGTACATGCCCATCATGGCTTGTAACCTGCGATGGAGTTTTCCTCCATAAATCTATCCAATCCCCTTTTAAAAGCATCTAGGTCAGATGCCATCAGCACATCCTGTGGCAAAGAGTTCCACAGACTAATCACACGCTGGATAAAGAAATATTTTCTTTTATTTGTTCTAACTCTCCCGACACTCAATTTTAGTGGATGTCCCCTGGAGCTTTTCCCTATCCACTCTATCCATCCCCTGCATAATTTTATAAGTCTCAATTTACCTTTATACTCTGGAGGGTCCATTTCGCTCCGAAATGGAGCCCTTCTGGGTAGGGGTGTAGTGCACAGATGCTGGGGCAACATGATGATGTGGGGTGGGTCATGTTGCTGCATCACTGTGTCGCCACACTGCAGGCACCATTAGGGCCTGGGATGCAGCTGGCAGGATGGGCATGCCTGTGTCAGAGGAGGTACTATCTTGGAATAGGCATGCACCCCTGTGAGAAGGAGCCCCGTCTCATCCCAGGTGGCATTTTCTTTTTCCTGAGTTTTGGAAGTACCGTTATGAAAAATAATTAGCATTTACAAAAAAAAAAAAAAATCTGTTGCCGAATTAATCAGCACATGGTTTTCATTGATCAAAAACCTTCTAACAGATTAAAGGAACCAAATAAGCAACATAAGTACATGTTTCAACAGTACTGTTTGCCCAGTTGCATCCTGGTTGACCTGTTGTCTTCTAACAGCTGGTTCCAGAATTAGGGTTCAAAAGGTCTTCTTGATACCTTTTGTGTTTTGTTGCAGGCCAGATAAACCAGGTTCAGGGATGGTTCAGACCCTTGCTCTGGGCACAGGCTGGACAGGGGTGGGGGTGGGGGCAAATGGGCTCTGAAGGTGATGTAATGTTTTGAAAGTCATTGCAATAATATTCAAGCACGTTCTCTTTTCAGTCTGGAATAATTCAGCATCTTGTCACAGTGATAGATTACCAGCCAGTTATCAGCTTGATCAGAGACTCGGTGCAGGCAGCAGGCAGAGCACAAGCATGGCAACTTCCTATTGCCTCTTTGACTGCAGACTCACATAACACAGGAGCAGCCCCATCCAGCACAAATTCTCCTGCTACAATGCAGCGGCACCAACACAGCTTGTGTTGCATCCCATAAGGGAATTAAGCAGGTGGAAAGTTCCCTCTGGTAAGGGGGCATTCGTCCCCCTGCCTGAGGGAAAGCTCTAGCATGTGTAATGGGTCTATTTGGATTGGCACAACTGGCACAAGTCCAGATTGATCCATGTTGGTAGATCAGGCCCAGGAAGGGGGATAGGGTACACTGTGCATGAGCTCTGTTTATCCTGCCCTCTCCCAGTCCCAATCCACCCACCCCACCACCTTCCCCATCCCATTCCGCCCCCTCCCTGCCTCCCCACCCCTGCGTGGCTTGGCAGGGAACTTACTTTGTGCAGCGATTGCTGCTTCTTACACTGGCACTGTCGGGAAGGCTTCAGCCTTCCTGCCAGTGGGCCTAAATCGTACGCAGTTGCAATGTACTTTGCAGCAGACGCCTCCATTAGAGTCCAATCCTATTCTCAAGATACGCTAATGGATCTCCATGTTTGCCAGTGTAATGAGAGTCCCACCAACACAGAAGTTGGACATGCCCGGGTGCAACATTGGACAAACGTCACCGTAGCTTGAACTAGCTCAGCGGCTGGCACAGTTTGGCCAGTAGAGGTCAAAACAGGGACAAGATTGAGGTGGGATGTGGAAGGGATGTGGGAGGCATGGGAGGGACCAACCAGCGTTCCCTCCTAAGGGGTCTGCACTGCTGCGTGGACCCCTCTTGTCAGCTTGGCAGCATCTCCGGGCACATAGCAATGATGTCATACATTATTGCTGGACTTCCAGGATAGCTGAGCTCTGACCTGCACAGAGCTCGGTTTTGAGCTGCACAGCCACGTGGCTGTGCAGTAGAGGGATCAGTGATCCCAATCTCTCCCCTTGCATGATGGACCTGCCCAGTGGTGTCATTCAAGTGATTTAGGAACAGGAACTCACTTTTGATTGGCACTTGTCGGGAACCCGGAACCAGCCACGGAGCCCGTTAGGATCCGGAACGCCCGTTCTGGTCCGTTCCCCCTGAATGACATCACTGGACCTGCCCCCAGCACTGGCTTCCAGCCGGGCAACGTAATCCCGGCAATTGTGCAGTGCAATGCAGTGTTGTTGCATTGGTGCTATGTCATTAGCGCCGGCACCCCGCATTGGCATTGATACTCCAAGACCGGCACTGCCTGCAGCGCCGGCCTCGGAGCACCCATGCCGCACATCCTCTGTGCCCGCTGAGCCCAGCTGGTGCAGAGGCGTGACGAGGCAGGCAGGGGGGAGGGAGTGGGTGGGGGAGGGCATTCCTGGGTGGGTGGAGGGTGGGCCAGCAAGCGTGCCAGCCCGGGAGAGGGGCAGGCTTGGGATTCAGCCTTATGGCCGAATCCTAAGTCTTGTTCCCAGGCCACATGGCCCAATTCGGGCAGCGCAGTCTTCTCGGATTTGCGCCTGCTGTTTAGCAGGTTCAGATTCGATGAGCCCATAGGAGTGGCTGGTGCCTTCCCACGTGCAAGGGCGCCAATGTGCGCTTGTGCCGGGGAGGCGCCAGCCTCTCTACTATCGCGCTGGATACAGTGCAGTCCCGCAGGCCTGCCTGTTCCTGCAAGTATGCTGTAGGATTGTGCTCTGAGTCTTGATGCAGGAAGTGTCAGCATCCTGCTTTGCTTGAGTGCTGTGGCAGTTCCCTCTGTGACTCATTCCACATCATCCCCTGGCAAAAAAGAACCTTCCAGCAGAGAAGAGTGCCCACCGGCACTTGAACCCTTGCCATGGAGGGGCTTGTGTATTTGTTGCACATGCCTGCCCTCTTTCAAGGGAGCTATCTGTATACCCTTGCTCTGCTCTGCTCTGCCCTGCTCAGAAAGGTAGTCCTTGGGTGTGTGTGTGTGTGAGAGGGATAAGGGGATCCTGGACCCTGGGTGTGGCGATTCCTAGCACTTCCCTTTGCTGCTGATGCCATAGTAGCGCCTGCTGTGGGGTGGGGTGTGCCGTGGCATCCTTGTGCCGTGGCAAACTTGGGGCATTTCCTCATGGTTGGCGGTGGTGCCTGTTGCTGTGTCAATCATTTCTAAGTAGCTGGAGGGGGGCACCCCTCCAGTGATGGCCACCCATTCGTCCACCCTGAGTCTTCCCTACCCCCTGCTTAGTTCACCCTGGAAGCGCTGCTGGCGTTGGGTGGACGTGGTGATTGGCTCCTTGGATGTCGCACTGATGATGCACCAACATCAGGTTGCTGCTCCATGGGGTATGGGCGGTGTCAGGGTTCCCATGGGTGCTGTCAGTGTTGCTGGGAAGGGCTGAGCCAGTGTTAGGGTTGCACTGGTGTGGTGTGAACCTCCGTGGGCTTAGGATATAATTGACTCGTGCTGGTGTCCGTGCAACGTCAGCATAGCATGTGAGTAGGATCGGGCTATTTGCATTCAGCCACTGATTTATTACTGGCAGGGAAAGACAAAACTGGGGACCTGTAACTTTGCCCAGCTGCTTCTGACTGGATAGCAGCCATAGGCAGGTTTTTCACTGGGCAGGTTCTGAGCAGTGGGATCATTTCAGAACAGCGGGATCTCGTCTGTCTGAGCAGTGAGAAGCTGGAATGTCAACAGCAGTCCCCTTACAGCAGCGGCTCCAAATCTCTGCGTCCTACACACATAAGGGAAAGGGAATGAAAGGAAAAGGCAGGGGAGGGCTGGCCCATCCATGAGGCCAAATGAAGCAGGTGCCTCAGGCAGCAGTTTGGTGGAAGTGCCCCTCTCTGTCCACCTACTTGACTTGTCTTCATTCTCCTCCCTAGATTGGAAAAGGAAGAGGGGACACTCAGCACTCTCCTCCCCCACCCCCATTTCCTCTTACTCTATGAGGGTGGGGGAGGGGAGAGCTGAGTTAGAATACTGGAGGGTGGGAGGAGCAGAGGCTGGTTTGGGGGAGGAGACAGGATTTGGGGCATGCCTCCTCAGGCATCAGGAGGGCTTGGCCCAGCTCTAGAGCAGGAAGACCCATTTGACAAAGCCAGAAGGAAGAGGTGGATTGAGAACAGATATATCCACCTGGGGCTGGACTGATCTCCATCTGCTAGTGCTCTTGGGTGGGCAGAAGTGGTGTCACTACCCTGTGCCCTCAAATGTTGTGGTCAATGGCAGAGGCTGGACTGAGAGTCCCCTTTCAGTTTTTCAGTCCTGGGGCGACTGGCAGGCAGAGCAGTGTCATTTCAGGAAGGGAGTGGGGATGCAAGCAGGCTCCCTACAGCTGCTCCTTTCCTGGGCAGTGTAGGATCCAGGCTGGCCTTCCCCTGGCCATAACGTTCTTCCTGAGTGGCAGGCGGGTGTACCAACCTCCCAGGGATCCTTGTTCCTTTGGCAAGATTCATGCCTGCAGTTCCACGGCAACGATGGCAAATCTCCTCCCAGATTATATCTCTTACATTTGTTTCGGAGGGGTCCTGTAGTTCCAGTGGCACTGGCCTCAGTCAAGAGTCCTATTTACACAACACAGTTTGAATCAGGTTCAAACTGATGTGTATGAAAGCATCGGTATCTTTGGGTTTCTCCTCAGTATTCTTCTCTTGGGAAAACGGGAGTTATAATAATTTGCTTCATAGAACAGTAGTAGGATGAGTAATTGTAAACTACCTTGTGTGTGTGTGTGTGTGTGTGTGTGAGAGAGAGAGAGAGAGAGAGA
>JAJKFI010000076.1:2301700-2334308 GCA_029204185.1 Lerista edwardsae
AGAGAGAGAGAGAGAGAGAGAGAGAGAGAGAGAGAGAGAGAGAGTGTAAGTGCACGCACGCTAGAAAAATTGCTTGATAAATAATGCAGCAGAGACTCATTTCTCCAGCTTAGCCGGGGAGTTCAAAGGAGAAAGCATCCCAAATGCTCTCGTAATCCGAAGATCAGAGATTTGCATACAGTCTCGCTGATATTGAGTTACCTGAAGAAGAAATAGTGATTTCAGATATATCCCGGGGAGGGGATCTGGATAACTGAGGCTCAGATCATGGGACAGAACCAGACCAAAGGTTTTTGCTGCTCTACAGGGACTTAAATGTTGCCACCATCTCCCACCTCCCCTTGCAACTTATTTGATGCCAAACATCAGGTCAGTAACACAGGATCAAGAGCCGCTCAGGTGTCTCATCTGATTGCCTGTCACTCTGTTACTTCCTCCTCCCCTTAACCATTTCTGTGCCCCAGGAAGCCAGTGGAAATCAGAAGCCTCTCAATCCTGTCCCCTGGAATGCAGAAGATATTGCCCAGCAGATAAGTCACCAAGCTTCCTGCCTCTGGTCTGTGCACGTCCTCCAAATGCTCTTCAAAAATGTTATTTTTTATCATGTAATGCATTTACAGCCTTTGCTTTTAACATATAGAATCAATGCACCAACCAAAAAAATTACAAAATAAAAAGCTATAAAGACATACTCTCACACATAAAAAAAATGATTGGAATGCAGAACAGCAGAGTTTAAAATCTTAAAAATTAGACACAGCAAAGGATTGAATAAAGCACATTCAAGCAGTGGAGGAAAACAGCTTCTGAAATAGGAAAGTCTTCCATTTGCACTGAAAGGCAGCAAGAGAGGGAGCCCACCGAACAGCAATCTGAAATAATTCCTTTGTTTGTTTGTTTGTTTGTTTGTACTTTATCCTGCCTTCCCCATGCCGAAGCAAATGCCCAAGAGGACTTACATGGGCAGGCTAGCCTAAGCCACCATTTTTCAATGAGGTTTTTACACATATTCAGTACTCTGTGATTCACTGAATCCTCAGTCTCAGATGTAGTCTTCACACTGTGGTTCTCTCCTCTGGCTGCGTGCCATCAAGCTTCAGCAGGCATTATAAAAACTTGAGGAGTTTAATAAGTCTTCACACGGTCATGCAAACATGACAAAATAGATCGAAAGAGTGGAGCATGAGCCAAATATTTGACTTCTGGTTACAATGGAAACACATCAAAAGAACACATCAAAAAGCAGGGAATACCTGTCGGTGGCATGCGCTCCATCCACTTTGCCCTGATCTGCATCCCAGCAAGCTGGACCAACTGAAGCTCCCAAATCATTGTCAAACACATCCCCACAGAGTGCATTGCAGTCATTCAGCTTGGATGTAACTAATACATGGGTGATTGAGGCCAGGTCCATCCTCTGCAAAGAGGGTCACAGTTGGCAAACCAGTTGAAGCTGCTAAAAGGTGTTCTTGGTCATCTCAGTCACCTGGCCCAGACAGAAAGCTGAGATAGTGTCAGGGCACACTTGTGTCTGGACCCCAAAACAGACGATATGTCCTCAGAGGAGGGGCAGGGCCACGCTGTGAAGGCTCACATTGACAAGGACCAAAGCAGCTCAGGCTCCTGCAACACTGAGTTGTAGGAATGCTGCTGCCTCCCATCACACAACAAACTGTTGCCATGTGTAGGTTACAATTGAAATGAGATGCTCTTCCTAAGAAATTGGGACGTCCATAATGGTTTGCAAAACCCATGGCAAATCTAGCCAGAGCGCAAGGGGAGGGAAAACACACCACATGCACCTCCTTCACTGTAACCTTTTGGCGCATCACGCATGCTTGATCCCCGGTTGACTTTTGCAGCCCAAGCCCAAGTGATCTATAAATAATTTTCAAATTTCATTCTACCTACAAGCCAAATGAACGAAAATGGCTCTGGGGGGATGTAAAACTCTGCCACTCCCGTGAAGCATGAAATCTGCGGATCTATTGAGGTTAGAGGGCTTACTCTCTGAGTGGCTTGGGAGGGCTGAATTCTCTCCCTTTCCCTCCTGAGTTCAGAGATGACATGTCGACACCACAAGTCAGGGGGACACTGCGCAACAGAGAGAACCCATCTGCATCCGTATGTGCACTGAGAAAGGCAGCGCAGGCCCTCCCGTGGCTTTGAAAGCCAGGCCCATTTGCAAGGCAAAAGACCATGTAAATCACCAAGCAGGGATTCCGGAGGCCAGAGAGGCTGTGCAGATAACAAGAAGAATGCACAGGAAGGGACAGCCAGAGGCTCTTCGAGGCTAAATCACCAGTACAGGCAAAGGGAGGGCACTGGCATCTGGCAAGGCAGCATGAACACTGTCGTAATGTTTGTCCAATAGGGACATGCTGTTGGGGGGAAGGGGTGGGGTGGAGTGCAGGGGAAAAGGCTCTGAGGCTCCCATCAGTTTTGATATTTACTGTTTATCTGCACAGTCGCCTCTCACCACACCTGCCGCAGCCAACACAAAATATTAGCAAAATACTCTTTCCGCATTTAAGAGCAGAAAATGAGTTATGGCATTCCCCTTTGTAAGTGGCTAACCTCTCCTTTAAAAAATTTAACATGTGCTTCCCTATGCAAGTTGATATGCACTTGCATGTGTGGGCACTTTCTCACACAGCAAATGCATGCGCGTGCATGAACACGTGCATACACACACACTGCCACTTTCCCAGTGTCCAGGAAAATGAGAGACACTCATTGCCCCCAACAACAATGCTCCATGGGTAAAATGCATGCAAGGCACACCGAGTTCTAAAAAACATATGAAATCTCTTTTCATTGTCAGCTGTAAACTGTTTGTTGTACATGTGGAGTAGTTGGCAGGTATCTCTGTGTGGGCGCTATCCTAAACTGAGTTAGGCCGGCATAAGCTAAGCCAGCAAAGTTTGGCCAGCACAAGGGACACCGTAAAGTATATTTGGACCACTCTCAGAGTCAGAGAGGGCAGCACACAGCCATGAGCCATCCTCCCTGACTCGGAGAGTGGTCCAAACGCCCTTTCCAGTGGCCCTGGTGCTGGCCAAACTTTGCTGGCTTAGCTTATGCTGGCCTAACTCCAGTTTAGGATTGCGCTCTGAGTTATTGTTTTCCTTATGCCATTTGTCTTTCTGTTCCAAAGGCATGGGCAATGATAGAACATCATAGTTATATACATAAGCAAACTGCTGCAGCAGGAACGGGCTTTTCCTAAATGAGGGGCTGGCTACTGCAAGTGGTGTGATGCAGGCTGAATTCAAAACTAGGGTGTATGTTGTTGTTCAGTCGCTAAGTCGTGTCTGACTCTTTGCGACCCCATGGACTACAGCACGCCAGGCCTCCCTGTCCTCCACTAGCTTCCGGAGTTCGCCCCACCATGTTCATTGCTTCGGTGACACTGTCTAACCATCTCATCCTCTGCTGCCCCTTTCTCTTCTTGCCTTCCATCTTTCCCAGCATAAGGGTCTTTTCTAAAGAGTCCTCTCTTCTCATGAGGTGGCCAAAGTATCTGAGCTTCAGTTTCAGTATTTGTCCTTCCTTCCAAGGAGCAATCAGGCTTGACTTCCTGTAGGATTGACCTTGCAGTCCAGGGGACTCTCAGGAGTCTTCTCCAATACCATATACCACTCAAAGGCATTTATTCTTCGGCGCTCCACTTTCCTTATGGTCCAGCTCTCACAGCCATACATGACTACTGGGAAAACCATCACTTTGACTATGCCAACCTTTGTTGGCAGGGTGATATCTCGGCTAGGATGTATACTGTACTCTTTGTCATGGGTCTCTGCTAGCAGCTGAACTTAGATAGGCAGCAGGATCAGTGCTAATTCTAATATTAGCACTTTACCTCAGAACGCCATTCCCCTGTGTGGGAACAAGATGCAGGTATCCATTTGTCTTGTGTGCTCCCCGAGGCATCTGATGGGCCACTGTGAGATACATGAAGCTGGACTAGATGAGCCTTCGGCCTGATCCAGTGGGGCTCTTCTTCTTGTAGTGACTTGAACAGCCTGCCTCCAGCCAGGACCTCTGAGACACTTCTTATTTTTGAGGCTCCCAGTCATAAGAAAAATTAAAAATGACGACACATGAAAACAACGTAAAACTTACCAAAGGTCAAAATTAGCCAGTATAGGCATGCTGTGGTATCCACTGATTTGGTACCCATGAACAGAAACCCAGCAGATAGTGGGGCATGTCTATACAATATTTAAATTTGATGATGCTCCCTCTGAGCCTGAGGCCCAGACCAAATGCCCCCCACCTGCCCCCCCAATTGTCCAGCAGATGCTCTGACAAGATAAGCAGAGGACATGCCTCCAGCATTTGAAAAAGGAAAAGAGGTCATCTTAGGTTCCTCCCCTTGAACCAGAACTTACCAACCCTCACAACCAAACCAAACCAAACCAAACTAGGTCAGATATTCTAATATTAGCATTTATCACATTCCTGAAGGCATTCCTGAAAGGATTTTGCTAATTCACATGCAAAGTAATAGAGCTCATGATTGAGCAAGCTGAGCAAGAATCCAGGGTTTCCCGTGGACCAGCAATTTTCAACCACCGTGCTGCGGCATTTTGGTGTGCCACCAGTGATCTGCAGGTGTGCCACAAAAGTTTGGGGGAGAGTCATATATTAGTTGGACCATTGGGGGATGGGAGCCCCTGGCTGGCAGTGCAGTGAGCCTTGTCAATTGTCAAAAAATTGAGGGTGTGCCTCTACACTTTTAGCACCTTGTCAGTGTGCTGTGAAATGGAAAAGGTTGAAAATTGCTGCCTAGAAGCTTGGCTCTTAAATCATTCCTGATGCCACAGTCTGGTTCTTCTTTTACTTGTTTTGCATCCAGGGATTAATAGTGGCGTACAAAAATGTCTGTTAAGTAAACATGCCTAGATGAATGTAGAGCTGATCCCGAGAAACAATTTGGGAAGTCTGTCAAGTGGAAATACAACTGGCATTCTTAAAGCTGAAACACTTCAAGACCATTGTTGCAACAGTCTGTCTAGCTATAGTCATGAAGTGACCCTCTGTGTATCAGGATCGGACTCATAGCAAATTGCATAGAAATAACTGAAGAGTGCAAATTCTCATAAAGAAAGATACCTCTTTGCAGGTCAAATTTGAAGTTACAGTAATCTTTAGAGGTGTTCCTAAACATGTTGGTGTTTTGTTTTGTTTTGTTTTTGCAGATTTAGGTTTTCCCAAGGAAAAAGTGGAGGAAGCGGTATTATGTGTTTTTATTCCAAGAGCACATTTTTATAAATTATAATTGTAATAGCTTTAAAAGTGTACTAGATAGGTGATATAGGTGGTGTATTGTCAGCAGATGCAGCCACAATCATTACACAGTCAATTAGAAAATAGTTTTATTTTTTTCACTGTTTTCAGGTGTGCTTGTTTTTTTTTACAAAAATGAGAAGTACAGAAAATGGAGTTGGGTGTTTTTATTTCATTATTTATTTATTTCGCTGAAAAATCACACCTCTACCGATCTTGCTGCAGACTCAACTTTAAATACCTGAATAAGGGGTTTATGGAAATGAGAGACCTACTAGATGCCCTTTGTATAGAACAGTGGTTCTCAAATGGTTTAGCACCAGGACCCACTTTTTAGAATGACAATCTGTCTGGGAAGTGACAATGACTGGGAAGTGAAATGACAATCACTGGAAGTGATGTAATGGCTGGCTGTGTGGTCATTGTGACAGCAGAGCTCCTGCTTTCCTAAGAATGCAGCAATAAGTTGGGCTATTTCTCAGCCATTTTGCAATAGCAAAGTGAATCAGGAAGAAAACAAAAGCCTACTTACAACCTTGACACAAGCAAAACCACCACACAGCCCTCCTTCGTTCCAGCATCCCATCTTCCCATATTTTCAATATGACTGCCTGCTCTAGGTGTTTTGCGACCCACTGGTGGGTCCTGACCCACAGTTTGGGAACCATAGCTATCGAAGAAAAAAATGCTCACAGGCTGCTTAATGCAAGGAGGTGCTTGCTCAAGGGCCAGCACTGCTGAATGGCTAGCTAGCAGTCTCCCTGGTTGTAGCAGAGACAAGCAGAGGAAGGGAGAAGGCGGAGCAACACAGCAAGCCAAGAGGCAAGTCACCTTCTGAAGGTGGCAGGGTTGGCACATAGATTTCTGAGCTTGGGTCCCTGGAGTTTAGGGAATGAACAAGGCTTGCCACATTCATCTCCCGAGTCCAAGCGATAATCCATAATAGTGCCAGGCTAAAGGGCAGTTATGGGGACAGCACGACCACCACTGCAGTCTTTTTCTTTGAAGTGGAACATGCTGAGGTTGTGCAGAAGGGCTGCTATGGGTGTCTCCATAATTCTATGAAATGGAGGGGGAAGGATGCTAAAAGGAAGAGGAATCTCCTTTTTGCTCCATCCATCTTTTCCCTCTCTGTAGAAGGGGCTCCCCACACAGAGCACTGAACGAGCCACAGGTTCCAGATCAGTTGGCAAAACTGCATGGAGCAAGCAGGATAGCAGCGGTGTGACGGAGTGGTGTGCTGGTGCACCTTTTCGCAGGCCTGAGCCATTTTCCCCGCAGGGCCAGAGTGTGGTAATAAATCTGGTCACTCCCAGCGGTGTGTAAGTCTATGCTGGGCACCTGTTTAATTATCTGTGCCTTGTGAATGACTGTGCTGCCGTGAGTTTAATAACCGGCTGCAAAGGAGTAATTGGGGTGATTATTGTATGGCCTGGAGGAAGCATCTCAGTTTGTTATCCCCGGGGAGTAGCATCAGGATGCAAAAAGATAATCAGAGGCTTATTTGTAGTGCTTGGGTAAGAGTTTTAATGAGATCTGGAATGTCTGAGTGATGAGGATTTACCTCCACCTTGAGGTAGCCATGTATGGGGGAATCTAAACAGCATCCTGCATTATTGCCCCATGCCTGGTCCATGCACCCATGATTTCCTGCTGCTGTTTCCCTTTGAGCATTGCTGCCCAAGTTCCACTATGAAAAAAATCAGACTTTTTTTAGTTCCCAGAGAGGCTGCTGTGTTACTCCATTCAGCAGAAAAAGCAGAAGTCTATGGTACCTTCACGTCCATTCGTCAGAACTCGTTAGTCAAGAAGATGCCATGATAAGAAGATGCTTTCTTGCTCTTTGTGCCCAGAGACCTAAAGTTAGCGACACTTTGGTCATCTCCAGTAAGCAGGGCCGGTCTTAAGCCAATGTGACCAATGTTGTCACATTGGGCCCCACACTTTGGGGGGGGGGCCACACCAGCACAGCAAGCAGATTGCCTGATGCTGCAGCCAAGCTCTCTATGGGCTGTAGATCAGTGGGGTGAGCAGAACAGCTTTACTTTGGACACTCCCACCTGCCCCTGCCTCTTAATGGCCCCAAATGGGTTCCTGGAACCAGTTGGCAGTGATGTCATCATGTCACCACCAACTATTTCCAGGTGCTGCATGTGGCACCACAAGTGCTTTTCTTGGTGTGTGTGGGCCCCGCGAGGAAGGTGCCCCCCCCGTGGAAATGCCCTGCATTGGGCCCCACCACTCCTAGAGCCGGCCCTGCCAGTGATGCCCAGCTGATTTCTTGTCTGTTGTCACTTCCACCTTGAATGCCTTCCTCCCAATGCTTCAGGGCCAAACTAGCTGTGACAGCAGTCACTCTATGCATTTAAACAGCAAGGATAAAATGAGGCTGCGTTTGTGTGTTGGGAGCATGCAATTTTGGTGGAATAATGGCGTGAGAGGAAAGCATTAAGCACACACACCCCACGGCGGGTTTTCTGCTCAGACTGCAACCGCATTGGCTGCTCGCTCTCTCTCTCTCTCTCTCTCTCTCTCTCTCTCTCTCTCTCTCTCTCTCTCTGTAAAAGCATCATGCATACATGTAGCATACATAAAGTGTGTAATTTGGCCTTTAAGAAGCAAAGAAAATGAGAGCATTCACTTTTTGGAATAACTTCCAAATAATAGTTTGCAAGAAAATCTTTTTGCAAATGAGAGAAAACTGCGCTAGAATCAAAACCCAGATGTGGCGTTGTGTCTGGAGTTCAGTGGCGGGTTTCATCCCAACATATCAATTTGGGGCTGTCAACTCATGGCAGACATCCCTGAGATAGAGGTTTCTCTCCTTGTTTCTCTCCTTTCTCCTTTCGGTTTCTCTCCTTTTGGGTGCAGTCCTAACCAACTTTCCAGCACCGAGGTAAGGGGCAATGCAGCTCCAACGTAAGGGAACAAACATCCCCTTACCTTGAGGAGGCCTCCATGATTACTGCTCCACTGAAGGATGCAGAACATGCCCCACTGGCACATTTATGTCAATGCTGGAAAGTTGGTTAGGATTGCACCCTTAGTTTGCATTTTCCTGTGGGGCAGAGCATCAAGGATAGAACCAAGGGCAGAACTCCAAGGCTCACACTACCTAGCTAGGTAGTAGAAATGTCTTGCAAGGAGAAAATAAAAAAGATCTTCAGATGGCGAAAGGCCCAGTTGTGTTGTCTGGCTACCTTGCAATATATTTTCTTTCCAGACCGATGACAGCCCTGGTTCAGAGCTGCGAGTGAGATGTGCTTTATTGGGTGTCTGGAAGCTTAACCCAAGGGGCTATTAGAAAGGCTTGTGCTTAGGCAGAGGTGAGGAAAATCCTGTGTTAATGAGCCCCAAGGCTGCTTAGCCAGGCAGATGCTCCACCACAGCCGCCAGGCCCAGTGCAGCCAAGCGAGGCTCCCAGCCTGTGCTAATCCCCATAGATCTCGGCGTTTTTAAAGAACCCGTTTGACTTGACATTGTGCCGATGTTTTTAATCTTGTGAGGGCTTCCTGGGAACAGCCAAATCCTTTTTGCTGGTTTCATGCCTGGCCAGTAACAAGCAAGGAGGACCCTAGGCAGAGTGGGGATGTGGGGGTGACGCGACAATAGTTTCCTCACTGGATTGAGCTTGCTGCCCTTTAAAAGGGGAGCAACCCTCCCAGGTCGGGAGTTAATCAGCGTAAAGGAAAGGCACTGTCTGATCCAGCCACGGTTGCAAACGTTGTTGCCGGAAGGCTGGGCTGTGCCTGAACTTTTGTGTAAATCAGCACAGAACTTTCAAAATGTCCTACAGAGTAGCTGTATGGCACAGCTGTAATTCTCAGCTGCTTAGGGAAAGGGTGGGGGCATGGGAGCAGAGGAAGAATTGGTTTAATAGTCCCATTCCCAGACATAAAGGCAGGCTATGATCGCCTCTCATCACGTTGCATCAACCCCAAGTTCTTGCCTGCTTTTTGGAAGCCAACGGCCACCATCAATATTGTCACGTGATGTCACAATGTCACTCACGGGTTTGCCCGGAGAAGGAGAAGGCGCTGGTGGTGGCCGCTTTGCAGTCTGGCTGCCGCCCTGTTCCTTCTGTGGCGGTGCCCCCTTCAAGAGGGAGCTTCCACAGGAGGAAGAACAGGGGTGGCAGCCAGATCACCAAGTGGCCGCGGCCAGTGCTGCCCCCTTCTTTGGAGAACCCGGAAGTCCTGGAGGAGGAGGCACTGGCAGAGGAAGAAAATCGCACCACCTTTTGTGTAGTGTCTGCTCCTTAGAGTCTGCCCTTGTTATGCCTCTGCCCTCTACAGCAAGGGTCGGCAACCTATGGCCTGTGGGATGGGTACAGCCTGCCATCCGAAATCAACTGGTTTGTAGTCCCAAAAAGATATATCTGACACATGGTGAGCCTAAAAAAGAATTCAAGTTTGTAATTCCGTCTCTCCACACCACGCTCATCTCTTCTTTCTTAGCTCTATGGCCACATCGGGATGTTCATATATGCATATCAAATACACACGCATTCTTACCACTGACACAGACCTGATGTCTTGCCTCTGGGGCAAGAAGATTGCCAATCCCCGCTCTACAGATTCAAATGAATGCACGATATGCCAGGGATTGCCTGACATACCACCTCCTCCCATGGATGCTCAGGATCAAGGAATACTTAACAACCAAAAAGGATTTTTGTGACGTGTGCAAAAGAAGCTTCCTTCTATGCACTCAAGTGGTTGTCTGAATTTAGCCCTGTGGGACCGTAGGCGAATATATTCCCCTTGTCAAGCATTTTCCCACCACCAAACAGTGACAATTCTATCTCCCTTGTTGCACAATAAGTTACACTACACAGAACAACAAATACAGATTTCTGCACAGGGCTCTAGGGAGGATCTAGGAATCCCTGATAAACAAAACAAGGTAAGGGAATATTTGTTCCCTTCCCCCAGAGCTGCATTGCCCTTACCCCAGTGCTGGAAATTTGGTTAAGGTTGCTATGGAACTCCTTGCCACAGGAGGTGGTGATGGCATCTGGCCTAGATGCCTTTAAAAGGGGGACTGGATGGATTTCTGGAGGAAAAGTCCATCGTGGGCTATAGGCCATGATGGGTTGGGCAACCTCCTTACATTAATAGTAGGCTACTTCAGAATGCCGGGTGCAAGGGAGTGGCAACAGGATGCAAGCAATTTGTTGTCTACTGAACTCCCTTAGGCACCTGGTGGGCCACTGTGAGATACAGGAAGCTGGACTAGATGGGCCTTTGGCCTGATCTTATGTTCTTAAAACACAGTTACGGCCCAACCCTGGCTAAAGGAAACACTGGCTATGCTAACTGCTGCAAAAGTGCCATAAAGCACTTTGTGGCAGCGCAGGGTGCTGGTGAGCCAGCAGAAAGGCTACAGCCTTCCCATCCCACACACACTGGCTGAACAATGGAGGCCCGCCAGAGCAGGTAAACCCTGTACAATGGACAAGGAGGGGTGGAATTGGGCAGGAGGGTGAAAAAGGGAGGAGATGGGGTGCGGGAGGGTGTATTGGGCCCGGGAGGAGGGGCGGGTTCAGTGATGACAGCGCATGCTGACTCCAAACCCCCTTTCGGGCTTGATCCACCTGCATGGATCAACTTGGACTTGCACCAGCGATATTGCTGGGTTAGATCCAAGTTGACCCATTGTAGCAGCTAGGTCTTACCCTGGGGCCAAGCAACAAATGTCCCTTTACCCCAATGAGACCTCCAGCAGCCCCAAATGCCCTGCTGAATGCAGCGTAGCCCACGCCATCACCGCTGCATCACTGCTGAGGGATTTATGCAGGATTGGACTGTTAGTGTTTGACCTGCTCTCGTAACAACAGTTTTTTGTTGTTAACGCTTGACTCTTATTTCAAGTAGTTAACACCAATTTTCTGCAATATGATGCTTTTCCAATAGTTTCTGTCAACCCCAAGAAAGATGAGCTCCTGCAGGGATTCGTAGGCCAGCCAGGGAAAATCGTAGGAGAAAAGATTGGGGGTGATTGTGCGTGCGTGTGCACAAAGAAGAGGGGACAGAGAGGAGGAATGCGAGGGAGTGTTTTTTGTGTGTGTTCTTTCTGAGGGCTTGTCTGCACTGCTGAGCATTAATCTTGATTTTATGTGAATGTAATGTGTATTTTGCTCGTGGCATCTGCACAAGACACAGCCGGGAATTGGTAGCGCCCCTGAGTTATCATTGCTTAAAACCATCCCAGACCGAATTATTACACCATTTATTACAAAGCAACAATATGTGCACAGCTTGAAATTGTGCATTAACCCCACAAACCTGCCCAAGGATAGTTGGATGTTGGCAGAGCTGAGTGTGTCCTTGTCACCCTCGCTGCTTCTGCTCTGTGCTTGATGCCTACATCCAGATGAGCTGGTGGCGTGGCTTCTGGGGGTCTCTTGCTTGTTCGTTGTGCTTTCCTGCCGGTTCCCTTATCTGATATACAACTAAAGTTCATCCTGCAAATCACAAAGTTGTGTGAGTTTTTCTAAAGAAACAGCCGTCTGCCCGTCATACTCAAGCACAACCCACCCAGCTACCCTAATGCGGCAGCCTGGTTACTTTGCTATAATTAAATGTGCAGTCACAGAAAAATAAATGGTGGTTTCACTCTGCAGGGCAGGAGAGAGGACAGACAATGCAAGGCAAATGCACTGAGAACAATGTGATGCAAGGAATGTCAGTGGGCTATCCTGCATTAGAGACACTGCCAAGGGGCATATTGACACCATAAATCTCTGTTCGTTTTTCTGGAATGCAAAATCATAACAATTCCTCAAAGATTCTTGGGCACACTCTTTTGAAAGGCTGAGACAGAGATCTCGTCCGTTCCGTCACAAAACTTCACTTCCCAAGGCTCCATGGGTGCAGCAATTAGGGAACTGCTGTAAAACTAGTTTAACATTTGCAGCATAGCAAGGCTCATAGGGACGTGGTGGCGCAGTGGGTTAATCTGCTGCTGCTGAGCTTTCTGACCAGAAGGTTGGGAGTTCAAGACTGCACAATGGAGTGAGCTCCTGTCACTTGTCTGAGCTCCTGCCAACCTAGCAGTTCAAAAGCACCTAAAAATGCAAGTAGATAAATAGGGACCACTTCGGTGGGAAGGTAACGGCGTTCCGTGCGCTACAGCGTAGAGTCATGCCGGCCACATGACCACGGAAGCTTGAGCTCAGGACAAACGCCGGCTCCACAGGCTTAGAAACGGAGATGAGCACCGCCCCCTACAGTCGGTCACGACATTCGGTTGTGGGGAAACCTTTATCTTTACCTTTAAGGCTCATAGACTTGGGAATCCATCTTTGTTTTTTTCTTCACTGTTTCCCAATTCATGCCATGGCTCACAGCCTGGTCTCTGTGTTAACGCTGTGCTAAAGGAGGCCTTCCTCCCCCCCGTTTGATTTCTCTGTTCCTCAAACACAAGCGCGCGTGCACACACCACTCCAATATTGAGCTTCTCAAGGTTGGCACAAATATTTGAACTGACACTCAGAGGTTTCCAAAATGGCAGGACTAACATTTGCAAACGTCTTATGCCATACATCCCAGGAAGCAGCTGGCACAAACAGGGAGGTTGGCACACATCCTGAGCTTTCCTACAGCACATCCAGCTGGGTTGGTGTTCAGTTTGCGATTGGCACACTTTGTTCATTCATGTTTTATGGGGAGGTCACACGGTATTGCCATCATCCCTCTGTTGTTCACCAATGTTTGCCTAGTGCTTAAAACCATCACATTTATTAAGGGGGTACATTCCAAATGAGAATCACAGTCGAGCAGGGCAAGGAACACAGGTGTGGATGATTGTCAACGCTACAGTTCCATGTGGGGTTTTTTTTAGAGACTCAGGCCCCAATATAACAGAATGCAACAAACACAGGAGGGAAAACACGGGGAGAGTCACTCTGCTGTGTTCCCAAAACAAGCAGTGACTACCTCAGTGCGGAAAGACTGTTGCAATTCCACCCTTGACCACAAGCAGAAAATCAACCACTGATGGGCACCACAAGATGCTCATCAGCAAGGATCCCTCATAAGTAGCTTTCCAGTGCAGCAGTGACCTCATGCAGCACCAGCACCAGACCTCCTGATGTTGTAGAGGGTGTTCAAGGGTTCTAGTAAGCGGCCAGAAGTAATTCTTGGTGGGAAACACTTCTTGGCTGGAGTCCAACTTTTGGCGTTTTCTCAAATGTGGCTCTGTACCCCACTGTGGTTATTTTGGCCCTCCAGGAAACACTTGCATTGCTATGCTCAGTGGTCAGATGCACATAATGCAGGACTTGGAAAGGGGAAGGTCAGACCAGGATGTCAGAGCACCCCGTCAAGGGGGGGAAGGTTGTGGTCACCCTCCCTTTCCCAAACACACGTACAGACCAAACTCCATTTTGGGTCTCATCCTGAGAGTTAAAGCTATTAAGAATTGGTGCCAGAGACATCTGTAAGTCTCCTTTCCCCCCAAAGTCTTAAGAAATGCAAATCTGGTCTCTGACAAAAGGTGTATAAAATGACAAGTCTTGCCTGAAATTAAATCAAGTTCTTATCTGCCCAGGAGCTAGGCTCACCTGGACAATTCTTTTCAAACTCTGCTAAGTAGGCTCCCACCCTGAAACTAAAGCAACACACACCCTGCTACACCCCATTGTATCTGTACTGCTTGATGAAATGAAGTGTTTGCCCTTTTTGCATTTCTGTAAACCTCTTGTAACATGAAATTATGCCTTTGTAATCCCCTTTCTCCCAGGGAGAAATGATTGATAACAACAGATTACATTGTTAAAAACGTATAAAATGCAATGCCAAATGTAAGATCTTTACACAAGCCAGTCCTTGGGCTGTGCTTTTTGCTGCTTGTGTCCTTTAATATATTAAAGTCCATATTTTTGAAGCTTCAATTTAACATCAAATCCAGTGCTGGTGTTCTTAATTCCATTCGCTGTCCATTCAGAGGGTCCGCATTGCGGAGAGGTAATAACTACTAGATTCTTTCCTTCAGGTTACGCACTGAGCAGGAGCCTTCATTCGGAGGGACACCACGAGGTCATCCATAGGGACCCACTCCTGCAACACTGCTGTTTTGACCACATGCCAAAGCTGCCTCCCTTTCTTGGGGATGGACCTACTGGCGTAGCTAATGAAAGTGAGACCCAGAGCAGAGGTCAAAATGATGCCCTGGAAGTAACATCACAACAGGAAGTGACATCATAGTTGTATTTTCATGTTCTTGGTTTCTTGCCCATACCTTTTGATAGAATGTATTACACTCTGAGTTGTTTCATTGCGTTCTGCATTAAACTCTGCATCAAATGTTATTTAACATAATGATATTATTCACACATACCGAGGTTTTCACAATTTTGGCCACAAGTGTCAAGCTCAATTTATTGTCCCCCTAAAGCTTGTTGTCCTGTGCAATTGCATGCCCCCTGCACTTCTTTAGCTATGCCTCTGAATGGACCAGTCTCTTCACTCCGTAGGCTGGAAAAGGAAGCGGGGAATGGAGTGGAAGAGAAAGTGTGGAAGAGAGGTGCTCTAGTCTAGCCCACCACTCTCCTTTCCCACTTCCACTCTACTCCTTTCTTCCAATCCAGGGAATGGGAGAAGGAGGAATAGCCTTAGAGATGCGTGGGTGGTATAGTAAGAGATGGGTGCCAATCCACTTTCTGCCTGGGCCAGCATCATCACCCCAGAAAAGTGTTTTTCACCAGCATTCACCTCGAACTGTTGAGTGGGGCCCTAATGCCACAGCTCGGCTTCCTGCTCCCGGCCCGCTGCTGACCCAGCAGCCAGACCTGCCTTTCTCCGTGCAAATGCACTTAGTTACTCCGCCCTAAATGCGGCATTTAGGCAGGCTGCAGTCCTAAACACATTTACTTGGGAGGAAGCCCCACTGAACGTATGTTTGAATAAACATGCAAAGAATGGCACTGTTAATCTTGCTTTAACAGCTGTCCCTGAGTGATCTTGGGCAGTGGCGTGCCGACGGCGGTGGGGCAAAACGCTAAGTGCTGGAGGAGCCTGAGCTCCTGTGTGACGCAGTCCGCCCCCTCCCCTTTAGAGCCATTTGCAGCTCAGAGTAGCTGTTTGGAGGCTTTACTCTTCGAGCCGCGAATGGCTCTGGAGACGAGCGGGAGGGACCGCGTCACACAGGAGCTCAGGCTCCGGCAACACTTAGCGTTCCCCCCCCCTCTTCCTTTTACAGAGCGTCCAGCGGGGCTTCGACCCCACCCCTTCGCTTTGGCTTTGCTCACGTCCGTGCGACGAGAGGCCAAACTGTTCTCCGTGACATTCCGGTCCCCAGGCGGCAGTGTCGGCCACGCCGTGGCCCAGCAAAGGGAGGCGTCTGCCGCCAGCGCCGGAAGGCGACAGCAACTCAAGTGGAGAGAGACCGCCTCGGCTATCGATCCTCCGATCAATGGTAATGGGAAGCCGAGCAACAGCTGCGAGAGGCGCTTCCTCCAAAGATGCTCAGCCCCCAGCGGGCCGCCGCAGGAGCGGCTTTGGAAAGCCAAGCGAGCCTCGCGCCCAGAGAGAGCGTTCCCCGCTTCCTCCCCGCCACTCACATTGCTCGCGGCGAGGCGAGGCGGCTGGCCGTGGGGGACCAAAGCCCCGTGCGGGAAGGAGTGCTGTCGTCGAGACAGGCCCTTGGTCTGCAGGAGCTGGGCAGCTCCTCGTGCCGGGCGTCTTCTCAAAAGGGCGAGGTGTTTGCGGGGGAATGAAAGCCACGCTTTGCGTGGATCTCGCAAACCGGCGGCATGGAGAGAGCGGGGCGGGGCGGGGGCTCTGCGGAACTGCGCGCCGGCCCTGGGTGATTGAACTGCAGCCTGTTTACCAGCCCCCGCTGAATCCAAACTCTGTTAGCTCAGCTGATGGGGCGCAGGCCGCACGGCAGACAGAGAGCGAGCGAGAAATAGGATGTTTATCGAAAGGAATGTAATGGCCAGCCTCGGGTGGACACGGAGTCTCAGGCAGGGAGGGTCCCCGCGCTGGACCAGATTGACCCGTGTCGTCGCTGGGCTCTGTTATGCCTTGCGTAGAGATACTCCGAAATAAGGCTCACCAGTGGGACTTGTAGCACAAGCTGCAAGACTGTCCTCCTCTACTCAGACGCAAGTTCCATCGTTTTCAGCGTGGCTTACTCCCAGGAAAGTGTGCATAAAACTGCCGCCTGAATCACTGGTCGGGAAGTGTGTTTAGGAGGGCAGCCTCAATTTCGTTTAACAGGAAGAGGAAGAGGCGTTGAGATTCAGCCCATCCACTAAATACTGTACTCATATTTTGAAATGACTGGCCGTTCTGGGTGTGCCTCTCAGCTGGTGCAGAGTCTCACCCACTGCAGTCCAACGTTAAACTCAGGAAGGCAGAACTAAACCAAGCGTTTTTACACATTACACAGCAACCCGTATTTGTCACCAAGACTGCACCCAACAGCCGCTAACGCATATACTAATATGGCACACAGGTTTTCAAGCACCTGTTTGCCACATTCAGTGTATGCCAGTGCTTCCCAATCTGTGGGTCATGACCCACCATTGGGAAGCAAAACTGGGCCATTCCCCGTTAATGAGAGAGGCCCAGTTATGGGTGTCTGCTGCTATGCTGGCGCCATGGGACCCCTTTAGGCTTCAACCCTTGTCAAGGGGTCATGCTGAGGTCCAAGGGGCTCTGGGAGATCTGCAGCCTCCTGGATGCAGAATAAAGCCCTGTTTTTAATGCAGAGCAAAAAGGCCTTGTCATGCAAAAAACAGTGGTGATTTCATGCAGCTGCAGCAGAGATGTTGGGACACCCCTGCAGTTCCAGGCCCCGTCCTCACAGCTACTTAGCATATTTCCAGTGTCCAAGTAGGACTTTGTGAACCACTGGTGCACACTATTAGGTGTACACAAGCTTGTGTGTGCATACACACAAACCCTAAGTGTACACTTTAAAAGTGTAGTGTTTGAGGGCAGAAACCACTTTGTGATTGTTAATATTTGCAGCCCATCCTTCTTCCACTAACCATTACGTGACTATTGGTTGCCACACTATCTTCATGCCAACATTGCGAAGGCGATTGGCCCAGGCCAGCTACATGGCCATGTGGGGATTTGAAGGCCTGACGCAAACCACACCACCATGACCACAAAGACAAGCCTGAGCATTGACACTTGTCAAAAACAGAGGGAGGGACACAGATTGTTGTGATGAGCCATTGCCAGGGTTCCTACCAAATTTTAACATAAAGAGAGAAAAATATTTTGAAGTGATACTCCCAAACGTAGCAATGATATAGGAGAGAGGGGGAAATATGCTCATATACAGCATGTAACACCGTTCAAAATCTCACAAGTTTGAATGCATGCTACTGACCACTAGACAGTCAATTCAATGGAAACACGGTGTAGAAATATATCCCATATTTATCTTGATTCAGTATAAATGAGTGATGCACACACCTGAAGAAGTGGACAAAAACATGCTGAAATAAACTGGTTCATCTGTAGGGTGTTGGTTTTGCTGTTTATTGGTTTTGCTGCAAAAGATGAACAGTTTTTAGATCCATTTTACAGCAGTGAATATCATTTACAATTGGACAGGTTCATTGTCTAGGGCTTGGAATTATGAAACGGAACTGGATGCTCTCCTTTGTGATTGGTCCCTTTTTTATACCAAGTGTTCCCTCTGACTGTTGTGTGTTTGCCAGCCCTCAGCCAGGCTTTTCTGCCAAATGCTGACCATTACTTTTGAGAATATCCCTCACAAGAGATGCCATGTGTTCTGATCGGAAGTTTTGTTGGGGTGCCTTCATCCAGTCATGATGTGGTCACAGAAAGGAGATGTGGCCACGGCAGGAGAGAATCCTGCATCCTATTATGAAAGAATTTCGTCCTGGTAACCTGGGACATGGTGGCGCTGCAGGTTAAACCGCTGCTGCTGGGCTTTCTGACCGGAAGGTTGGCACAGTTCAAGACCATGCGATGGAGTGAGCTCCCGTTGCTTGTCCCAGCTCCTGCCAACCTAGCAGTTCGAAAGCACCTAAAGGCAAGTAGATAAATAGGGACCACTTCGGTGGGAAGGTGACAGCATTCCATGCACTATGGTGTATAGTCATGCTGGCCATTCGGTCATGGGGAAACCTTTACCTTTTTAACACAGATAAATACACAGGAATGTCACCCCCATCCATGTTTTTGGTTATGAAAAAAGATTCCCAAGGATGTTCTTCCTTTCATCTTCTTTTCAAGACTTTACTGTTTTCGGTTTCATTGCTTCCTGTCCCTTTGAAAACCTTACTCCTTTTTGGTGACACAGGCCTTTTGAATGTGGCAGTTGTGCCATGGGGACATTCATTCATTTCTATGCTGCCTTCCCATAAAAGATTGTACCTATGGAAGCCTGCCATCTCAGTGAGGACAGCACTACATAGTACAAACCACAACCTTCTCAAAACATCAGCGTGATGCCACCTTTTTGTGGGTTTATCCCACGGCACAGCTGTAACATTTAAAGGCTTGCACCAATGTGGGCAAGGTCAACCACAGGAGCCTTTAACACAAAATCATGGTCCCAGCTCCTGGCTTACTTGAGAATCCACTTGGAGGACCTTACAGTTAACTCTGTCCATGTATTTGCAGGCTTTTAATGTTACATCCTCACCAGAGGATGAACCCATGGAAAAAGAACATTCATGGCTCAGCTGTAGCATTTAAAAGGAACCCCCTGACCTCTGTAAATGAGCTCTGGGCATAGGTGGCCCACAACACTCAGGTGCTGGAGGCAGACAATCCAAGTGGCGTATTTTATGGAGTGAAAACATCATGCTCCATGAAATAATTGGCCATTCGCTGCCTTTTAATGTGGCCCCCTCCCCTGCAAAAAAAAAATCTGCCACCTGAGCCAGGCCACCCTCATCATGCCAGGCGGTTGGGGCGGTCCTTGCTTCCAGGCAGAGCTTTCCAACCACTGCACAATCATTCCTGCAGGAGAGAAGCTTCTCCCTTTCCTGCTGCCTCTTAAGCCTTTTGCTTCTCCCTTCTGGCCGTCGATATAAGACTCTGTATATTAAAACATTGAGGCACAAAAACAGTTTTTTTCCTTGTGCCATCAAACTGCTGAATTTGTAATTATGATAAGGCGACTTGGAGTTTGAGGCAATGGTTTATCCTGAAGCATGCCCTTATTTGTTTGGTGTATTTTACTGTTTATCATGTATGTTTTGTATTGTATGTATGTAGCCGGTGGCCACACCAAATTCCAGGTATAGTTTATATACTTGGCCAATAAATTACTATCTATCTATCTCTATCTATCTATTTTGCCAACATTATAACCAACATATAGACAAATACATGGTGGCGGGGTAGCATGAATGTGCTAGCAAGCCCCACCTTCAAAGCCCTGTCCCCACACCATCAGTGAGTATAGTGAGTATTTACAATCAATCCTCTTTATATGCAAATTCGCTATCAGAGAGGGGCAGAATTGCTACATTTTCTGTGCCTCTGTCCTAGTCATCCACTATGCAGAGATCTTCAGAAGGTTGCAGGGACCTTCAGAATGTCACCTGCAGCCAGTGCTGACCCCTTTAAAATGGCTGCCGTGTTTTAGGGGTCTATGCAGGTCATGGGGGTCATTCTGTCCACTTTGCTGCTTCTCAGCCAGCATGAGCCTACCTCAGGTGTCTGCCCCATCAATTAGGCAAGCAAATTCAGGGCCAATCCTATCCAACTTTCCGGTGCCAATGCAGCCCCAACATAAGGGTATAAATGTTTCCTTATTTGAGGAGCTCTGTGACTGACCACCCCGACCACCCCACCCCAGAATGCACTGCACATGCCATTTCCAGCTGCACCAGGATTTGGATAGGATCTGGCCCTCAACACTGCCATTCCCGTCCCCTCTTCTTCCTCCTTTTTAAGAGGGGACACAGTGTTTCTCTCTAGCATCAAAAACAAACACAGGAGTGCCACCTTACAGCTAAATGCCATTTGTTGGTGTTTTTTTTTGTTGGTTTTTCCAGTGCCAAAGGACTCTGTTGTCACTTTCTTTTTCATCTTTGTGCCTGCCTGACTTTGAGTGACACCTACAAGGTTTCTAGGGAACCCTGGGAAATAGCTGCCTCTGCTATTTCCACCCCAGTACCGGAACTAACTGAATGAGCCAAGAATGCATAATGAGGCATAAGTTTATCCCAAGGTTCGCCAGAGGCCCCAATCCCCACCTTGCAGCCGGCTAATTAACTCCTTAATTGTATTTACTCTTGCTGATATGACTGTTTGGAGACAGGGCCCCTTCTGTTCCTCACAGGTCATATTTACCCATTTGTCTCCTTGCTGCCTGAGGGCTTTTGGGACAGGATTACAAATCCATATGTGTTTCTTCAGTGCAGAACTGGGAATTGGTTCTTCCCGCAGACATCGTCATGTTGCCTGCACAGCTGGTTGGCCTTTGGCACAGCTGGCTCACAGAGTTGCCCACCTGGAGTCACAAATGCAGTGAGTAAAGAGAGGCAGTGTCCACTCCACATTACCCCACTTCTGATTCCTGCCGTTTTGGTTTCCTTTCCTTCTGGCTCAAGCCCAACAGTCTTTGCCGTCCCTCACTGGTTTGATAGTCTCCGCTACCTTAAATTTGTTTTATTACATTTCCTCTGAATATGGAACTGTTAGAATGAAAACCAGTATGCCTTTTCAGAACTCAGTTCAATGTTTCAGGACTTTCCCAGCCATTTCTAGGGGGGGAAGAAAGATGCCAAATACATTGATCTGTGTCAATGATATTGGAATAGAGCGGATGTGCATGTTCAGGTCCGCATTTTACATTTTAAGTTCAAAGTGACTCTCAGCCCAGTCCTAACTACCCCTCCCCCACCGATGCAGATGCACCAACAAAGCACATGATGCATTCTGCAGGAGGGAGTCACGGAGGCCTCTTTGAGGTGAGGAAATGTCTGTTCCCTTATCTTGGGGGTAAGGTTTTATTATCCCAATGGTTCTCCAATCTGCACCAGCCACTTAGCTGGTGCAGAGTCAAGGAGAGTAAGGGAGGGAGGGAGATGGGGGATAGGATCCTGGCACATGCTGGGATTTTCACCCCTCCCACATTCTACCTCTTGCCTGGCCTTGTCGTCCCCCCGTTCAGCCCCCCCCCCCACAGTCCATTGCCCGCCTTCCCCGATGGCTTACCTGCCTCATGGCAAATTGCCATCTGCGGTAGCATGCTGGGGCCACAATCATATGTGGTGGCATTCTCAAAATAGCTACCATGTTCATATTGTTTGCCATGTCATAAAGGCATGTACACCAGCATACATGTCTTTACAATTTTGCAAAGCCCAGTTAGGATTGGGCCCTTGAGTTCTGCATACATTCAGTTCTGCACACATTTTAAAGAGGAAGCATGTCAGTCAGATTGAAATGCAATATTTCTTGTGAGTGCTGAGATTTCACAATGAAACTTCCTTACGTACATTTCTGATATAATTCTTTGTTGGAGGCTTGAATATCACCTTGACACCTTCCCTGTACCTGGAACTGCATATGTGCCTGAAGCTCCTGAAACCATAACTTTCAACCATCCAGGAATCTGATGTGACCATTTAGCACAACCTATCCTTGTAGCTCTTATGTTCAGAGCTCTTGTAGCTCTATAAGCTCTTGTAGCTCTTATGTTCAGAGCCTTGTAGCTCTATAGCAGGGGTGCCAAACCTAAGAGCCACAAATGATAAATTTCAGATGTTTGAGAGCTGCAATATTGAAGAAGCGTTTAAATTATTAAAATATATTTGTTCACAATGAACATTAAATGTAAGTTTTAACCCAGTGAACTCTCAGTGTATACCCTGCAAATATTTATTATTTGTATTTTTCACATTTTTATACTATCTTTCCTCCAAGAAGCTCAGGGTGGGGGTACCTTTCCTCTTTTTGTCTTCACAACAACCCTGCAAGGTAGGTGTTGCAATCCTCCGAAGAGAACGACGGGACTCCCCCCCACCGAAAAAGGGGGAGTGAAAGGGACCCCAACAAGATGGGGTGAAGCAGCAAAGAAACCAACGGGACGACAAGAGCTCTGTGTCGGGAAATCTGAGAACTTCTTTGTCCCAGCCCCCTTTTATTGTCGTGCTCATTACCATTCCCAATACATATTCAGTGCATAGTGAAACATCCCATTGGCCCGTGACTTTTTCTCACCCTATGTGAAACCCAACCCCTTTCTCTGCTGCCAGCTGCAAGAGGCCCCCGTTATCTCTCTTGTTAAGCTGCTCCAAGGATTCTCTCACAGCTGCAGCCCATCCTGCCCATCAGCCAGGAGCCACCCCCTCATCCTTCGCCACTGGGTGTGCCCTGTGGCTGAGGGGAGAGCCGGTGTGCCAGCTCTATCTCCAGCTGAAGGTCAGTCTGCCTAGCAACGGTGCTTAGCAACGTGGGGCCCAGCAGGGCACAGGTGCTCAAATTATCAAGAGGCATAGCTACAGTAGGTGAGGCTGAGAGATAATGACTGGCCCAAGATTTATTTATTTATTTGAAGAATTTATACCCCATCTTTCCAATGCTGAAGCAAATGCCCAAAGCGGCTTACAGAGAACAAAAACAAAATACAATGTAACCATAATAAGTGAAACATAATTGAAACAACAATTAAACATGAACGGCAACACCAAGAGTGAACAGGAATGAAAGTTAGACCTAATTCTCCATATCAGGACTTATTGGAGGGTGGGAAAAACAGTTGACCAGGGGAGTGGAACAGGAGTGTGGACAAAACACTTGACCAGGGGAGTGAAACAGACTATAACAATATATCAGAGGGACAGAGGGCAGACAGCCACATGGACATCCAAAGGCCAGACTAAATAGGTATGATTTGAGCCCTCTCTGAAAGACCATGAGGGAGTGTTTAGTTCTGGTAGGGCAGTGGTCTGGGAACAGGGGTAAATTACCCCAAATGGGGTAAAAATGAAATTCCTGGGGGTAATGGACAGTCACGCTGCCGAGACACAGCCGGGCATGCATATGAATCTATATGCATGCCCGGCTGTGTCTTGGAAGCGCAACCATCCATTACCCCCGTTCCGGTTCTGTCGCTGGCTGGCTGGCTCCGTTTTGTTTTGTTTTGTTTGTTTTGCTCCACCTTTTACAACTTCATATGTACACAGCATTAATTAAGCTCATTAATTTATCAAATAAAAAGCAATGGGTTCCAATATGTAATTTCTTTTTTCTTTTGTTCTGGCAGGGGGTGGGGCGGGGGTAACGTTGGTGTATCTAAATATATTTTGGGGTAAAAGTTAAAAAAGTTCCCTGACCCCTGTGGTAGGGAATTCCATATTTGTGGAGCTGCTACAGAGAAGGCTCGTCCCTGAGTTGCCATCTCTTTAACTTGGGACAGAGGAGGCACTTGAAGGAGAGCTCCTTTAGATTATTATTATTATTATTATTATTATTTATTGTCATTGTGTTACACAACGAAATTCACTGACACCCGTAGACCAAACCAATACACACACTAAGTTCCCGACAATCCCCCCAACCCCCATACCATCCACCCCCTTAAAATTCCTCTTCTAAACACAAGCATCCACACAATAGACAATAGTACAGTCCGACTGCCCCTATCTACTGATACTTAAATTCGTTATTCAATGCTGTCATGGCTCTAGGGTAAAAGCTGTTTATAAAACGTGTCGTCCGAGTCTTGATGTTCCTATATCTTCTTCCAGAAGGCAACAGTTCAAAAAAGTTGTAAGCAGGATGAGAAGAGTCTCTAAGGATGTTATGTGATCTCTTTAAACAGCGGGTGGCGAAAATGTCATCAAGGGTGGGTAGCTGAAGCACGATGGTATACTGGGCCACTTTAATAATTCTCTGTAGTGCCTTTTTATCCCCTACAGAGCTACTCCCATACCATACTAAGATATTATATGTCAGGACACTCTCGATGGTACTACGATAATAGGCCAGAAGTAGACGCTGAGAAAAGTTCATCCTTCCAAGCACCCTAAGGAAGTACAGCCTCTTCTGCGCCTTCTTCACCTACATATCGACATTTAATGTCCATGTGAGGTCCAGTGAAATGTAGGTACCCAGGAATTTAAAACTGCTAACCCTCTCCACCTCCTCACCATTTATATACAGAGGCAAATACGCATCTCTTTTTCTCCTGAAATCAATTATGAGCTCTTTAGTTTTTTTGGCATTGAGTGTAAGATGATTTTCTTTACACCACAATATCAGCCCTTGTACTTCCTTCCTGTACGCAATCTCATTATTCTCATTGATAAGCCCCACCACTGTCGTATCGTCTGCAAATTTAATAATAATATTGGTGCTATCCAGTGAGGTGCAATCGTGTATATACAGAGAATAAAGGAAGGGGCTTAGCACACAGCCTTGAGGGGCTCCTGTGCTTAATATTAAAGTAGAGGAGTAATGAGATCCCATCCTTACTGACTGTGGCCTGTTCGTCAAAAAATCCTTTATCCACATACAGATCTTCTGGTGTATGCCCAGATTACACATCTTAAGAAACAGCCTACTAGGTAGTATAGTGTTAAAAGCCGAGCTGTAGTCCACAAATAACAGCCTTGCATAAGTACCTTGTTGTTCCAAATGCCGCAGTACCATATGAACAACAATAGACACAGCATCATCTGTAGATCTGTTGCTCCTATAGGCAAATTGATATGGATCCAAGGTAGATGGAAGACTAGCCTTAACATAATTCAACACCAGTCTCTCAAAACATTTCATGATAACAGGTGTTAGGGCCACAGGTCTATAAGAGGGCGAAACAGTATGTATGGTCTAAGATGATCTAAGAGGGCGAAACAGTATGTATGGGAGAAGGCGGTCCTTTAGATAGGCTGGGCCTAAGTCATGAAGGGCCTTAAAAGGTCAGTACCATCATCTTAAGTTGGGGTCAGAAGTGAATGCACAGCCACTGCAGCAGCTGAAGGAGTGGTCCTACTGAGTCAAACCGTCTAGCACCTGTCACCACCCGGGCTTTTGTAGTAACTGTAGCTTCCGAATTGTTCTCGAGGGAAGCCCTACATATCGCGCATTACCATAGTCTAGCCTTGAAATCACTAATGCATGGACCACCATGACCAGGTCAAAACAGTGCAAGTATGGTCAAAGTTGGCGCACCAATCGAAGCTGGGCAAATGCACCCCTAGCCACAGCTGCTACCTGGTTCTCCAGAGACAGCTGAGAGTCCAGGAGCACTCCCAGACTGTGCACCTGTTCTTGCAAGGGAAGTGTCACTCCATTCAGAGTGGGTGAAAGTGCCTGCATTGAGGGTTTCCTGACCAGGGGGACTTCTGTCTTTTCTGGATTCAGTCTTAACCTATTGGCTTTCATCCATACCCCAACTGCCCTCCAGGCACAGCCTCTTCAGTTTGGATAGTAAAGAGAAATAGAGTTGAATGTCATCAGCATATTGGCGACACCCCACTCCAAACCTCCGAATGATCTCCCCCAGAGGTTTCATGTATCTATTGAAGAGAATGGGGGATAGAATAGAGCATCTAGGATGTTTCGTGACTGAGTGAAGATGAACCTGGATCTTCCAGGTCTAAGTCAGACCTGGCTAGCTTTCCCTCCACTCCTCACCCCACCCTTTGGCAAGGTTACAAACAAGGTGGCCCTTAGGCCAGGAGATGGGGTATATCCAAGGAGGGCGAGAACAGCTGACAGTCCACGTCTCATGATTCCCATAGACTTGTCTGAGAGAGAATGCAGGAGACAAGGCAGAGGCATAGCTGGCCATTCTGCTGCAGTCTGGCATCGATGGCACGACAGGTTCCAGGGCTGCGATCCACAGGCTAAGAGCCCTTTGGCTTTTGGCCTTTCAGCTCACACATCTGGCCAAGCCTTGGAAGTTAAAGGAATACCTGGAAAGAGGGACCATGAGAGAGCAGCTCGCTCAGCTGGTGGTCCTTAGCATAAAATGGGATGTCCCTTTGCAGGACCAGGGTCCCCTCCCCTCCCCTCCCAGATGCTGTCTGACCTAGCCTTGGAAGTTAAAGAAATACTTCCAATACTGGCGTTCTCTCTCGGGAGAGATATGAAACAGCTGGGCCGATGCTTGGAACGACGATGGAGGAAAACGCGTGAGGAATCTGATCGTGCACAAGCTATTGCCCATTTCAGGACCTATTCAATGGCAACAATGGCAACGAAGAAGGCATCCTTCTCTGCTGCCATTGCATCCGCAACCAGTCGCCCAGCAGAACTTTTCCAAGTAGTTCATGAGCTGTTGCACTCGAATCCCTCTGCAAACGAGGCAGAGTGCTCGACTGACCGTTGCAACAAATTTGCAAAGCACTTTGCAGACAAAATTATTCACATTCGCCATAACTTGGATTCTGATCCAGCTCCTCAGACTGTCACCCATACTCCCAGGGACACTGAGATGACATCTCAGACTACTATAATGGATTCCTTTCAGCTCATAAAACCTAAGGAGGTAGATGAGATCCTCAGAAGCTTGAAACCATCCTCTTGCCCACTTGACCCCTGCCCAGCTTGGCTAGTACGAAAGGCATGGGCTGGGCTAGCTGATTGGTTGGAACCCATTATAAATGCATCCTTGCGGGAGGGGGTGATGCGAAACATCCTGAAGATTGCAATTGTCCACCCCCTCCTGAAAAAAGCCATCTTTGGATCCCACTAATTTAAACAATTATCGCCCAGTTTCCAACCTGCCTTTCTTAGGGAAGGTGATTGAGCGGGTGGTAGCATCCCAGCTCCAACGGTTCCTAGAAGAGACAGATTTTCTTGACCCCTTTCAATCTAGCTTCAGACCAGGCTTTGGGATAGAGACAGCTTTGGTCGCCCTCATGGATGACCTTCACCGTGGACTAGATAAGGGAAAGGCATCACTACTGGTCCTGCTTGACCTCTCAGGTCAATGATACAATTGATCATATTATTCTTCTAGACCGGCTAGCCTATCTGGGGGCACTGCTCTAATCTAAAGTGGTTCCGCTCCTTCCTGGCCAAGGGGTCCCAAATGGTGATGCTGGGGGACACCTACTCGGCACTCTGGCCTTTACAATACGGAGTGCCTCAGGGCTCTATTACTTAGATAATCTAAGCAATAAGATAATCTAAGATCATCTAGGATGCTTCATGACTGAGTGAAGATTTGAACCTGGATCTTCCAGGTCTAAGTCAGACTTTCAAACCACTACCATTATTTAGCTTAAAAAAATTATTTATTTTTTATATTAATTGTGATGCAAAAAGGAGCTCAATGAAGTTGCACATTATATGTCCAAGAGCCACATGCGGGTTGCGAGCCACAGTTTGGCCACCCCTGCTCTACGGTCTGTACGGGAGATGGAGAGAATAGCAGAGCCAAGATAGGCTCTACTAGCCACACAGTCCAAGGCAGGATGTTGGTGTGCTTCCACACCAGGGGTGGGGGAGGTACTTTTTCCAAGCAGAAGAACTTGTCATGCATTCCAGATGGAAAATAAACCCTCAGGTTATATGAATAATGGAACAGTGGCTTGAGTGAGGATAGTTTAGAGGAGGAATGGGAATTGATGTGGAGCAATAGTTTAAAAAGTTATTTCAGGGAGTGTTTTTTTACACTTCACTGGTATTTGATTCCCAAAACATGATTGTTGTAGTAGTGATGATTGTAGTGATGATTGTTGTAAGGAGGCGGCAGCAGGAATTTAGCAGGCTTGTCTAAGGACAATCAGATTTTGAGAGGAAATCTTGCAAAAGATTGAAGATACGACTGGCCATTCTTGATCACATGACCCCAAAACCATCCTGTCTGGATATGTTAAAGAGACGGTTTTGGTTGTTGCTCTGAATTAGTGACATGTGTGTTGACAGCACCAAGAATTTGTGCAGCACCCAAATAGAAATTTCACAGTGCTGCAGCAGTTCAAGATTGACTTGAAATTGATTGGAATATAGCTTTGATGTCCAAACTTACTGATTGCAAGAAAGCATTGGGAGGAGAGGATTTAGACAGATCTATGAAGAAATTGAGTTTATTACATACTGGAAGTGCAATGTTCAAGATGGCCTGTTATTTTCTCTTTTATAATCATAAATAATGTATGATTTGGGAGTTAAATTTAGTGAGGGCAAAAGGAGGTAACTGGTAAGGGTCTGTATGATGTTTTCATATGTTTGTATTAAGAGTAATTGGATTGGATTTTTTATATGTTTTAAGAATTTTTTTTAAAGCATTTCTTACACAGATTCACCAGAAGGTACTATTGTGAGCTATGCTGGTAGAGTATGCGAAGTGGAGACATTTTTTCTTATATAAGGCTTTGGGTTCAAGTCTTTGGAGACCCTGAGTACCAAAGCCCAGTTTGTTTGTTTATTTATTAGATTTATATACCGCTTTTCTAAATTCCAAGGCGGTTTACAAAAGTTAAAACCATTTAAAACAACATGTTAAAAATTAAGATCAATTAAAACACATTAAAATGATAACAACCATAAGAAGAGCAGAACATCCCAAATATAAAAACAGCATAAAGTTAGTAAACAGGTTTAAAAAGTTGTAAAATTTCTTTTAAAAGGGGTCCCTAGTACCTCCCTCTCCGGAAGTCAGATGGAACAAATAGGTCTTTAAACCCCACCGGAAACCATATACTGAGGAAGCTGCCCTCAGATCTTCTAGGAGCTTATTCCAGAGATGTGGTGCCACAACCGAGAAGGCCCTGTTCCTTGCCACACCACCCTGCCTTCAGATGGCGGCAGAACCCTAAGAAGGGCCCTCTCTGATGACCCCAGGGGACATGTAGGAATGTATGGGGGAAGACGGTCCTTGAGGTATCCCGGTCCTATACTATAAAGGGCTTTATAGGTCATCACCAGCACCTTGAATGGGGCTCAGAAAGGAATGGGCAGCCAGTGTAGCCACTGGAGCAATGGCATAGCAGATTCTGCATGCTGGGCTCCAGTGACCAACCGAGCTGCTGCATTCTGCACTAACTGCAACTTCCAAACTGTCTCAGGGGTAGCCCCATGTAGAGAGCATTACAGTAGTCTAGCCAGGATGTCACTAAGGCATGGACCATTGTCATCAGATCTGACACAGGTATGGCTGCAGCTGGTGCACCTGCCAAAGCTGGGCAAAGGCCTCCCTGGCCACCGATGCCACCTGGGCATCGAGGGACAGCTGTGGCTCTGGAAGGACTGCCAGGCTGCAGACCTACTCTTTCAGAGGGAGTGCTACCCCATCCAGAGCAAGTTCTGTGTCTAATACCTGCATAGTTACCTTCCGGATCCAGAGGACTTCTGACGTGGCCGGATTTTATCTCAGTTTATTAGCCCTCATCCAGGTCCTGACTGCTTCCAGACAGCACCCCAGGACTTCGACAGCCCCCTTGGAACTTTGTGGAAAAGAGAAATAGAGCAGAGTGCCATCCATATATTGGTTGCACCCAACTCCAAATCCCCAGATGACCTCCTCCAACAGTTTCATGTAGATGGATGAAACCACTGGGATGGGGGATAAGATGGATCCCTGAGGCACCCCACAAACCAATGGCCAGGGTGCCTGTTCCGCCAAATCTCGTCCTGCAACAGAGAACTTAAAGTTAGGTTCTGCCAAATTCACTGCCGGGCCTCCCCAAGGATTTCAATGCCCACATTAGGCTAACTCCCCACAGAGCAGCCTCAGAGATAGGCAAGAGGGAGGGGGCTCAGTCACCCACTGGGCCTCCTCTCTTTCAGCAGCTTTTGTTTGGGATCACTGGCTGGCCAGCCTCCTCCAGACTGCCCTCATCACTGGCTTTGCTCCAAACAAACTCCACCACCAAACAATAGGCAGTCAGCTTGTCCCAGCTACAACTGCCTCCTCCACTGGTGGCTCCAGGGGCATGGCAGCCAAACAACTGTTTCCCACAGTCAGCTTACCTTAGACAGTCCTTCCTCTAGCCAGTCCTTCCTTCAGGCCATCCAACAGGCAGGCAGTCCGGCCATCCAGCACCTGCCTGGTGCCCTCCTCCAGGACCTTCCCAGGTCCCATCCCAGCTCCCTTCCTCCCTCTGCTGTCTCCAGCTTTATACTTAGGCCAATATACTTAGGCCAATCAGTGGGCAGGCATTAATTCATCAGCCACGCCCATCTGCACCTGTGCAAGGCCTGCAAATAGCTTCTGGGATTAACCCTATAATCCCTGGTTTATCTGGGACAAGGGGCTTTTGCTGATACCACTCCCTATCCTCAGGGTGGCTCCTGCCTTTTCCAATACAGTGCTGACCAGGTGTCCTCCAGTCTCACCATCTGGGTCCAATCTGTCAGGAAGGAGCGGAACCACTGCAAAACAGTGCCTCCAAGCCCCAACCTGGCCAGCCGGTCCAGAAGGACACCATGGTAGATGGTGTTGAAAGCTGCTGAGAAGTCCAGCAGGACCAACAGGGATGCACTCCCCCGTCATCTCCTGCACAGGTCATCAACCAATGCCGTCTCTGTCCCATAGCCCAGCCTGAAACCAGACTGAAAGGGGTCCAGATAATCTGCTTCTTCCAGAACTCCCTGGACTGGGACGCTACCACCCTCTCAATCACTTTGCCCAAAAATGGGAGGTTGGACACAGTTTGGAAATTATTCATGACCCACAGCCCCATAGAGAGGATTTTTTCAGAAGAGGGCAAACCACCGCTGCCTTTAAGGCTTTTGGCAGCACCCCCCATTCAAGACAGTTGGCTTTCCCAAGTTCCTGAAGATTAAGTGAGTCACACATAATCTTTAGAACAGTGGCTAAAAGAATTGTGTGGTATTCACAGGGTGATATTAAGGCTTCTGAGGAAAAGTAGCTTTTGCATTTCAAGGTCTGAGGGTGCCTTGGTATAGTGCTGTCTCTGTGCTTGCTTCTGGGCCCTGTCAGGAGGTGGGGACATACCCCATGATGTTTTGGGGGCACCTGAAGTGGGATCCACTCTCCTTCTTTAAGAGCACAATCGTATCCTGGAGTTAGGCTGGCACAGTTAGGCCAGCAAAGTTTGGCTGGCACAAGGGACACTGTAAAGTATGTTTGGACCACTCTCAGAGTCAGAGAGGCCAGCACAGAGACATGAGCCATCCTCCCTGACTCCGAGAGTGGTCCAAATGTGCTTTACAGTGGCCCTTATGCCGGCCAAACTGTGCTGGCCTAACTACAGGTTAGGATTGTGCTCAGTGATGTCATTCAAATGATTTAGGAACAGGAACTCACTTTTGATTGGCACTTGTCGGGAACCCAGAACCAGCCACGGAGCCCGTTAGGATCCGGAACGCCCGTTCTGGTCCGTTCCCCCTGAATGACATCACTGATTGTGCTCTAACAAGCGTACACGCATGTGCCCTCAACCCACCGACGCTTTCTCATCCTTTCTTCCCTGCCCCAGCTGCATCTTCAAAAAGGGGGGCACAGGAGAATGCTGGGAATGGAAGAGAACGCCACTTGCCCCATCCTCCTGCCTGGGGTGATAGAGGAGGGAGGAGGCAGCAGCAGTGGGGTGATCCAAATACCCCCTACCAACGTCTGTTGTTCTACTCCCATAACTGTTCAGAGGTGCACAAGGAGTGGGTAGCAGCCTGCTGGGCTGCTGCAACCCGGGCCTAGAGGGGCAGCCCCAATTTGTCATGCTCTGGAGATGGGTCTGGGCCCTGTAACTTTTGTTCAACCTGCTCATTTCTAAAGAAACAGGTTGCAGAAATAATCAGAAGACTTTTCATCTCCAAAGAGACTGTTCACAGTGCTTGAATTATGGGGAGATAGTGAGGAGGCCCTTAATGAAATCCAGAAGTCCCATTTTTTACCAATCCATGGCTCCACTGCAGTCTTCTGTAGCAATGGGGACAGCCAAGAATTGTCTGTAGAGATTGCGAGGAACTTCTCACTGCTCAGGGAATTAAGAATGCTGTAAACCAGGGTTTAATTAAGATCTGATTAGGGTACATACGCTCCACCACTTCTTGGCCTGGTCACAGGTTATTAAATAGAAATATCTCTAATGTCTGAGGCTGTAGAAATTAAGCTGTAAAGCTTTATTAATCCAAATTGGAGTACTGCAACAGAACAGTACAAGATATAGAATAAAATATAAAACAAGATGTAAAATGCAAAAAAATTAAAGATTTAGATGGTATACAAGATATATCCATAGTGGCTAAGATGCAAGTACAGTAGAAGATAATGAGAAAAAAAAACATTTTTTAAAGGATAATGTGGGCACTTGATTGTTCATGAGAAACAGGGAAATTACAAGAGGTTTTTATCCCCAGATTTAGACCTGCACAATTATTATTATTATTTATTATTTATTATTATTATTATTATTATTTATTTGATTTTTACCCCGCCTTTT
>JAJKFI010000076.1:2339308-2354752 GCA_029204185.1 Lerista edwardsae
AGCAGAGCCAAATGGTGCCTGAGTTTGCCGTCCGGCCCCCAGCACAGGGAACCCCGTGAAGAACAAGCAAGATGGCATAGTTATCCCTCCCCTCCCCCCCCAAAAAAAGTGACAGCAAACTTCTATGCAGCTATACACATTTATTAGGCACAAGATTTCCCCACACATTTAAAACTCCATATTGGGAAACTGCATTCAATGGAAGAAAATTCTGAAGCTTGAATTTGTGTGGTTTGAATATACTCAAAAAAATGGGCTGCTATTTTGCGGATTAAAGTACAGAATTTCCTTCTGCCTGGTGAACCAAGTGATGCTCAACAGCATGCAGAAGCTCAGGCTGTCTCGAAGCAGCTAACAACATCCTAAACAGAGGAATTAATAATATTCAAATCAGCACTCTCATCAAGTCAGGGACATAGTCATTCAGCCAATTGACTGAGGACCTCTAAATTGAGGACCTAATTTCAATGATGACCTTAAGTACAGTCTTTCCCTTCCTAGCAATTATAGCATAAACCCTACAAGACAGAACACTGATTCCCATTCATCAAGGCAAAGCTCAACAAAACATTCAGGATACAAAAGTTGAAAGGAAGTATCATAAAACTGACAGCCCAGTTCTAATTCATCTTGTTGTCTCGCGTGCTCAGGCGCGCCCGGAGGCCCAAGCGTGCCCCATGGCAGGCGCTGAAACTGCGCCCCCCCATGTCGCCCCGCCCCCGCGCATTACTCAGACGCGCCTCCCTTACCCTAGAAATGCTCTATTTCCAAGCGTAAGGGAGGTGCGGGCGGGAGGGAGGGGAGAAAACCGTGCGGTCTCTCCTGGACTGCACGCAATGGCACCCCGCCGCTGCCCAGCACCCCATGGCTCGCGCCATGGGGTGCTACAGGTAAGATACGCACCTGTGTGTGCTCCCTTAGGCATCTGGTGGGCCACAGTGAGATACAGGAAACTAGAATAGATGGGCCTTTGGCCTGATCCAGCAGGGCTCTTCTTATGTTCTTATGTTCTTATATTCTTATACTTAATGGCCATCATCTTTGTGCCTCTTCTGCCATAAAGCAGTCATCGCCCCTTGTAAAAGGTGCTTCAACAATACTCTATTCACCGTTCTGCTGGGAACATTGGTGGAAAGGCTTGAGCCTTACTGTTGGTGCCAGTGGTAGCCACAGCTCCTTTCTCCAAGGACCTCAGGTTGACAGGTGGCCCACCCCTGTGCTTAGGCTAAGTGATGGTGACTAGAGCAAGGTCACTTACAGCACAGTTGTGTACATGTTTACTCAGAAATAAATCCGACTGTGTTCAACATGGCTTACTCTCAGGTGAGTGTCTGTAGGATTGCAGCCCTAATGAGCTTCCTGGCGGAGCAGGAATTGAACCAGGTCTTTCTGATCTTAATCTGACGGACACTCTAGCCACTACACCTCTCTAGTCAACAGCTTCCTTCCTTTCCCCACACACTTACCCATGTTGCACTGTGAACGCATAACATGTGTTGAGATGAAGCAGGAACAGTGAACTGCATAACATGATAATGTCAAAAAAGAGATAAGAGGCAGAGCCAATTTACGAAGTGGATAACCAAAGCAGAGAATAGTAGGAGAAGGGGAAAGTTAATGAAAAAAGGACTCCAGTTAGTAAGACCTTTTGAGACTTGTTTAAAGGCATAGCAGTCACGCTCTCTGCAAGAGGTTGCTTGAAGCAATGAAAAAGTGGCCCATTATTATTAAAGGCATTAGGAAGAGGGAACGGTAGAGAGGTGGCTGAAGCTGCTGTAACCCATGTTTTAAAATTCAGCATAATAAATGAAATTTTGGAAGTCAACAAAATGAAATGGGTCTGTTGAAAGCCATAACAAGGTAGTTTTGTTCCTGGGGACATTAAGAGACTTGTTTATTCAATTCACTCTACTACGCTGAGAAAGGAGACCAGTAATTGTGGGCCATGCTGGCTTGGAAAGGAAACCAAGAACAGCTGGTCTCCTGCATCTTTAATTGGCCAAGGGATTTTCAGCCAGTCCAGTTTTTCTCACCCATCAGTGACAGGCTGCACCTGCCAATAAGACATTTGTAAAATAAACCTGTTGTGTAGGTAGAATGCAGTAAAGGCTACCTTAAATGCTATCTCTGTCTTGTGGGCTTGGTGTTCCCTTCCTTGACCTGTGGTTGACTTTCAGGACCACATAGGGAACTCATTTCTCCTTCAGACGAGAAGACTTCTCACAGGGAGGTTTGGCAGATACCTTGGTGGCCCAAGGTGTCCAATTTGCAAGGCACTTGGCAGTTCAAATTGCATGCATCTGCTATGACTTGGACTCCACTTTGTCATTTCCCAAGGACATGCCTTCTGAATTTTAGTATCTCACTACTATGGATTCTTCGGATCTTTTTTTTTTTGTAAGTAATTTTTATTTCTTATATTTAGTTATGGGACAGGGAAATAGATACACATAGGTTAAGGGGAACAAAGGTTACACAATGGGTAGATAGTGGAGGTTTACAGCCATGAATTATAATCGCCTACAATATCTTTCTTCTACAAATATCAGTCACCATTCTTACAACCTCATAAATTTCTTATAATCTTATAATTCAATTAAAGTATAATCTCAATAGCATGTGTACATAATCTCTTATATTCAATTGCTTGCCTATATCTTATTCCTAATCTTGCAATTTCATTTAAGCCTGTTTAGTCCAGTCATAAAATAATTCCTACTATTGGCATATCTTATCTTAATTTTTATCTTTTTGGAAATACATCTATTTCTGTCCCTTACTGGCTTATTATCTTTCATCATATCTTCGCTGAATCTCAGATCCATTTCTCCTCTTAAGGCGTACTACACAAGGAAACAATAGTTGCAGAAAAAATAAATGAGGAAAAATTACAGCTTAATTTATAATAGTCTACAATGCCTTACAAATTTCTATCACCATTTACCATCCTTATAAATTTCTATAATCAAATAGTTCAGTTAAACTATATTCTCAATAGGGTGTGTACAACATCTCCTTAAATTAAATTTCTTCTCTTAAAACATACACTCCTCCATTGGTCTAACATTTAACTGTAACATTAATCTATCAATATTTATCTTATGGACCTTGTACAACCTGAAGATGTGGATGAGATTCTTGGGAATGTGCAGCCAACTACTTGTCCATCTTATGAAAGCTGCCCAGGAGGGACAACTGGTTGAGTAAACAACAGGAGAAGCGGTGCAGTGACAATGGCCAGTAAGTATAGGACACTGGTTGAGTTTTGTTTCTTAATTGAGGCATATCTTGGAGAAGGTGTGGCTCCATCATGCCTTAAAATGATGGTGGCTTGCCTTCTCCAGAAGAAGTCTTGCTTAGACTCCACTACATTAGACAATTACCAGTCTCTAACCTTCCATTTTGGGGCAAGGTAGATGAGCATGTAGTGGCCACCCAACTATAAGGACCTTAGGATGAAACTGATTACCTAGACCAGTGATGGCGAACCTGTGATGTGCCTGTCAAAAGTCACACACCACAATGTTTTGGCTAACTCACTATAGTGTTTTGGGTGACTGTCACCCAGGGCCAGTAGTGTCATTCATTAACCAGGACACGGAACGCGAAGCGGGACTTACCCCTTGATTGACAGGGAGCCCGTGACGCGTCGCCGCCTGCCGTTCCACCATGGGTACTCCTTCCAGGTGGCGCGCCCCTCCGCGGCTCTCCTGAGCACCCAGCGCGCCACCCAGGCAAACGGGCACCCCCTCCGAGGCCAGGGGTGCCCGCGCGGCGCTCGGCAAGGCAGCGACGCGTCAGAACTGAGCAGCCAATCAGGCGGTAAGTCCCACCTCGCGTTCCGTCTCCTGGTTAATGAATGACACTACTGCCCAGGGCCCAGGAGCCCCCTGGGCTGCTCCGAAGGGGGCCCCCCACACTGGTTCATAGAATGGGAGCCAGCCACCCCTGCGACCACCCCGAGGCCTCAGACCGAGGACGGGGGTCCTACTCGGCCACAGGAGGCCGCAGGTGGGCAGTTAAAGAAGCCTGGCCAGGCTCAGGGAAAGTACAAATAGCCTTGGGTGACTCGCTGAGGAGAAGCGAGATCCTGCAAGGAACCGGCCCAGTCTCACGAGAACTGGGCCTGGCAGTGAGACCGGAAGGGGAGGAGCCCAGAGAGACTGGTCGGGAGCTCATAAGGAGCTCAGGCAGCAAAGGGAGAGGAGGTTCCTCCTGAAGCTGGAGGGCAAGTGGAGGGAAGGCGCCCAACGAGCCAGGCAGACTGCCTGGACTCGCACCTGACCATGGCCTGAATGGGGACCATCGAGCGTTTCACTGGTGCTCTGGGTGTGAGGTTTCTTTGGGAGACTGTCCCCATCGCTATTGGAGCTGCAATTGGGGAGGGGAGAATTCTTCGCTTTCTGTTCTGTAGGCGCCAGGCGCTGTACAGAACTGGCTGGCTCCACCCACTCGTCACTGACGTCGTCACTGGCTAGGAACCAGCCACAGGTAGACCTGGGCTCCGCCAGCCTCCGGCTTATGACGTCACTTCCGGTGGGCGGGTCCTGACACGTGCCAATCAAAAGTGAGTTCCTGTTCTTAAATCATTTAGATGCCACCACTGGGCGCACCCCTGGAGCCTAGGGGCACCCCCCCGAGAGACCTCCTCCTCAGCAGGTTCCGGGCCCACAGCCCACCTGAGCAGGCACAGGAACAGGGAGTCCGCTGACACTGAGCAGGGGGTGAGCGGAATGACCCCTGGGGACCACCCTGGCACCAGAGCGCAAGTGGGGGGCCGCCACCCCCCCCAAAGAGGACAAACGCCGAGGATCGACCCAGCGTGCTGCCACTCACAGCGAGACTCCATTTAAGTACTTTTGTGACCGGGCCCTGTGAGGTAACAGGGTCCGAGGGCCCCGATCCGGCAGCTGGGCCTACGGGAGTCCCATGAATGTAAAGTTGCTTTCCAGATTAAACCGATTGTGCCACCCGCAAAAGGCGTCCCGCTGCATCTTTGCTCAACATTGCGAGGCTGCCAGACCGAGATGGGAGCGCACTACCATCCCTGACCCCCGGGAGCAGCCCTGCGTGGATACCCTGGACGTACAGTGACACAGAAGTGTTCGACACCTGACAACAGCTGAGTTTGTTTTACTTGTATTTCATTTTTTGTAATTATTTGATTACCTATATATAATACATAGAAACACACATGAATAAACTGCATTAAAAATGAATATGTAGTTTCTCTTTTGTTTGGGGGTGACACACCAGCCGGGTCAAGTAAGGCATTTGATAAATTTTTGACACATCAAGCCCAAAAGGTTCATCATCACTCAAGTAGATCATTTTTAATCTGTCTCGAGTCAGACACGCACGTCATAGATTCGCCATCACTGGTCTAGGTAATCAGTTTCATCCAAAGGTCCTTATAGTTGGGTGGCCACTACATGCCCCAAAAGGAAGGTTAGATAATATCTTTGGTTGCCCTCTAGGATGACTTTCACCAAAAACTAGAAGGGGAGTGTGTCTCCATCATTTTTGCTGAACCTCTAAGCATCTTTTGCTTCTGCCATGGCCAAGTGGGAGGGGGAGTTTTCTAATGGTAGTTCTACTATCACTAGCCCACAAAGCAAAAAATATTAGACCAAACCTCCTCCTTACATTGATTTTGGTAGAGCAATTCTATCAATCCAGAAAAAAGAACCCAAGACAGAAAAATATATAACCAGAAAGTTTATTAAAACTCCATAAAAATCAGATAAGAAAAAGGTGTTCCCCCAGATCTCAATATAGGCTGGAAGTAAAAACACAATTAAAAGGGGGTTCAAATCTTACAAACCTCTTGGTTTTATTAAAATCTTATAACACAGCCTATAAGATGGAGTTAAAATACTTTAAAAAACAAACAAACCATATCAACTCTATCTCTTTGATTAGTCAAAACCCAAATATGAATTCTCATCACCTCTGACTCACAATCCTACAAGTTGTAGGCTCTTCCCCAGAATAATCCCGAAGAGGAAGACAGGAGCTCTACTTTCTCTGGGGATCTTATCCTTCCCCTAATGGAGCCTCCTATTTGTAATTAGTAACACTCACCCTCACCTGAGATTTTAGACAAGAGGAATAATACTGAAATACTACAAAGCAGGGGAATGAGAGATTGAAAAAAAGAGAAAATCCTATATGGGACGGAGCACTTTCGTAATAGCTTCCATCAACCATGGTCTCCTTCTGAAATGCCCAGCCAAATCAGGTTCTGTTCCTTCCTCCAGGATGGTTTCCTCTGTCCTATCATTCTGGTGGCAGCTGAAAACCATTTAGGGCCGCATCTGGTTTGAAATTTTGTGTGTGTGTGTGTGTGTGTGTGTGTGTGTGTGTTTCTCTTTCCTGTGTCTGTCAATTTCATCATATCCTTATAAAATTGGGGATCCTGTTTTCTTCCATTTGTATCTTTGTCTGGTATGCTTTGTTTCTTATGTCATTTTTTTTTCTTTGACTGTAAGCTGCCTTGGACACCTCCTGGTTAGAGTGGGAAACTGGTATAAGATACTTTTCAATACAGAAGGTGTCTCATGGTCATGGACCATTGGAAGGCTTCCCTTCTCCCTGCCCTTAGCAATTGCTTCCTACTGGCTTGGTTCTGTGCCCTTTCCACAGTGCGCTGCTAAATATCTACTTACTCAATGATGCTGTTCACTGTTATCCCAAGCAAGGCACTCAGCAGATTTAAATAGAAAGTTATCAAAATAAAAGATAATTGTCATGAATGATGACGTGGGGGGGGGAGCGCGAAGGGGAAGGAGCCATTAGTGCATAGGTACTCTTGTCTAATTTACCCACCCACACAGAGCAGAGAGATACCTTGTGCCTTGAACTCCAGCAGATAAAAAGCTTTTGTGGCTCTATTACATGCTCCTTAAGCAGCCAGTTTGTCAACAAGGAGAGATGCCTGGAGAGAGCAGGTCTGTCCCTAGAGGACCTTGAGAGCCCAGGTTAGTACAGATGAAAGTGGCATGCATGCACATCAGCCTCTGTGGTGCAGAGCAAGAACTCCCAGAGTAGCCAAACCAATGAGGTAGTTTTGTGGGCAAAGTGCCCCTTCCTGATCAAAACCAACCCTGACTTGCTACCCAGTACATTGGCATAAAAACACTCTGGTGTACCTTAGGGCGCAATCCTAACCTGGTGTTAGGCTGGCACAGTTAGGCCAGCAAAGATTGGCCAGCACAAGGGACACCGTCAAGTATGTTTGGCACTCTCTGAGTCAAAGAGGCCAGCACACAGATGTGCACCATCCTCCCTGACTCAGAGAGTGGTCCAAATGTGGCCTTGGTACCGGCCAAACTTTGGTGGCCTAATTTGTGCCGGCCTAACTCTAGGTTAGGATTGCGGCCTTAGAGAGGTTCAGAGATGTCACGCCATCCACAGAACTTGAGAACCAGAGAAGGAGCAGCTGGGTCTTCAGAGAGGATTGTGGCTGGGCCTTCTCCAGGTAGGTTGTGCCTGACTCTTGCTCTCCTGGTTCAGGTTTTCATGTACAGTGGAGACTGGTGGGAAACAGTCCCTGGGAAAAAGAGAGGACCAGTGGCTTATTATGGCCCGGCCTATGATGCCAACTTAGAGAGGAGCTGCCCAGTTCCTCTTTTTGTGGAGATAAGAGGGTGTTTTTAAGAGGACAGTTCAGGGCTTTGGAGGCTCTGGTGCCAGGGAGTCAACACGAGAGCAACAGGCAGGTTTCACTCTGTGGTGGAAGCCAGAGCCTCCTACTGGTGCCTGCTGGATTGATCAAGGGAGGAGTGCTGTGGAGGTAGCTCCAGGGAGGAGGGTACATTGGATGGTGGTTGCTGATTGGATGGCAGCAACAGCTGCCCATTTTCAATCATCTTCCTTGCTCTCCAAGTCCGACTCCCCCACTTTAAACAGGAGGAAAGAGGGCAGTAGATTAGGTTATACACTGAATAGTAACTCTGAGCAAGCATGAATGAGGCAAGAGACGAATGAGGATTTTTCTTCCTTTTGGCAGGAGGTGGAAGGGAAATGAGTGTTTGGGGGCAACTTAATGGCTGAAAATGAATTTGTGAGTAATGTAATTGAAGGAGAATGATTGGGTATTTTGATCTCACACATTATCTCTGCTATGTACTGTGCTCTGTTTCTACTGGAGGTTACTAGAGCAGTCTGTGGCCTTGGACAGGCCTCTTATCTCAGTGTAGCACTTGGGTTTCCACAATGGCCAATCAGATTCCTCTGGGAAAGTGATGACAGCAAGCAGGGCAGGAGCCCTCCTCTCTGGTTTGTCCTAGCACCCAACATTCAGAGGTGCTGCTCTGAACCATAGTCAAGGCTCCATTTAGCTCATAGCTGGCAGCAGATCTTCCATTTGCTCAGCAGAGGTAGAACAAAAGGGGACTCTAGTAGCAGTCTCTGAGCAAGGTGAGTGCATCCTGAAGCCCCAGCCAGCCCCAAATGTTCAGTGTAGGTTATCTTGTGCCAAAATTACACCTTCCCACCAAACAGCATTAACCTGGCGCCTGATGTCCCTCGCTGAAGAGGCAGCAAAGCTGGTGGAGCTGCTGAAAAGGCCCTGCTCCTGGTAGCAATCAACCAAGGTTCATTCAGTGGCAGCAGGAACCCAGGCATGATGTCTGATGTGGAACAGAGCACATGAGATAGCACGCATAAGAGAAAGGGGTTACTAGGTACTCGGGTCCTTAGTTGTGCAGGGTGTGAAAGATTAAAATCATCACCCAGGTTGAACCTGCACACAGACACAATCACTAGATAAGGTAAATCAAGCTATCAGAACAGAATGCCCTAATGAGCTGACTCCTGCCAGTAACCTAATAGCAGCATCTTGTTCTACTGAGAGCGCAATCATAATCCTGAGCTGGCCGACGTGCCTGCCCCATATCCAACCCGGCATTGGGACTGGGGCAAGGGGAATACATTCCTCTTCTCCCAGGTAATGTGAAGCAGTCCAAATTGAGCTACTTGGAGCTAAACCAGCAAAATCAATGGCACAACTCTCTAGTGGCCCAGATCGGGGACAACTGGGCTGGGGGTTGGGATCCAGCCCAAGTGCTGGATCCTGTTTCCACCCCCTTCCCCAGGCCGGTCCACCCATGGTCCCATCTGCCTCTGCCTTCCCCCCATGCCATTTCGCCTGAACTAGGAACACAAGATGCTTCCAATATGGACACAACCTTAAAAAACGTTTGCAGGTGGAAGAATCCTAAAATCCATTAGCACTCAGTTTAACTCCTTGTCTTCTTCCCTCCCCTCTCTCTTTGGAACAAAGACACAGCCAAATAGTTGAAACTGTGAAGGGGCATACATAAAATTTACCTTTGATCACAGTTCTATTGCCACTGCAAATACCACACAAAAGGATTTTGAGGGTGGAAGTGGGGTTTTAGCTTCATTCAGGAAGATACAGTAGCACACAAGAAAGAGGAGAGTTAATCTTCCAAAAGCCATTTGCCATTACCCTCTTCTATAACAAAAAAGCATTTGCACGCATGATACAGACAGCTCTTTCCAGGGTCCATGCATTACTTAATTAATTACTCACTTTAATTACTTAATTGCATCCAGGGATGCTTAATAGCACTTGGTTTCTTAATGATGTGACTCAGGATAGCCTGTAGTTTATCACCCCATTTCAACAAAGGGGATCCATGAATGGAAGCAGGTTAAAATGCCAGCAGCCAAGGCAGATGCAGGCTCATGCCTATTAATTCCTTAAAATGCTCACTTGAGCCCCATTGAAATGGCTGGATGTGTCCTTTGATGCAAGTGGGGTTATGCATCCCTCTAGCACACAAGCCTAGCCTAAAGTTGAATTAGTTGAACTACAGCCAGCGTGTTCAGTTCCTACAAAATATTTCTACATTGTATTTTGATAACAGACGACACTTGTTCAGCTGTCTACTTCTCTGTTTCCTTTTTAAGCTCTGTTTCACAACTCTTCACACTAGGATTTCTTATGGCAAGACATCTCACTAGAATCTCTTAACTTCACTCCCATTCGGGGTAACCAGATGTCCTCTTTTTCCAGGGCACGTCCTATATTTCAACCTTCTGTCCTGGGTAAGTTTCAAAATGTCCTACATTTCAAGAGAGCCGGGGGTGTCAGCGTCAAGAGGGGCTGCCCGCATCACTTGCTTGCGTGTTTGTCCTTTTTCCCTTCATTTGTTGGGTTGCATTAGAGGAGGACAAGCCCTCCTAAAATCAATATACAGTATATGAGTGTTTTAGCTCTTATTTTGTAATGTCCTATATTGTTCTTGAATGCCCTACATTTTGGGGTGTTGTGTCCTCCTTTGTGGTTATGACATCTGGTCACACCCTGCTCCCATCCTTCCAACATACCTTGGTCATTCAGATGACATCGTACTCCAGTGTCTATCCCTGGGAATATACACTGCTCAAAACAATAAAGGGAACACTTAAACAACACAATGTCACTCCAAGTCAATCACACTTCTGTGAAATCAAACTGTCCACCTAGGAAGCCACACCGATTGACAATCAAGTTCACATGCTGTTGCACAAATGGAGTAGATAGCAGGTGGAAATCATAGGCAAGTAACAAGACACCACCAATAAAGGAGTGGTTCTGCAGGTGGTGACCACAGACCACTTCGCAGTCCCTATGTGTTCTGGCTGATGTTTGGGTGACCTTTGAATGCTGGCGGTGCTGTCACTCTAGTGGCAGCATGAGGCGGAGTCTGCAACCCACACAAGTGGCTCAGGTAGTGCAGCTCATCCAGGATGGCACATCAATGCGAGCTGTGGCAAGAAGGTTTGCTGTGTCTATCAGTGTGGTGTCCAGAGCATGGAGGTGCTACCAGGAGACAGGCCAGTACACCAGGAGACGTGGAGGAGGCCGTAGGAGGGCAACAACCCAGCATCAGGACCGCTACCTCCGCCTTCGTGCCAGGAGGAACAGGAGGAGCACTGCCAGAGCCCTGCAAAATGACCTCCAGCAGGCCACAAATGTGCCTGTGTCTGCTCAAACGGTCAGAAACAGACTCCATGAGGGTGGTATGAGGGCCCAACGTCCACAGGTGGGGGTTGTGCTGACAGCCCGACACCATGCAGGACGTTTGGCATTTGCCAGAGAACACCAAGATTGGCAACCTCGCCACTGGCGCCCTGTGCTCTTCACAGATGAAAGCAGGTTCACACTGAGCACATGTGACAGACGTGACAGAATCTGGAGATGCCAGGGAGAACGTTCTGCTGCCTGCAACATCCTCCAGCATGACCGGTTTGGCAGTGGGTCAGTAATGGTGTGGGGTGGCATTTCTTTGGGGGGCCGCACAGCCCTCCATGTGCTCGCCAGAGGTAGCCTGACTGCCACTAGGTACTGAAAGGAGATCCTCAGACCCCTTGTGAGACCATATGCTGGCGCGGTTGGCCCTGGGTTCCTCCTAATGCAAGACAATGCTAGACCTCATGTGGCTGGAGTGTGTCAGCAGTTCCTGCAAGATGAGGGCATTGATGCTATGGACTGGCCCGCCCGTTCCCCAGACCTGAATCCAATTGAGCACATCTGGGACATCATGTCTTGCTCCACCCACCAGCGCCACGTTGCACCACAGACTGTCCAGGAGTTGGCGGATGCTTTAGTCCAGGTCTGGGAGGCGATCCCTCAGGAGACTATCCGCCACCTCCTCAGGAGCATGCCCAGGCGTTGTAGGGAGGTCATACAGGCACGTGGAGGCCACACACACTACTGAGCCTCGTTTCGACTTGCTTTATGGACATGACATCAAAGTTGGATCAGCCTGTAGTGTGTTTTTCCACTTCAATTTTGAGTATGACACCAAGCCCAGACCTCCATGGGTTAATAAACGTGATTTCCATTGATGATTGTTGTGTGATTTTGTTGTCAGCACATTCAACTAAGTCAGGAACAAAGTATTTAATAGGAATGTTTCGTTCACTCAGATCTCGGATGTGTTGTGTAAGTGTTCCCTTTATTGTTTTGAGCAGCTTATATATATAAAGAAGCGTGTGTGTGTGTGTGTGTGTGTGTGTGTGTGTGTGTGTGTTCATTCTGCATAGGCTCTGCAACGCCTGGACTGATCGACACCAAACTTGGCACACAGACACCTTGTGGCCTGGTGACAAACGCTACAAGGATCAGGCCCCCCTCACGCTCCCGCAGGTGGGGGTACGGGGGGTTTCCCATGTGAAAGTGGTCACCTAAGTGGGGAGTGGGCAGTGTCAGCTAAGGTATGACATGGTATGACAAAACAATGCTTGCTGGCCAGGAGGAGTTAGCTGTCCTAGGGTGTATCTAAGTATACACCTAGCTGTCCTAAGGGTGCATCACACCATCCTGAAATAAAACCACAGCACCACCACAGAGCGGTGACGCTCCCTATGCCGTTGGAGTCCAGGTTCGGGGGCCCCTCAACGTGGGAGGCGAGAAAGGGTGCGAAACAAAACATCCGCCATGCCCCGCTGGAATGCCTGCAATGATTGGCTGAGCTGATTGGTAATTTGGTAATTTCGTGTGTAATAGAATCTTGGGATAAATAACTACCCAGGCAACACCGGGTACCAAAACGCTAGTCTCCTATAAGAAGAAAAACATATCTTCACCCTAAATAACTGGCAGCCCAATCCTATCATGGGCACACACTGAAAAATCTCAGAGAGCATGTAAGGTGGCAGTGCATGCAGTTTGGGGGGAGGATCGGGGCAGGGGAGCAGGCTGAACCAAAGTGGGGGGGGGGGGGAGGAGGAGGATCACAGTGGCACTAGCACATGCCAAGATTTGATCCCCCCTTTTCCTGGCCAGACACCTCCTGAGGCTCCGTAGACTTATGCCAGCTAAATAGTTGGCAAAGGTCTAAGGAGACCCATTGGAGGCCGGAAAGCCTACAGGGAGATAAATTACTTAGATCTCTTGGGCTGTCTGATTATGTGCATCCCAACTATAGCATACAGCATGCTCTCTGTTGGCAGCACTGCATGCTTGGGGCTGGCAGGGGATAGTATTGGGCCTCCAGTCAAACAAAAATGGTCTGGCTCAAGTGGCAGTTCACATCCTCTTTGACTCAGGAAGGAGAACAAAGGGGTCCTGGAATCTGTACAGTAGCAAACCTGTCAACCAAGGGACCCCAGAGGAGCAAAGCAACCTGAAGGAAAGAGGTTATTGCAAAGTAGATCAACGCAGGATTGGGAAGGGAACACGTAGGAGCCAATAACTTTGCATTGATTGGGAAGTGGTACAAGGTCAGAATTCCTCCCCATTTCCCCAAGTTCTCTTGCTTTCTCATTCAGTGCCTTATAGCCCAATCATATCTTTCCTCCCTTCCCGCTGGTGCAACTGCACCAAAAATGGGCACACTGCACCCAGTGGGAAGGGAAGGTGGATTGGGGGCTTCAGATGCAAAAGAGAATTTAAATCCCTTACACCTCTGGAAGCCCCCATGCACCTCTGGAAGGTCTCCCCGGACCTGCACTAGTGATTTCACTAGCACAAGTCTGAGGAAAAGGGGCAAGCAGGCTACAGGAAAGAGGGATAGAATCCAGCATGTGCCATTACTCCAAGATCTACCCCTGTCCATATCCTCCCCATCCCCATTATGCCCCAGTTCCATTCCACCCACTTCACCTCTTCCCACCTCTTCCATTGACTTACCTGTTTCCGTGGGCAGTGCATACGGGCAGGCTCTGGCCTTTCTGCTGGCATCCTTGCAGCATGCTACTTAGCGCACTACCAGAAAGCACTTTATGGTGCTTTTTCAACAACATCCAGCAGTGGAACACATGTTCTGGCCAGCCCTGATAACATCAGGCTGTTAACCAGTGGTGGGATTCAAATAAATTAACAACCAGTTCTATGATGTCATAGCCAGAGCCAAAAAAAACCCAAAGCCAGCTGAGGTAAATGAGTGGGTGGGGCCCGGCCATTTAACAACAGGTTCTATAGAACCTGGGCAAACCCCCTGACAGGGGCGAATCTATTTGAAAGGGCGCCCAAGGCGCCCAATGAAAATGCGCCCCTAGGGGCACGCAACGTCATGACATCACATTGTGATGTCATGACATAGCGCCCCGCCCCTTCTAAGAGGCGCGTTCTGTTCGCTGCCGTTGGCCTTAAAGGGCCGGCGGCAGCGAACAGAACGCGGTGCCCCAGCCGCGTTCTATTCGCTCGTGCCGGCTCTTTAAGGCCGGCACGAGCGAACAGAACATGGCTGGGGCGCCGCGTTCTGTTCGCTGCGGAGCGAACAGAACGCGGCGCCCCGGCCGCATTCTTTCTGTTCGCTCGTGCCGGCCTTAAAGGGCCGGCAGGAGCAAACAGAACACGGCGCCGCCCAGCGCCCCCACCCCCCTTGAGAAGCAGGAGGGGGCGCTGGGTGGCAGCGCGTTCTCCTCGCTCCGGCTGGCTCTTAAAGGCCAGCCGGAGTGAGGAGAATGCGGCGCAGGGAGCGGGAGGGCCGTGGGCGCCATTTTGGGGGGGGCGCCATGCGAACGGCGCCCCCTGCAAGATGGCACCCATGGCTCGTGCCACCCCCTGCCACACCCTAGTTACACCCCTGCCCCCTGAATCCCACCTCTGCTGTTAACCTATTAGTTAATCTATTAATAACACTGGCCATACACCAGCATCTTCCAGGGGAGACAATGGATCATAGGTCCTGAGCTTTCATTACTCTGCTGAAAGACCATCACTTCCCATTACATGGATGATACAGGAAATAAACATGGAATCTGAGATCTAGTGTGTGTGTGTGTGTGTGTGTGTGTGTGTGTGAGAGAGAGAGAGAGAGAGAGAGAGAGAGAGAGACTTCTGCTGTTTAAAAAAATTGTGGCATGCCCCATCTGCATATAATATAGTTTTAAAAAATACTGATATACCACCATGGGGTTCCCAGGCAACCTCTAATCTGGGCAATGACCAGAGCCAGAACTGTTTTGCTTCAGCCAGATCATGGCATCATTTGCCTGGATGGAGGGACATCTTTGCTGCAGGGGTCAGCCATGATGCTGTTGCTGGGATGCCTACTCCAGCGCAGGGGAGAGAGAGAGAGAGAGAGGACACAACTTCCAAAGAACTGAAAATGATGGACTCAGACAAAAACTCACCCTACAGTAGATCATTGCTGCAGGAAAAGGGAACTGGAAAGGTAGGAGTCATGCTGAGATTCAGGGTTCAAATAGGACTAGTTGAGCAATCCCACAACATATGGCAGAGGAATCGGCAGCTCCTTGAGAGCTGGGGTGTGTGTGTGGTTTGAACATCTCAAAAGAAATAATTGACAAAATGATGAACATGTGCAGGAGGAGGGTGAGATCGTTACACATCTCTCACTTGCAACCACATTCCACATTGCAAGCACAACAGCAATGAATGGCTGGGCTGCATTTTCCAAGGTACAAAATACCTGGTATTCCTGAGGGTCACAAATAGGGTTTCACCTGGATCCTTACTTC
>JAJKFI010000076.1:2354762-2402500 GCA_029204185.1 Lerista edwardsae
CTAATTTTGTCCCACAGTGGGTGGGAAAGAGTGGGTGCGTAGCTGGGCCAGCAGAGGACGAGATGCTGCAGCTGCAGCCTCATGCAGCGCCTCGGAGCAGTTAAAGGCACAGGCCCCTTTCATTGGGAGGGGACCTGGAGGCACCCTCCTACAGCAAAAATACCATTGTCAATAAGCTGATAGTGCAAAATGTTCCTTTGAGAACTATGGTCTATAACAGTGGTGGCAAACCTGGGCTCGGTGTGTCAAAAATGTGGAAAATGCTTAACCTGACTGTTCTGGCATGTCACCCCTCCCAAATAAAAGAGAAACAATTTTTTTTTACATTTTTTTAAACAATCCAGTCATTTGTGGTGCTATGTATTATATAACGAATGTCAAATACTGTATTTCCCCAAGTATAAGATGCACCTTTTCCCCAAAAAACCGGGAGCTAATAATTGGGTGCGTCTTATTCAAGGGGTGTGCCGGGCAGCGCTGCGTTCTCCGTGCTCCCGCTTGCCTTAAAGAGCCGCCAGCCCCAAAAATGTATTTTTCAAATTTCTGGCCCCAAAATTAAGGTGCGTCTTATACTTTGGTGCGCCTTATACTTGGGGAAATACGGTAATTACAAGAATGAAATACGAGTTTTTAAAAGTCCACTGTTGTAGGGTGTTGAGGAACACTGTGTGTTTCCCAAAACATTGTGGCATGTCACCTTTGACATGCGTGTCATAGGTTCGCTATCACTGATCTATAATGATGTCCAGCTTTCCACGGACCACAATACCTAGTAGCAGCCTTTTGTGTCATGAGGGTGGCAGGATTCCCATTTCCTTGCCTTTGTGTTAGTGATCCAATACTATCCTCAGCTTGAGGCCAGGAGGCAAGATAAGCGCCCCTCTCTCCAACCGCTGAGGAAGAGCCACTCCAGGATTCCATATTGAGGTCAAAAGCCTCCTCTTTCTGTAGAACAGCAGATTCTGCCAAGCTCCCCGTGTCAGAAATCCAACTCCCTGTTTTGATCATCTGCTCTGCCTCCTGCTCTTCGACAGGCCCTTGATCAGCTTGGCACCCATCACATGTCTCTGCAGCGGCTGCCCCAATTTGGGCTCTGGGTGCAGCCTCGCTGGAGACTTTCATCTGTGTGCTTCCCTAGCCAGAACCATAGCAAGTGGCTGGTTCTGCCCATAGAAAAAAAAGAGAAGTGCTTCTCCACCTGTCTCGCATTGTCTGTTTTTCAGCTGGCTCCTATACCTGCACCTTGATAGCAACTTGACATGCAAATATTAGCACACGATGCTGACAGAGGTGTTTGGGCACTGGAAGCAAGACACCAAATAACATAAGAAGAGCCTTGCTGGATCAGGCCAAAGGCCCATCCAGTGGCGTTTCTACAGGGATGGCAAAGCTCTAAGTTTTGCAAGAAGCCTCACCTTGCAGTGGAAATCACTCCTCTCCTGCACCGTTTTAGCCAATCCTCACAGGGAACAGCAATATCCTGGTGTTGCTTACTGGCTACAGCAGCAAGAGAGAGGAGGGATTTATATGACAGGGTAAGGCTTCCTGCAAAACTTAGAGCTTTGCCATCCCTGTAGAAACGCCTCTGGGCCCATCCAGTCCAGCTACCTTTATCTTATAGGGGCCCACCAGATGCCACTGAAAATAAGACGACTGCCTCCTGTTGCCACTCCCTTGCATCTGGCATTATGAACTAGCCTTCTTCTAAAATAAGGTTGCACAAACCATCATGGCCTATAGCCCACAATGGACTCTTCCTCCAGAAATCAGTCCAATTCCCTTTTAATGGCACCTAGGCCAGATGCCATCACCACTTCCTGTGGCAAGAAGTTCCACAGATTAATTACCCACTGGGTAAAAAAGTATTTCTTTTTTGATACTTTCTCATCTCCCAGACCTTTACCTGACCACACTATGTTTTGCCCAAGCAGGCAAGTGAACGTTGTGTCTGCCATCCCTCCTCCCTCCAGGAGGAAGAGGAAGTGAGCAAGGACTGCACATTCAGCTGGGCTAGAGTGCCTCCTCTCTTCAATTGCAAGTCCCTCAAAATCCCCCCCACCTGACCCTTCATGAGGCTAGCCCTGGGTGCTAAATGTCATGTCAAAAACTTCACTTGACAATTCCTGCAAAGCAAACCACTGTTGAAGTCACACATGAGCAGGCTGTGGTTTTTTTCGTCAGTTGGCGACCTTCCAATCTCTTCTCAGCAAGGGGATAAAGGTGTGGCTGTGGTACTTCAAGTTAGGAGCTCCTGCTAATTTGCCACATGTCCATTTACTGAAATGTGTGCAATTGTTTTTCTAAATCACCCATTGGTTAACCATGAGGCAGACAAACCAGCACAAGCCAAAACAACAGTACATTGGCCACATGTCAAGAAAAAGGTCAAGCTAATTTAACATTGGCCAGGTAGTAGCAGTCCTTAAGTACAAGGAGAAATTGACAGGGAGGGCAAGAAGCTTTTCAGCCAAACAAGCCAGCCATGACTAAATTACCTGTTTGTGCAAAATGCAAAAAGAAGGTCTTGTGTTTAGCTCTGCATGTACATAGGAGCCTATTAATGCCAAATCTGGCTCCTATTGGCTCAGAGTTACCTGCCACCTTTTTATGGAAAGGCACCCTAACCTAATCCATGAGAGAATTCATAATGTGGAGTTCCCTATGTGTTGTTAATGGACCCAGCGGCATTATGGACATAAGAAGAGCCCTGCTGGATCAGGCCAAGGCCCCATCTAGTCCCGCTTCCTGTATCTCACAGTGGCCCACCAGATGCCTCAGGGAGCATTATGATGGTCTTTCAAACTGCAGTGAACAGGAGGCATCTTTGCAGGCAAATACAGACATGCCTCAGCATCCCGGACCACCAGCTGTTCCCCATGGCATTGTAGCTGAGTAGAGCCATCACTCGGCTTCTGCGGGGCCTGGGGCAAGTCTCGGCACTTGGTGCCCCTGCATTGGGCATGACCATTCCACTGGGTTTGAAGGTTCAGGCCTGGTAGGCCGACTCTCAGCCAGTGGCCCGCTTGATTAATTTGTGATGCCCCCTCCACAAAGTCAGAATTGGGGCCAGAGACTCTGGGCACAGCTGCACAACAATTAAATAAGGACCAGACGAACAGACTGCCCAGTTTCTATGCCAGAAAGAGCATCCCCTGTTTAGTTTTAGCCTGTCACATAGGTGTTCAGGGCACAGACCAGCCACCCCAAATTTAACCCTCTTTTCTTCCAAGCTAGAAAGAATGAAGCAGGATCTTGATCCAATTTCCCCCCAGCACTGTAAACATAGTTTCTCCTTCTGCTCACACCCAACGGACTGGAGTTTTCCCATCATCCCCTTCCCTTTGGGACGTGGCCAAGCATGAAGCAGAAGTCATCCTCTTCAACACTCCACTCCACCCCACCTCCTCCGATGACTCCTTGGAATAATTAATTAATTGATTAATTGATCTCCAGCCAGTCATATGGGCCCTCCAAGCTCACCCCAGAGGGAAATGAGACTCCAGCCTCTATTGCTGGGTACAGCTGCCTTCCAGGGGGGCCTGCCTGCCTGCCTGCCTGCCTGGGCCATCTGGGAAATCAGGCAGCCTTTCTTCCCAAAGTGGAATTGCATTTCCTTGCCTTGCGTGCTGTAGCAGTGTTGACATGCTGTTTAATTGGTGTGGCTCTAATTTGCCGCCGGCCACACTAATTGATGGCAGCAGTAAAAACGGCACTGACGGGAGGAAGAAGGAGAAGAAAACACTGAAGAGCTGTTACCAAAAGAGCTGGCGGAGGGAATTATTGATATACTGTATAAACACGCATTTCTCTTTAAAGACACAGGGAGACCAGACCTTGCTGTAATCTTTAGAGAGAAAATAGAGTTGAAATGAAAAGCACAGCCCTGCTTGATAAAAGGGATCCAGCTGGATCACAGCAGTGGCGTTCCTAGGTGGGCAAAACGCTAAGTTTTGCAGGAGCCTCTGCTCCTGTGTAACCTGCACCTCACCTCCAGAGCCATTCACAGCTTGGAGAGCAGCACCAGGAATGACTCTAGAAGCAAGGAGGAGGGGCACAAGCTCCTGCAAAACGTAGCGCTTTGCCCCCTCTGTAGAAATATCACTGGATCACAGATAAGTGTAATGCAGAGAATCCCCCTCCCACCAAGACAAGACAAGACAAGACAAGACTCTCTCTCTCTCTCTCTCTGTGTGTGTGTGTGTGTGTGTGTGTGTGAGAGAGAGAGAGAGAGAGAGAGAGAGAGAGAGAGAGATGCAATTCAATGATCAGTATTTTATTATAAAAGTGAAATTACATTGTATAAAAATACCCCTTTTCCCCAAAATAATTAATAAAGAGATGTTGTTACACCCTCATTAATTTGTAGTATATTCTTAGCCTAGAATGGTGCATGCCTGTAATGAATTGGCCCATTTAATTGAAAAGAGCAACGTTTAGGTAGAGTTACCAGATACAAATGGGGGACAGAGTGCCTATACCTTTAACCATTGTATAGAAAATTTGGCAGGTGCAACTTTTGAAACTCTTGCACGATGAGCTGCACCTGCCCTAATTCCCTCGTCTAAACAATGGTTAAAGACATAGGCACTCTGTCCCCCCCCGCCCCCCGTTTGTATCTGGTAACCCGATGTTTAGGGAAGGAGTTCCAGAGAGACTCTTCCTCTCCAGTTCCTAAAGCTACAGGTGGGGAAAGAAGGCTGAGAGGGAAAAAGAATTGAAAAGTGCAATGATAGCTACCCCAATTCCTGAAGAGGTTTGGACTATGCAGACTCCAAAAGTCCTGGGCAGCGAAGAGAGCTTGACACAACACAGAGGGGTGTTGCACCAAGAAAGAGTAACAAGCTAGTTACAATCTTCCAGTATTTAAGGGGGCTGGGCGGGGAGCTATCTCTGTATAGCTCTGGGGAGAGCTGCCTTAAAGTACAATCCTGGTATCTACTCAGCCCAATTGTGCTCAATGGGGCTTGCTCTCAGGATAGTGTGTATAAGGTTGCAGCCTGGGGTGCAATCCTAACTTGCACAGGAGCAGGCAGGCTGGTTTGTATACTTCTATAAAGCCTTCTTATAAGTATACTAGCTTTTTGTTACCCGGCGTTGCCCGGGTGTTTATATCTCCCATCCCTGACCCATTCCTGACCCATCTTCCAATTTTGGGCGTTTTCACCTGGGGCCCCCTGTGCACCCCCACCCCCAGGGGCACTGGGGGGGCCTGACCCCCACAGTGTGTGTCACCAGGCCCGGGTCACCAGGCCCGGGTCTGGCGCCAATTGGTCCAGGCGTCACAGTGGGGCATGGTGGACATCTCGTATCGCACCCCTTCCCGTCCCCCACATTGGGGGGTGCGGACCTGAACTCCCACAGCGTCGCTGGCTGCCTCAGTGAGCCCAGAAACTACAGAACCTAGGACGATCTCGTCCATTTTCGGCCATGTCCACGTGGGGGCCCCGGGCCCCCCCGGGGCGCTAGGGAGGCCTGACCCCCAGAGTATCTGCTGCCAGGCTGGAAGGCACGCGCATGGCGAGTTTGGTGCACATCGGTCCAGGCGTTCCAGCAGGGCATGGCAGATATTGTGTCTTGAACCCCTTCCCGCACCCCATGCCGAGGGGGGGTGAACCCGGACTCCGACGGTGTCAGGAGCAACCCCGGAAACTATGGACTCGACACCGATTTTGGCCGTTTTCGACCATTTTCACTTGTGCCCCCCGCGTACCCCCACCCCCGGGGGGCGCTAGGGGGGTCTAACCCCCGCAGTGTGTGTCGTCAGGTCGCATGGTGTATGTGTGCCGCGTTTCGTGTCGCTCGGTCCAGGCGTTCCAGCAGGGCATGGCGGATGTTGTATCTCGCACCCCTTCCAGCCCCCCACGCCGAGGGGGGGTGAACCTGAACTCGCACAGCGTCGGAAGTGTCGCCACTCATCCCGGCGACCCCGGAAACTATGGATTCGACACTGATTTTTGCCATTTTCGACCATTTTCACGCGGGGACCCCCACGTACCCCCACCCCCGGGGGCGCTAGGGGGGCCCGACCCCTGCAGTGTTTGTGGCCAGGCCACAAGGTGTATGCATGCCAAGTCTCGTGTCGCTCGGCCCAGGCGTTCCAGCAGGGCATGGCAGATGTTGTGTCTCGCACCCCTTCCTGCCCCCCACGCCGAGGCCAAGGCGTTCCAGCAGGGCATGACGGACGCTGTGTTTCGCACCCCTTCTTGCCCCCCATGTGGGGGGGGGGCAGACCCAGACTTCAACTGCGTCGGGAGCGTGGCCACTCATCTCGGCGACCCCGAAAACTGTGGATTTGACTCCAAGTTTGGCCGTTTGTGACCGTTTTCATGTCGGGACCCCCCTGTACCCCCACCCCCAGGGGCGGTAGGGGGCCCCAACCCCCGCAGTGTTTGCGGCCAGGCTGCTAGGCATCCGCCTGCCACGTTTGGGGCCAATCGGTCCAGGCGTTCCAACAGGGCATGGCAGGCATTGTGTTTGACACCCCTTTCCCCCCCCCACGTCAGTGGGGGGCTGAACCCGGACTCCAACAGCATCGGGAGCATCGCCGCTCATCCCGGCGACCCCGGAAACGGCGGATTTGACGCCGATTTTGGACGTTTCCGACGATGTTCACGCAAAGACCCCCACGTACCCCCACCCCCGGGGGCGCTAGGGGGGCCCAACCCCTGCAGTGTTTGTCGCCAGGCCGCAAGGCACGTGTGTGCCGAGTTTCGTGCCGATCGGTCAAGCCGTGGGGGAGCCTATAGAGAACAAACACACCCACACGCATACATACATACCCACCCACGTTCATTTTTATATATATAGACAAAGGGGGCTGCTCAATGGGCTGATCCAGAGGGTTACAATGAAAACAGGTGAAAGGCAGATGTGACTCCAAACATATAAACGCACCAGGCACATTTATTAAAGGATACAGGGATACAGGCAGAAGGCCCTGATGGTTACATTGAAAGGTGGAGACAACCAAAGCAGGTACAGATACAGAGTTGCAGGCAGAATACAGTGATTACATCAAGAGGTTGCATTCAGTGGAGACAATGCAAACAAGATGTGCATTTGAAAGGTTACACAACTGCATTCAGTGGAGACAGGCAGCTGCACAAATGGGATTATCCTCTTTCTCCCAGGGTGTGTGACTTGGAAGGAAAGGCCATTCCAGTTTCCAGACTTTCATACATCCACAATACAATCTTGGCTGGATTTAGAGGTTGGGTGCTGAGGATCAAAATACTGTTTATCAAATGCCAGCAGTAAGGATGCCCTCAAGGAATGGATGCAGGGGAGAGAGAGAGAATTCCCTTCTACTTTTAGGGTGCAATCCTAACCTGAAGTTAGGCTGGCACCATTAGGCCAGCAAAGTTTGGACAGCACAAGGGACACCATAAAGTATGATTACCTTACACCATAAGGTCAGAGTCAAAGAGACCAGCACACAAACGTGCGCCATCTTCCCTGACTCCGAGAGTGGTTCAAATGCACTTTATGGTGGCCCTTGTGCTGGCCTAACCGTGCTGGCCTAACTCCAGGTTAGGATTGCACCCTCAGACAGTCAGGGATCCAGGGGGGTGCAGGGATGGCAAGCCGCATGGGCGTCGGGCGGCAGGGGGGGGGCGCCATTGTGCTGAGTCAGGGCACTTTTTGGCCCGCCCACCCTCCTGTGCTCTTGGAACGCTCCAAAATGGAGCTCTTCCGGGTGCAGGGAGGCGTGGCAGGGAGACGCACGGGGGGGGCACGACATGCCGGGGGCGCAGTTTCGTCGCCTTGCCATTGGGCGCGCTCCCGGCCTGGACCGCCTCTGCCCTTAGACTCTGCCATTATTCCTGGAGAGTTTCTTGGCCTCTGGACAACTCACACAGGTTCTACACTGAGTGGCTATAGCAAGCAATACAGTGTGCCTATATAGTAAGTATGCTTGCTTCGCCAAAAGTGCAAACTGGTAACTAAAATAATCAAGTATTTTGCAAAGTGACCACATGAAACACTTTCCAAGTGCTCTGCTCTGGAGCAATTTTAATTTTGAATGTATTCAGAAACAGGCCCTTGCTGTGATTCTTATCCCCAAAATTAACTCCACCCTTTCAGCCCTCCACAAACCAAAATCTGAATCAGTGCTTGTAGCAAGGACCCACTGATCCCTTTTTATCTCAGTTGGCTTATCTCCATATTCATTTGTTCTTTATTTATGGGGCAGGAGGTGTGGTCTGGAGGTTGAGCTGTCACCTTGCCCGAAAAATGCTAAGCAGGATCAATTGCTTGGATTGGAGACTGACAACCCAATCCTAAGTAGCACTGGAGCAGGCAGGCTGGCAGGCCTGTGCCAAATCCAGAGCCACTTAGGAGTTGGCCAGAACCTCCCCAGCGCAAGGGCACATCCTAAATAGCAGGCAAAGCTCCAAAACGGCTGCATGGCCAGAATTGGGACTGTATGGCCGGGGGGGGGCAGGGCCTAATAGCAGCATCCCAAACCCACCCTCTCCCCGGGCTAGCACACCTGCTGGTCAGCCCACCACCCACCTAGAAACACCCTGCCCCTGCCCAGTTCCCCCTGCCGACACACCCAGAACCGCCCCTGCACCAGCCAATTTCAGCTGGCACAAGGCAACTCTCCACCCTCTCTTCCAGGCTGACACTAGAGCTAGTGTCAGCCTGGGAAACCTAGGGCCGATGCAGGGGTACTGGTCAGTGCCCCCAACATTGCATTGGTGCTACACCCACTAGGATTGTGCCCTGAGATGCTGGTGTATCTCTGCAGAGCAGTGATGTATGGAGGAGTCCTGGCAAAGAAAAATGGATAACAACTTCGAGAAACCGGTCTGAAGCTTGGGTTGCACCTGCCCGTGAGAGCATGGAAAGTGCACGAGTCGGCGGCCAGGATGATGACTGCACTGTGAAAGGAAACACTTGGAGAAATGGAGGCTCTATGAGATGGTCTCATGGAATAATACTTGTAAAAAATCTCATTGGAAAATGGAACTTATGTACATCTTGCCTATGTAAACCACCATGGGTCCCTTAACATTTTCTACCAATGATGCATTAGAGCAACATTGGTAGAAATGCAATCTCCAGTGACTCATTGGTAGAAAATGGAAAGGCAATATCTAAATATTGTAACAATACATAAATAAAAGTTTACCCCACCTTTCCTCCACTTATGCAGGTGCCAAAGGCTGATTTATCTAGGCCATGGGTCTTGCAGCATGTGGGTTTCTATTTTTCTCCCTCATTCTCTGCTACGTTTGCCCAAAAATGTCAGGAGAAGAAGCTGACCCAACAAGCTAGTTTGGCCCACCTCCTCAAAGGGACAGAAGAGGCATCAGTGGTGGAGCTGCTGGGACACCCAAGCCCTAGCAGCTGCCCAAGGACGCCTTGTGCTGACACTGGCCTTAGGGTAGAGCTGTGGTTCCCAAACTGAGACCCGGGGCTCCCTGGGGAGCCATGGAACCAACCAGGGGAGACCATGGAATTCTGGCAAAAAAACTACCATCCTATACAATGTATAGGATTGTAACCCTAATGGGAAGTGTGACAAATGGCCCAGTAGTTTAAGGGAGCTACCATCAAAAATGTTTATGAACCACTGGGGTAGAGGGAGAGCAGTTGGACTGCAAGAGAGTGGGAGAGATGATGGATGTGTGGGGGATGTGTTCTGCCAAATTCCCTGCTGGGTCTCCCCAAGGGCCCTAATGCTGGGTCTCCCCAAGGGCCCTAGCCTAACTAGGCTAATTAGTCTCCCCTCCAGAGCGGCCTCAGAGATAGGCAAGAGGGAGGGGGTTCAGTCACCCACTGGGCCTCCTCTCATCCAGCAGCTTTGTTGGGGATCACCGGCTGGCCAGCCTCCTCCAGACTGCCCTCATCACTGGCTTAGCTCCAAACTACCCTAAGTCTAACACCAACAAACCCCACCACCAAACAATAGGCAGTCAGCTCCACAACTGCCTCCTCCACTTGGTGGCTCCAGGGGCATGGCAAACATACAACAATTCTCAATGGTTATTCCCCACAATAACCTTACCTTATCCAAGCCGGCAGGCACTCGATCTATCCAGCACCTACCCAAGGTACCATCTTCCAGCTCCTTCCTCCGACTTTATCCTGAGGCCAGCCAATCAGTGGGCAGGCTTTAATTCATCAGCCACACCCATCTGCACCTGTGCTAAACTCCCTTCATAGCCTGAGAGCTCATCAGCCTGCAGCTGTGTTCCTGCTGCAGGAGTTCTGGGATTAACCTCATAATCCCTGTTTTACCTGGGCAAGGGGCCATTGCTGATACCATTCCCTATCTCCTTGGGGTATCTCCTGCCTTTTATTTTCCAATACAGTATGTTTGCCATCCAGCAACCCAACATCAAGATGAGGACGCCAAGAACTTCCCTCTAGGGAGGCAATTTGACAAGAAGCGGATGGAGGGCCGGGGAAAGTTGGACATTCTGGAGGCACTTAATTGGTGGAATGACGCAAGCTTGTCGATTCTGTCTGCTTAAGCAAACTTACTAATGAAGAGAAAGGCAGTATTAGTTAATTTGGTGAAGGCAGTGTACAAAACATGGCTTCGAAGAATAGCAGATGCTTTCCGCACCTTGCTTGGATAGCTGCTGGCAAAGTAGGCCATACTGGGATGGTGTATTGGAAAAGGCAGGAGATACCCCGAGGGGATAGGGAATGGTATCAGCAGTGGCCCAGCAGTGGCCCCTTGTCTCAGATTACCCAGGAAGTACAGGGTTAATCCCAGAGCTTCTGCAAGCCTCAGGAGCACAGCTGCAGGCTGATGAGGGCCCTGGCTAGGAAGGGATTAGCCCAGGTGCAGATGGGTGTGGCTGATGAATTAAAGCCTGCCCAGCAACAGACACAGATTGGCCTGCCTCAGTATAAAGTGAGAGGCAGGAGCTGCAGTAAGGAGCCTGCGTAGGTGCTGGATGGATTGCTAAAGGAAGGGTGATTGGCACCAGGTAGGTGTAGGAGCCAGATGGATGGACTGATTGTTACACTAGATAAAGGAAGGACTGGATAAAGGAAGGTAAGGTTGTTGTGGGAGATTATTGGGAGTTGTTGTATGGCTGCCATGCCCCTGGAGCCACCAAGTGGAGGAGGCAGTTGTGGCTTAGGCAAGCTGACTGCCTATTATTTGGTGGTGGGGTTTGTTGGTGCTAAATTAGGGTATTTTGACCTAAGCCGGTGATGAGGGCAGTCTGGAGGAGGCTGGGCAGTTGGTGATCCCAAGCAAAGCTGCTGGAAGAGAGGAGGCCCAGTGGGTGACTGAACCCCCTCCCTCTTGCCTATCTCTGAGGCTGCTCTGGAGGGGAAACTAGTTAGCCTAGTGTTGGCATCAGGGCTCTTGGGGAGGCTCAGCAGGGAATTTGGTAGAACAGATAGACAGAACAATGATCTGACTCAGTAAAGCACTCCAAGCTTCACGTGTTCAATGCATTTTGCAGAGTAGCATCTGCAAAGAAGACAGATCCCTGGCCAGAGCCAATAAATGTATCCAACTTGTGGAAGCCATACCTTCAAAAAGAATGTTGTTAAGCTGGGAAAAGTGAAAAAGGGGGCCATTGAAATTGATTCTAGATATTCAGGGCTAGAATATCTTCAGCATTTGGGCCTCTTTAACTTGGAAAAAGAATAGTTTGTGGACAGGGTTTAAAGCACAATCCTAACCTGGAGTTAGGCCAGCAATGTTTGGCTGGCAGAAGGGGCACCATAAAATATGTGTGGAACACTCTCAGAGTCCAACACACAGACATGTGCCATCCTCCATGAATCCAAGGGACGGGGTCCAAACTCCCTTTATAGCAGCTCTGTGCTGATCTAACTTCAGGTTAGGACTGCGCCCTTAGACATATAAAATTATGCAAGGTGTGGGCAGAGTAGAGAGAGAAAACGTTTCCTCCCTCTCTTACAATACTAGAAGCAGGGGTCATTAAACTAATTGGCAGAAGAATTAGGGTGGACAAAGGGAAGATCTTCACACAGTGCCTAATTGGTCTTGGAACTGATTGCCACAAGATGGGAACACTAGCTCAGGTGCCTCAAAAAGGGATTGATCAAAGACATGGATAACTATCAATAGCTGTGATGCTGGCTCATGCTCAATCTCCATGCTCAGCAGCAGTGTGCAGGGCGGCAATGGCAGGAGACAAATATGCCTTTCTCTCCTGTTTGTGGGCTTCGCTGACCCAGCTGATGAGCCAGTGTGGGAAACAGGATGCTGGATGAGACAGAAGTCCATCGTTCTCAACAGAGACAAGAAAGGAAGGCAAGAGGAGAGGCAAGGGATGACTGTTAGCAACTGCAGACACTTGAGTCTAGGCTTACGTTCTGTTGGCAACAAAAGGTCATGCTAAAGACTTCCATGAAAAGATGCACCAATCCATGCATTCAGATTGGATAATGTGTTAATTCTATGTAGAGCTGCCCTTGAAGACCATCCAGAAACTACAGTTGGCACAGAGCTGCAAGGATGGTGACTGGGGCTGGGTGGTTTGACTCAGGGTGCACTCCTCACTAACTTTCCATCAGTGTAAGCTCTGAGGTAAGGGAACAAACATCCTGCATCCCCCAACAGCAGGATGCAGCACATGCCCCATTGGCCCAGCTATGTCAGTGCTGGAACGTTGGTTAGGATTGCAGAGCGCAGTCCTATACCCCCGTTGTGCCAGCGCTATGCTCTTGCCCAAAAGCTGTTGCAAACGTGCCGTCAAGTGCATCGGCGTCGGTGGTACAGCACTGGACTAGCGCAAGCAGCACCGCCAATGCTCGGCCGCCGCCACAACCGCCAGCAGCGCTGGCCTTGTGCCGGTTGAGCGGCGGCGGCATGTGGTCAGCGCTGGGCCTTGCCGAGGGCATTCCAGAAGCATGCTGGGAGCGTAACTGGGTGGCACAGTGGGAGGAGACGGGTTGTGTCGCAGGATGGCTGTAGTGCCAAATCCTAAACCCCGTCCCCAGCCTCGGCAACCCTAATTTGGGCTGCTCCTGCGCACATGCACCTGCACCTGGAAGACAGCAGGCGCAGATCCGAACAGCCCCATTGGGTTGACTGGGCTTATGTGGGTGTAAGGGGAAAACCTCCCCTTGGCCTGCATGTTGCTGCTGCCGCCGCTGCCTCCTAATGGACTTTAAGATACAGCCCTGTTATGTCAGCCTTACTTAGGATTGGGCTGCCTTTCACATTGTGTCTATTCCAGCAGCAGCCCAATCTACCCAGAGAAACTGAGGAACAGGCCAGTAGCATCACTAGAATTTGCGTCACCCAGGGCGGGAGGTCAGCGTGTCACCCCCCCCTCCCATGATGGCTCTTCTCCTCCCAAACCATACAGCAACTTTATTTATTTATTTAACTATAGTACAAGTCACCCAACAAATTAGTAACCAACAAAAAGCCTGTGGCCAATTTGATGACACTCACACCATTAAATAAAAGTTCTAGTATTAGCTCTGATACATGGAAATGAGAACTGACTCATAACAATGATTTTTTTAAAAAAATGATGATTTTTTAATTTAAAAAGTTGTATTTTCAGTTTTTTGGCCATAGCTTTTGATAGAATAAAAAATGACACTGGTTTTTTTTTCATTGAATTCCTCGTGAAATTCTGCACCCAACAGAATCATGGTATTATTCAATAAAACCGCAATTTTTTAAAAAAAAAAAAATCATGATTTTTACATTAAAAGTTGTATTTTGGTGTTTTAGTTTTTTGGCCGTAGCTTTTGATAGAATGAAGATATTACACTCTGAGTTTTTTCATTGAATTCCAGGTGACATTCCACATCCAACGGTATACAGCATGATGGTGTTATCTTTTAAAACCGTGATTTTAGCAATTTTGGTCTCTAGTTGTGTCTCTCTCTCTCTCTCACACACACACACACACACATACACACACACCTGTATGTGTCACCTGGTGCAGCCCACCCCCTTTCATGATGCCACTGGAACAGACCATTCAGGATGAGGGAATAAATACCAAGGTCACATTAGCATGAAGCTAATGCATGAGGCTGCTTAAGGCTGAGGTTGCTTCCTGATTCCCCAGTTCAGCTCAGTGAGCAGCCTGCAGCTCCATAGCTCAGTGGTAGAGCACATTACCTGCGTGCAAAGATCCCAGGTTTCATGACTGGCACAGTCAAGCTGGGCTGAGAAAGACCCCTGTCTGAAACCCTGAGGAGCCACATCATAATGGGCCAACAGGGAACTCAGTAAAAGGCAGCTTCCTATGAAGTAAGCTTTGGGCCACCCCAAATCAGCCACACTAGTGGCACCAGGATTGCTGTTCCCTTCAAACTGCTCTGGCATGGTCTATGGCCCAATGCTTAGGGTTTTGCTTTTCACACTGTGCATGATGCACCCAGACTCAACTCATAGGAATATGGGGGCATAAACCTAACCTGGAGTTAGGCAGGCACAGATAGGCCAGCAAAGTTTGGCCCTCACAAGGGACACTGTAAAGTGTGTTCGGACTACTCAGAGGCCAGCACACAGAGGTGCACCAACCTCCCTGACTTGAGAATGGTCCAAACACGCTTTATGGTGGCCCTTGTGCCAGCCTAACTGTGCTGGCCTAACTACAGGTTAGGATTGCGCCTTGGGTGTTGTGGAGTTTGTATCCCATCCATTGAGCCATAAGGAATTGAGCTGGGCGGGGCCATTGAGCTCTGGAGCCTAGATTAGACTTTGATAGCAGGAGCTCCCCAAGATCTCAGGGAGAACCCCCGCCCCTTTACTTGCCAAACTAGCCCTGTCACTTTCTGATAAACCACATGCTCACTGATGAGCTATTATTGAGTGTTCCAGTTTCTTTTAAAACAGTGTCATACAGACACTGTTTTCCTGCCTGCCTGCAAACTGTTCCCTTAACACCAGAATGTGTGCATAAGAGTGCAACAATCTTAAGGTCTAGAGATTTAGGCTGACAAATGCAGGACTGGCAACCCTAGAGCACATCGATGTGCATTGACAGCTTTCTTTAACAGCACTCCCAGAACTTCCTCTGAAGGCAACATGAGGCAATGTTTTCCTGGGAAGAGGCACCAGAAAAAAGGAACTGATAAATAGGGACAGTTGTATCATATGGGAGTGTAGAAGGTAGAAAGGGGCCTGGCAAATGAAGGGGTTCTGAGCTCCAGTGGGACTAGGTGACCTCCAAGACCCCTTCCAACTCTAACATTCTGTGATTCTTTTATACTTCCAAAATGCCCAGCTCCCACCCACCCCTTTCTCTCTCCCCTCTCCCTGAACAGCGTAGGTGTCCCTGTTGATCTGCAATTGGCCTGTGCTCTCTGCAGCAGTGCTCTGATACCTCCAGGCACAGCAGCTATTTAATTACCGACACAGCCACCCCTTCGTGAAATTGAATCCCAGTGAGGGCAGGTCAGTATTTAATGGTGTCTGGCCTGAGCCACGCGCAGGCAAGAGTGGGAGAAAGTGGCCTGTCCTTCCCAGAGGGACCAAAAGCAAAGAGATTATTTATTCTAATGAATTGTACTCACTTGAGACGGGCTTGAATAATGTATCAGCCGTGCACCAGGCCAAGCGCAAGGAAAAAACAGGGGTGATTGCAAGGGGGTGATTGCTCTACCTTCCTTCACTGCCCCTTGGCTCTCGCAGCTGCCTGGCCTCATACTAGTGCCTCTGATTCCTCCGTTTGCCAAGTGTCCTGTGCCTCACATTCCCTCTGTTCCTGATACGGCAGGATTCAAGTCCTCTCCCCCAGCCAGTAAACAGAGTTTAGTTATCCTATGTTAGTTCAGCTCAGACCTCTGGACACCTGAGGCAGCAGGCCAAACCTTGCCCAATGTTGCGCCGGCCTCAGCTCCTCCCACTCTCCAGTGTTCTAACTCAGCATTCCCCTCCCTCCCCCCACATTTCCTCTCCTCTTTGTCCTTCTGTGCCTTTTCCAATCCAGACATGGGGGAGGGACCTGACCTGGATGGGAACTGTCTGGGATTCAGGCAGAGGATTAAGCTCCCCCACTACATCACAATTATTTGCATGGGTAGATGGAGACAAGGCAGATGCAGCATCTAGTGGTTAGTGACCAGGACCAACCCCCCTGCTTCAACCTTCAAAATTGGAATTGAACTGTGAAAAGGTCATCCTCACTGTCACCACCTAAAGCTAAATAGTCCTGACTGAAAGAGGTTACCATGGGAGAACCTCCCGAGTTAACAGGGATCCCCAAATCCAGGGTGTTCCCTTAATATAGCACATGGTAGTGGGGACATGGTGGCACTGTGGGTTAAACTGCTGCTGCTGGGCTTTCTGACTGGAAGGTTTGGAGTTTGAGACCATGTGACAGAGTGAGCTCCTGTTGCTTGTCCCAGCTCCTGCCAACCTAGCAGTTCGAAAGCACCTAAAAATGCGAGTAGATAAATAGGGACCACTTTGGTGGGAAGGGAACAGTGTTCCATACCCTACAGTGTATAGTCATGCTGGCCACATGACTACGGAAGCTTGTCCTCAGACAAACACCAGCTCTACAGGCTTAGAAACGGAGATGAGCACCGCCCCCTACAGTCGGTCACAACTAGACCATTTGGTCGTGGGGAAACCTTTACCTTTAGCAGAACATGGGCAGTCTGGGAGATGTGGTAACCCACTGCCACCAGGCAGGCAAAACAGAAAAACAATGGGAAAATTATCTAGAGGCTGGAAAAGATACCAAAAGGATGGAGGGGAAAATGCAAATATCAGAAACAAGACACCAATAAATTAACAAAAGGAGGAAAAAAGGAGAGACTGTAAGAGCTGGCAAAGATGTTAAAATGCAAGCGGCAGAGAAAAACATGGTGCGAATCTCTTTGGGCCCTTCCCCTACCTGACTTAGGGCACAATCCTAACCAACTTTCCAGCACTGACATAGCTGTGCCAGTGGGGCATGTTCTGCATCCTGCAGTGGAGCAGTAGTCATGGAGGCCTCCTCAAGGAAAGGAAATGTTTGTTCCCTTACCTTGGAGCTGCATTGCCCTGCCTTACTCCAGTGCTGGAAAGTTGGTTAGGATTGTGCCCTTACTCCTGCTGCACCAGGTTTCAGGTCCTCATGCCCATGCTCAACAAGATGGATGAGGAAGCCCTCATGAAGCATCAGGTGTTCCCAATGTTGAACCTGATCAGATGTGCAAAGAGCCTTGTGTGGCCTGCTTTTTAGAACCTCTGGACATTAACCAGTTTCACCTGTGGGACTGAGTCTCAAGAAGTGTCACCTAAGCCCCTGAATTCCCTATTTGCCAAAGTTTGCCTACTTTGGCAAATCAGTGGCCCAATGAGTTGGGCCACACTAAGACAGACTGCTCTACCAAATCCTTTTGGATCTATCTCTTGAGGGGTTCAGAGATATCATGGGAAGTATCGTGGAAAGTGGTCACTTGAGGTGGTTTACCTCCATTTATAGTTTAAAAATGAACCGAAAAAGGCTATTTTCTTACCCAATTGCCTCTACAGAATTAGAATCATTCATACAGAATCATTCACCTCTTATTATATCCCCCAAGAATCCACAGCTCTGCAGTCCAACTACCATAAACCTCATGGCACATTTTATAAAGCAAGTGGTCAAGGCTGCATGAGAAGGAAGGACTGAGAACAAATATTGGCTGCAGAGAAAGAAACCATGAAGCTGCAAACTGGACATTTGCGTCTGTCTAAAATCATTATGGTATCCTGAGGAAACACCCCGAGTGGAGAAGACTGCCAAATTCCAGCAGCGGGCAGGCGGCATTGCATGGCTAATGTTGGGCTGTGTTTAGCTTCAGGGGCCAGAAGTGGCAAAGGCCTTGTTTACAGCCAGGTAACTGGAGAGGTGCATCCTTGGTCAGCCTTACCACTATCTATTGCAGTGGTCTTCAATTGGCTTTGTGCCATGGCCCCAAAACACCTACCTACCTACCTACCTACCTACCTACCTACCTACATACCTACATACAGTATGAGGCTGTGGATCCACCATTGATTCTGCTCCCTTGCAGGACCCATTCTGCCCACCCCACCCCACCCCACCCCACCCCTGCCCTCCCCATTTCCCCCTACCTACCTCTTGTGTCAGGGACGGCCTTAGGACCAACAGGGCAAGACAGTGAGAAGAGGCTGTGCAGGATTATACCAAGCACCGTGTTTTGATCAGGCAGTGCCATTATTGGATTTCCTCTCAGCCCTCTCTTGCACAGGCTTGGAAAGGTTGCCATGACCTCCCCACTCGCAAATGAGGCTTTGTGACCCACAGGTTGAAGAACATGGATCTATTGTATCATATCCTTCCTCCAAGGAGCTCAGAGCAGTGACTGCCTACCATCAGCAGCTAAAAATGTATTTATTTTCCATAGCTGGGGAGGTTTAAACATCTTTGTTTCCCTCCCCCACAATGCTCTGTGTTGCTTTGTTTTACCCTGTTTTATTTTATTAGTGCTGTCTGATGTGTTTTTATTGTCCTCGGCTGTGCTTGGTTGTCATTTTGCTTTCTTATTGATTTGTTATTGTATTACTGTTTTTAAATTCGGTTGTAAGCCACCTTGGGCACTTCCTGATGGAGGGGGGTGGGGAAGGCAGGATATAAATATTTCAAAATAAAATAAATGAATACGAACATAGGTTGCTGCCTTACAGTGAGTCAGGTCATTGGTACAGCTAGCTCAGCACAGTTTATCTGGGCAGGGGGCAGAGTCTTTGAGTTTTCAGGCAGGGGTCTGCCCTTCCCTCTCTAGAGATGCTGGGCAGAGTCCTGGTGAAGCGGCTGCTTTGAATGGTGGTGTGAATCTGGGGGGGGGGGTGCATCATGCCCCACAGGTACTCACCCTCGTCTTTCACCCTGCTTCTGCCCAGATCCTTCTCTTGCTTGCTCTCATTTCTACAAGCAGATTCTCCCAGATCTATGTATTTCCACATTTGTATACTGCCCTTCCTTCAGGGTAGTGTACCTAGTTCCTCTCCTCCTTTTGTCCTTGCAACAACCCTGTGAGGTAGGTGACTGGCAGATGCAGGGGAGTGGCGACAAGATGCAGGTGTCCAGTGCTGTGTGCTCCCTGAGGCCTCTGGTGGGCCACTGTGAAATACAGGAAGTTGGACTAGATGGGCCTTTGGTCTGATCCAGTGGGGCTCTTTACATTCTCATATGTGAGGCTGAGAGATAGTGACTGGCCCAAGGTCACCCAGGAAGCTGAGCAGAGATTCAAACCTGGATCTTCCAGGTCTAAGTCTGACTCCCAAACCACTACACCATCCTGGATTTGTAGACATAGTGGACAAGGAGGGCAGAGAAGGCAGAAGCAATGTTGGCAAGGGCGGGTTTTTGAAGCATGGTACTTTTACTTGGGCTAAAAATGATGCTGGGGCTTGAACCAAGACCCTCCTTCATGCAAAGCGTGTGCGCTACCCACACACGACAGTTGCTTTCTCCAGCTTGCAACAACTCCATGAAGTAGCCAAGGCTGCAATCCTATTTAGGTTTATCTGAGAATAAGCCCCATTGAATACAATGGGACTTGTTTCTGATACTGCATTGTTTTTGCACTGCATGACTGTGAGATGGCAACAGATGGAAGATCAACCAGTACTTGAAGCTTGCCAGCAAAGTCTTAGGGAGAGGAGGCAAACAAGGACAACCCCAAGGTCCTGGAGAGCAGGTTTTTTTTTTTTTTAAACTGTAAACCATTCCAAAGAAATGTGCTTGTGCCTCATTGATTTCAGAATCCCTCTTCCTCATGAGGGTGATATATTTTTATTGTTAATCTGTGAGATTCTTCCATCCTCAAAGAAACCCCTCTGAAGAACTTTTTTTAAAGAACACTTTCTAGTTCCTTGAGGTTGCCCCTGTTTTTATCGGCTTGGAGGGTGTGACCATATCCACTACACACAATTCTATACGTACAGGAATTGTGGCTGGTCGAGTGCTTGGGGATTCCCCTGAATCTGCAGTTGCAATTAGGCAGGAGAACTGGGAGGTTATAGAGCCCTCTAGTGGACAGCCATATATGGCTGGTGAGCGGTGGTTGGTTGACACACACACACACACACACACACACACACGAGCATACAGATGTGGCAGGTCAGCAGCAAGAAAAATGCAGGGCAGCAGAATTCTTCCTCTTCAGCAGTCTCTAGGCACATTGACTTGAAAATAGATCCCATGAAATTCAGTGGGAGTCAGTGCTTAGTGTGTTTAGGATTGCCGCCCTGGTAACTGCAGGTTGAGTTCTGCTGCTACTTTGCGCTCTCTCTCTCTCTCTCTCTCTCTCTCTCTCTCTCTTGTGTGTGTGTGTGTGTGTGTGTGTCCCCTCCCAAGAATGGTATTACAGCTTTGTTCTGCTTGCTTTTCCCTCCCTCCTTTTCTTAGTGTTGGGTTCAAGGATACTGAAGAGGGGTGACCACAAATGTTCTATTGCAACAAAGGCGTGGGAGAGAAGGGAGATGGATGAGAGCTTTCCTATTGATTAACTGTGCTGGGAATGTTTCATGTTGGGGAAAAAGAATCCACAATTTTAATAATAAGAAAGAATGATGCTATGAGCCATCCACCAGCTCTCCGTGGCTTGCTCTTGGTCCTCAAAGGCAAAGGTTTCCCCACGACTGAATGGTCTAGTCGTGACCGACTGTAGGGGGTGGTGCTCATCTCCATTTCTAAGCCTGTAGAGCCAGCGTGGTCATGTGGCCAGCATGACCATAACGCCGTAGCACACAGAATGCCGTTACCTTCCCATCAAAGTGGTACCTATTTATCTACTCACATTTTTAGATGCTTTCGAACTGCTAGGTTAGCAGGAGCTGGGACAAGCAACGGGAGCTCACTCCGTCGTGTGGTCTCGAACTTCCAACCTTCCGGTCAGAAAGCTCAGCGTCAGCGGCTTAACCCGCAGCGCCACCACGTCCCTGCCATCCTCATTTGGTCCTCACTGCTGTGCAATTAACAGGGGGCCGTTCGCAGACAGTCTCCCCACCACTCCTCCTCCTAAGTAGAAATGCCCTCCTGGGTGAAGAAGTCAATTGTCTGGGAGAACCATACAGCAGTGCTTTCCAAACATTTTAGCACTGGGACCCACTTTTTGAATGACAATCTGTCTGGGACCCACCAGAAGTGATGTAATGCCTAGAAGGGATGCCAAGGCCTGCTGCTTTCCTTAGAATGCAGCAATAAGTTGGGTGATTTCTCAGTCATTTTCCAATGGCAAAGTGAATCAGAAAGAAAAAAAAGCCTATTTACAACCATGACACAAGGAAAACAACTACACAGCCCTCCCCCTTTCCAGCATCCTGTCTTTCCATATTTTCCATATGGCTGCTCTAGGTGCTTTGCGACCCACATGAAATTGGCTCACGACCCACTGGTGGTCCTGACCCACAGTTTGGGAACCACTGATATACAGAAGTCCCCCCAAAAGGTCACTTGCATCTACCTAAGAACTGTCCTGGCAGAGCAGTTTACTTCCTGCTCATCTAAGCTATGCAGCATAAAAACCAAAACCAATAACCCCTCCAACTCCTGTACTTCCTGAGAGTAAACCTTCCTGCTACGGATTGCCATTCCAGTGTCATAATGTGATCACTGGCAGTACAAGGCTTTCTCTGAGCATGTTCACACTGCAGATGTACACATATGTGACTTGGTTGTACATATATACTGATTTAGAACTTGATTTGTGCTGTATCTGCAAAACAAGGGTTCACTTTTCACTGTGTCTGTGAGGGGGAATAATTTTCCTATTCCTATTCTGACCGGAGGAGGAGGAGGAGAATGCAGCAATCTGGGCAGAAGATTTAGTCGAGAGGGTTAATGCCTCTGTTTGCCTGAAGATAAGAGCTGAAGATCTGAAGGTCGCCAGTTCGGGACTACCGGAAGTCTCTGTGAGCAGCAGACCTTGTAATTGCGACTGATTAACAGCTGAGTTGTCTTCGGCTGCCTTGTGTGAGGAGGAGTTGTGCCGAGATAGCTGCTTCTGTGGTGGGAGCAGGGAAGCCGCTTATCAGCCAGCAAGAAGACAAACGGGTGGCCAGAAAGAAGGACTAAATCCAGAAAGATCCATCTGTATGCGTGTAGTTCTTGGAAGATAGAACGTTTCTGTAAAAATTGTAAAAACCTTTGGGTTTCTGAATAGTCTGCCTATGTAAACCGCCTTGAGTTATAGTCATTAGAGAAATCTGGTGACCTAAGAAAGGCGGTATATAAATACAAGTATTTATTATTATTATTATTATTATTATTATTATTATTATTATTATATAGGACTTGATATAGGTGGTGCAGCAGCACACCATATGAGGCTGGGAAAGGCAGGTACTTCCCTCCCATCAAGGTATGTGCCAAACATCTTACCACCATACTGCCAGGAGGTCCCTGGTCCATGACTTGCTGAGAGCAGGAACTGCCTCAACTCTGTGATAAAATGGGGAAATACTGTACATCACTTCAAGGTTTCCTACAGCCTGAGTGTGGGGGAACGATGGCTGAGAGCCCACGCCTTTGCATGTTTACTCAGAATCAAGCCCCACTGAATTCAATGGGACTTACTCCCAGGTATGTGAGTATAGGATTGCAGCCACAGTCCAAGAATGCTTCAGCAGAGCCATTGTTGTGAATTGCAGTTACTTCCAGCACAATTTATTTTATTTTATTTATTTATTTGAAGAATTTATACCCCGCCTTTCCCATGCTGAAGCCAATGCCCAAGGCGGCTTACATGAGCAGGCTAGTCTAAACCACCATTTTTTTCAATGGTTTTTTTTAACAAATCTACAGTATTCTTGTGATCCGCCAATCCTCAGTCCCAGATGTAGCCTTCACGGTGTGGTTCTCTCCTTTGGCTGCCTGCCATCAAGCCTCAGCAGGCAATCGCAAGTCAGGCCTGGACAGGTCCTGAAGGTGGTATTCTGTTCTTTGCTGGCTGGCCTCCTCACACACTCCACTGCAGCTCTCACTTGCAGCAACTCTGTTCTGCCACCACAGGTACTGCAGCTTGTCACAACCTGGCATCCGTCTCCCATCCAAAAACAAGACCCTGTGGTTCTCCTGCTTAGCTTCAGGCAGTACCAGCAGCTCAACTATCAGTCCACACCTCCTGCCACAATTATCTGCATGTTTACTCAGAAGTAAATCCCATTACATTTTATGGGTCTTACTCTCAGGTCAGTGCACACAGGCTTGCAGCCTAAATTGTAGGGACCCTGTATAAGCAAGGAGAATTGACTGGTTCTTTAGGAGGGTAAGAGAGGCACAAACCCTGCTGGATTTCATGAGCACATCATCAAATCATGCCTAAGTCCACCTGGGTCCTGATTGATACATCCACATCAATCTGCAATCAGTGGCATCTTGGTGCATCAGACCACATCTCTTCCCCTAGAAACTGGCCTTCAAAGCCTCTGAGACTAGAGAGTTTGGCCTATAAGCTACACTTATAGGGTACAATTACAGATTGTATTAATTTACAGAAATAAATTTAATTACATAAAAGCACTTTCTCCGCTAATAGCCTTCAGACAATGGCTCCTCAGCAACTTGGTTAAGCCTCATAAACTCAAAAGAGTGGAGGAAAGAGCCAATACACAAACACTGCTTGGGAATGGGGGGGCCAGAGACATTGGAGTTTTGAGTAAGGCCACCCTGGGGGTGAAGACAGGTGTAATATAAAATGCCCATCTCATAGCTGTGGTTTTGAGGCAGGCTTCATATCTATGCATTGCACAGTCAGTGCAAACCCCACTGTCAGCCTTGCCCCTCTCCTCCGCAGGGTTAAGGTGACTTGTCCACCTTTTCGTGTTCATGCCCACTCATCTGGTTTTTTTTTAAAGACTTCAAATCTAAAAGGTACAGTTGTCGTGAGCACAGTAAGGGACCCCAGGGGCATAGCTAAAGAAGTGCAGGGTTGCAATTGCACCAGGCAACAAGCTTTAGGGGGCAACAAGCTGAGATTGCCACTAGACTAGTGTGCCAAAATTGTGAAAACCTTGGTATGTATGAATAATACTATCATGTTATATATATTGGAAAGGTAAGTTGATGCAGAATGCAATGAAACAAACCAACCGTGTAATATCTTTACTCCATCAAAAGTTATGGCCAAAAAAACTGAAAACAAAACTGCAACTGTGATGTCACTTCCTGTTGTGCACTGGGTTACACTTTCATTAGTTACGCCCCTGAAGGCGCCCCCTTAAGCAGCTTCACAGCTCCAATGAAGTTCCTTCCAAAAGCGATCCAGAGGCATCACCTTATTTCAAAACCAGGATATCCAAAAACATGCAGACCCAGAAGTAAGGAAGAGCTGGGTTCAGTTAAAAGGGGGAAGGGAATTCCAGGACATAAGCAATATCTATGCACAATACTGCAAGTTGCCAAGTATCTGTTCAGGAAACGACAACGGGGAGAATTGTGAGGAAATGTAGAAGGAAGGGAACCGATTAGGAGGCAGAGTCCATCAGCCACAGTTAATTGGGGTGAAGTTTTGCAGATTGACAGAATTTCAGGTAAGCTGTCCCCAGGGGGAAGGAAGACTAACTGTCTGCTACAGAACTGCTGATGATATAAGTTCAAGGCCCTTCACTCGGTTCCAAAAGATTGCTGCAGCGTCCGCGTGTGGGGACCTACCCACATCATTGCATCCTAGATCCTGCAAGAATGAGGATAAGGAATTAACCAATCTCAGGCCAACAGAGGGCAAGACTGTGAAGGAGGGGGCAGGGAATGATTGAAAGATCCCGCATGAAAATAAGTCACTGCACCTGCAAAATTGGCATGTCAAGGAAGCGGCTAGGCTAGGACCCGTCCCTCCAACATCTAACTTCCTGCATATTTGTGATATACACAGTAGCAGTCTTTTATTGAATGCCCTTTCTTCAGTCTAAAGTGCACTCGCTTTTTGGCTCATGGCAGAGCTGGCCAGTGGGCACAGATGGCACTTTAAGTGGCAAGCCCTCTGGGCGCAGCTTCTTCTTACCATGGGCTCTGCCATATGCTATGCATAGTTCATCACACTACTGCAAATGGCTCACGGTGATCTTCAGGAGGGCCGGTTAATTCTGAGTAGAGGTGTGTTTGCCTGTTTACTGATCCTGTGTCTGTAACACCAGCCTGGCACGCAACAAACAAAATAGCTGAATTTTTCCCCAACACTTTGTCCTTATGTCATGAGAAGCTTTACATTTAGGGTTACCAGACACAAACTGGGACAGAATGCCCCTACCTTTAACCACTGTAAAAAAGAGGGAATTTGGGGAGGTGCAGCTCAATATTGAAGGGTTTCAAAAGCCAAAATTCTCTCTTCTGTACAATGGTTAAAGGTAGAGTCACTCTGTCCCAGTTTGTATTGGGTAACCCAACTTACATTGCTACAACAGTGTGACTGATTGCTGTTCAAGGCACAGGAGCAGGGCATATAAAAGTAGGGTTACCAGATACAAATGGGGACAGAGTGCCTCTACCTTTAACCATTGAATAGAAAAGGGAATTCGGGCAGGTGCAGCTCAACATGGAAGGGTTTCAAAAGCTGCACCTGCCCAAATTCTCTCTTCTATTACAATGGCTACATGTAGAGGCACTGTGTCCCAGTTTGTATCGGGTAACCCTATGTAAAAGCCTTGGCCAGCGTAGGTGTGGTACATGATTGCAGGATATGATTTGCAATGGCACATGAACCTGTCCCATTATTCAGAGAGGAAAGGCTGCACATGCCTTCTTCGAAACATGCCATCTCCCTCTGGAATGCTAGTTTCCCCATGTGTTTCATTGCCTTGGCTCAATGTGTTGGGAGAAGAGCAAAGGAGGATTTTTTATTTTTATTTTTTGAGTTACAGCTGTGAGCCTGATCTCATTTGCAGGATTTCAGCAGCCACCAAACAATCCCACATTTGCACACATCCCAGTTCTTGTTTACAGGCCGTGAAGCTGGGTGCTTAATATGCTAAAGACCCGGCTGCGACACAGCCTACTCAGGCTTTGCAAACATACGCATAATAGGGCCCTCGGGCCTGCTGTTTGCTTGTGTTCTGTGATGAGGTTTTCCCCTCCGCTTCACGCCCTGAGCTCCCACACAAACAGGGGAAAGGGCTGCTGCGTGCATGCACAGTCCTTGTCTTGGGCATTGGGCATGGCTGAGAGAAGTTCAGATGGGAAACACAAGAACATTTTTAGCAACAAGATGCGATTAACCATTGGCACAAGGACCCAGTGGGAGGGGGTTGCTGGGATCTCCTTCCTTCCACCAAACTGAGGCCAGAAAAAAAAATATGCTGCACATCACAGACAGGCTGTCAGATTGCTAATACAGAGATGGATGGATTGGATGAAAACAATTACACATGAAAATGTGTGCCATGGCAATCTGGTGTCTGGTATTTTGAATGGCTAGGCTTGGATATTTACTTTTTAAAAACACGTTTCTGGACCTTACGGTTGTGAAGAAGTTGTCAACATATTGACAGTATCTGCAGTGGAGAGACTCTAGCAGTGGTGTCATCTACTCACCAGTAGATGGTACGCTGGGCGGGACTTAGTGTGATCGATAGCCCATCCACTCACTTCCGCTTTCTTCACGCTCCCCGCGCGGCTTTCCCTCGCCTCGGAGGGGGCGCCTACTCGCCCAGGCACCCGGCGCACCCCCCACCCATCCCCCCTGGCGAGCAGGCGCCCCCTCCGAGACGAGGGAAAGCCGCGCGGGGAGCGTGAAGAAAGCAGAAGTGAGTGGACGGGCTGTCGATCATGCTAAGTCCCGCCCAGCGTACCGTCTACTGGTGAGTAGATGACACCACTGGACTCTAGGTCTGCAGTGGTGACCTCTAGGGCAAAAACAGCCCACAGGAAGTGGCCCAATGATGTGGCTTCTCACGTCATTCTAGAGGCAAAAGGAATTGCCACCCATGACAACATAACCTTCTGGAACAGTGGTTCTCAAATGTTTTAGCACTGGGACCCACTTTTTAGAATGTCCAGACCCACCGGAAGTGCTGTCATGGCCTAAAGTGTGACGCCAGAGCCTGCTGCTTTCCTGAGAATGCAGCAATGAGTTGGGTTATTTCTCAGCCATTTTCCAATAGCAAAATGAATCAGAAAGAAAATAAAAGCCTATTTACAACCTTGACACAAACAAAACAACCACAGCCCTTTCCGGCATCCCATCTTCCCATGTTTTCAGTATGGCTGTTCTAGGTGCTTCATGACCCACCTGAAACTGGCTCGCAACCCACTGGTGGGTCCCGACCCACAGTTTGGGAACTATTGTTCTGGAAGGTTACTTGTTCAGGCACCACTCCACAATGCCTCAGCCACAAGCAGCTCTCCAGGAAAATAAATTGCAACCCTATGGCAGAGTGTCTATACCCCATGGATACCTGCCTCCTTTGCATCCTCAGTCATGCTCTCTTGCCAGCTAATCCTACTGAACTTTTGCTTCATCACCTATCACCTCTTTCAGCTCACACTCCAAATGTTCGGCCCAAACTTAAGTGGCGCCAATGCAAAACAATTTCATCCGCCTGTTGTACTGATTTGCATAATTGCTAGGTTTGAATTTACTTTCCATGCCGAATTGGGGCATTTTTGAAACATTTTCTGAACACACCTGGTCTTGGAGTAATAGGAGTAGGATGGAAATCTGTGGCTTGCAGATGCAGTTGATATTGGAGATCTTGACTTCTGCCCTCAACGAACTCACTAGCTCTGCAGCTTGAACCAAATGTGAACTGGAAAAGAAGCAAACAGTTTTGTAAGGTGCTGGGGAGGGGTGTCTCAAGCCAAGGGCTCCCAGTGGTCAGTCTTACCTCCTATGTCACCAGAACTGTTTCCATAGCAAACTAGACATACAGGAATGTCCCGGTATCCACTGGGGTTCTGTTCCGGACCCCATCGTGGACACCTGAAACCATGGATACTTTTTTGAACCATGGAAACCATGGGGGCGCCTTTTTAAAGATAGGGGAACCTCAGTGGTTTTTCTGCAACCGGTTAAAAAAAAGAAGTTTGTTTAATGTTCCCCTATCTTTTTAATATAGGGACGTGGTGACGCTGCAGGTTAAACCGCTGCTGCTGGGCTTTCTGACCGGAAGGTTGGGAGTTCAAGACCATGCAATGGAGTGAGCTCCTTTGCTTGTCCCAGCTCTTGCCAACCTAGCAGTTCAAAAGCACGTAAAAAAAATGAGATAAATAGGTAGCACTTCGGTGGGAAGGTACTACAACGTTCCGTGCACTACAACGTATGGTCATGCTGGCCACATGACCACGAAAGTTTGTCCTTGGACAAATGCCAGCTCTTCGGCTCAGAAACAGAGATGAGCATCGCCCCCTGCAGTCGGTCATGACTAGACCATTCGGTCGTGGGGAAACCTTTACCTTTATCTTTTTAATAGGCATCCCAGTATCCATGGTATCTGTGGATGCCTGGATTTCATTCTGGATTTCAGGGCTACAGTAGGCATCTAGGCTGCAGTACCAATCTATACGAACACTTGTCAGCTGACCCCAGGTCAGGCCAACCCCATCTATCCTATTCAGGCTTTACTAGCTTCAGGGCCCAATCCTATCAAACTTTCCAGCTCCAATGCAATTGCAATGCTGTCTCTTTGTAAGGGAACAAATATTCCTTACCTTGAGGAGGCCTCTGTGGCTGCCCACCCACCACTACCGCAAGATGCAGCACATGCCCCATAGGCACGGCTGCATCAGCACTGGAAAGCTGGCTAGGGTTGGGCCCTAAATATCTCTTCCTCAGTCTGAGCAATTTGGCTTCAGTGTGTGTGCAAGTAGTAGTAGTAGTTGTCTTTATTACAGTCAAAGACCAGCGTGTATGCAAGTAGTGCACACTTGCTCACTTGGGACATGACTTCTGCCTAGTTTGGACTATGCACCTGTCCCCTCTGCCTGCAGCAGTGGAAATGGACTCCTGTCTGATTTTGGACTGTGAACCTGCTTTCTGGCCCACTTAGCGTACCAGCTATTTCCCTGGATTCGGGAAGGGAGTTTGCTGAGGCTTGCCAGACTCCACACATACAGCAAATACCCCCTCTGCAGCAAGTGCAAAGGCATCTCCACATCCCACCCGCTCATCTCTGCACCTGGCAGGAAGGATCTGCTGCCACCTCCTTCCTCTCCTGTAGTGGGAGTATTAAGCAGCTAAAGCAAGCGGATAGAATTATGAGCATCCACTCCATGTGCTCTTCACGCTGAAATCCTGGAGCCCAGCTCCCCATCTCCTCCTCTGTTCCACTTCTTAAGCTTCTTCTATTTACAGTAACAAGTATAAAATATTTACACAAGCTATAAAGGGATTTCAAGCCCCTGTTGGAGCTCTGATATTAAATAATAGTGCATAATAAAGCAATAGCAGATGCATTAGCCGTATGGACAGGGGCCCATCGCAAGCCCACTTCTCCTGAGCTGGAATTCAGCATCAAGGAGAGAGAAATACTGAGCTGGCAAGCATGGGAAAAGATACATGGAATGTCTGGTTGTTTCATGGTTCAGCCATACCACCTGCATCTTGGATCTCATTGTGAGATTTTAGGGCACTCTGTGATGTTGTCTCTCTGGTTTCCCCAAGTCTGCAGACATGCTTTGCAGTTAATCCTGATCCAAGCTTCCTACCTGGAGTCCTACTATTAGGGATTCAGGATAAGGTATTGTGTGTTTGTTTCTGGAGAAAAGCGGGGAGGAGGAAGGAGACCCAAACAGCCCCATTCAGCCTGAGCTGAATCGAACAAGTGACATCAGTTTGTACTTTGCACCCTGGCCCTCCAACAAAAAGTGTGTACATGGGATCTTTGCCTGAAGGGTTACATAGTCCAACATTTCAGAGATTAGAGGCACAATTCTAATCTGGAGTTAGACCGGCACAAGTTAGGCCAGCAAAGTTCGGCCAGCACAAGGGCCACATTAAAACATGTTTGGACCACTCTCTGAGTCAGGGAGGATGGCGCATGCAGAAGAGAGCAACCAAAATGATTACGGGGCTGGGGCACCTCCCATATGAGGAAAGGCTACAGCATTTGGGGTTCTTTAACCTAGAAAAAAGGCACCCGAAGGGGGACTTGATTGAGACATACAAAATTATGCACGGAATGGATAAAGTGGATAGAGGGAGGTTCTTTTCCCTCTCTCACAATACCAGAACCAGGAGACATCCACTAAAATTGAGTGTTGGGAGAGTGAGAACAGATAAAAGGAAATACCTTTTTACCCAGCAGGTAATTAATCTGTGGAACTCCTTGCCACAGGAGGGGATGATGGTATCTGGCCTAGATGCTTTTAAAAGGGGGCTGGACAGATTTCTGGAGGAAAGGTTCATCACAGGCTACAGGCCATGATGGTTAGTGCAACCTCCATATTTTAGAGTTAGGCTACTGCGGAGTGCCAGATGCAGGGGAGTGGCAACGAGATGCACATATCTAGTTGTCTAGTTGCCCTGAGGCATCTGGTAGGCTGCTGCGAGATGCAGGAAGCTGGACTAGATGGGTCTTTGGCCTGATTCAGTGGGGCTCTTCTTATGTTCTTATGTGTACTGGCCTCTCTGACTCCGAGAGTGATCCAAACATACTTTATAGTGTCCCTTGTGCCGGCCAAACTTTGCTGGCCTAACTGGATTGCACTCTGAAGTAGGGATGCGTTTGTCACACCCCTATTCTTATACCAAGTGTTATTACCTAAGGCAGATGCCCTCCCCCATTATATATTGCTGAATGCTCATTTGCTGTACTGTATTTACTTGTTTGCAATAGTTTGTCCTCCACTGTTTTACCAGCCAAGGAGTTTGTTCTTTGGGAAAAATTTATAGTACAAAACATGTTACCAACTATTCAAAATCTACCTTGGCAGCTGTATCTTATGAGATAGGCTATGTGTTGCATAGTGCTCTAGTGTTCACATGCCTTCATTTGCACTCTGCTTAGAAATGTAAATGTAACCCCCAGGTAGTCGGGGTCCTATGATTTTATTTGGGGTGGGGGGCAAATGCCCAGAGTGCAGTGCTGGTGAAGCAGGAGATTGGGTGACAACAAGGCGGCTCACCTCTCAGAGAGGCAAGTGGTGTTTGGCCTGCCCGCCATCCCTCGCCCCCGGACAGCCCCAAAATGGATCCTGGCATGGTGTGGGGGTCTGGTGGAGCGGTGCACAGGAGCAGGGAACCAATGGAGGGGCAGTGCTGTAATGGAAATTGCGGAAGATTACTCCGAGGAGATAGGAAATTGTATCCGTAGTGGCCCCTTCTCCATGTCAGCCAGGAATTACAGGGTTAACCCCAGAGCCTTTGCCTGCAGCTAATTCACAGCTGCAGCCTAGTTGGATGATGAGGACCTGGGGAATAAAGGAGGAAGTTGGATTGTCAGGCAGGTGTGGGTGTAGAGAGGTGGAAAAGGGTTGTGGAAAGTGGGACTAATTGACCAATGGATTGGATGAAGGATACTTGAGGCTGTTGGGACTGTGATTGTGGTTGGAACTAAGGTTGCTGTAGGGAATTATTGTTTGGCTGCCATGTCCCTGGAGCCACCAGCTGGAAGAGGAAGGAGGACCAGTGTGGCTGGGCAGGCAAGCTGACTGCCTTTTGCCTTTGCATGGTGGTGGGGTTTAGTAGTGCCTCGTGTAAGACTAGGGTGGTTTTGGATGACAGAAGGGAAGCTGATTATACTACTGCGGGACTAAGACTGCAGAAAGGGAAAATGGCACAACAGGTGCTCCCCCTTCTCTGTCTCTGGGCAGCCCATTGGCTAGGTCTGCAACTGAGGCCAGGTGAGTTCTAGCAACTCTAACCCATAACTTACCCACTAGTAAATGTGTAGGATGACTGTCTAAGAGCCCAATCCTAAGCATGTCTACTCAGAAGTAAGTCCCATTATAGTGAGGGCTTAGCGTACTTCCAGGTAAATGTGGGTAGGATTGCAGCCTTACACCATTGTCTGTCTCTAAGAATTTGATCTTGCATAGAGTTAGTGAAATGCCAAAGGACAACTCCAGAAAGCCACATTGCACTTTCACAAGTTGCACATCTCAGCTCAGCAGTTGAAAGCTTAGGACGGTTGTTTTAATGTGCCAGTCTTCAATTAATCCTGACCTTTGTATGCATTCATTGCCATGTAATATTGGTAAAAATGAATATTGCAGATGGATCTCCAGATGGTTTTCAACTAGCCACGCTGGTTTTTCTGCCATTTGGCTAACTAATGCTCAGTGTTCTTAACATTTGCATATACAGAAACAACTTTGGTACCAGGAGCATTGGGGTGGAAATGCGTCTTGAATTGCAATAGAGGTGTACACAGTAATCCTTCAGCCTGGCATTTCACTTTCATTGCACTTATGGAAGGTGCTGGATTCAACACAAAGATCAAGACACCACCACAGCATTCCAAGCCCAGCATCTGTTAGGCAGCATCTGTGGTGGGCACTGTTGCAAAAGGGGCTTCCCCCTGCCTCTGCACAGCTGTACCGCATAAGGAGGGCCACAACTACAGGGAAGCCTTGGAGGAGTCACACGCTAAAGCAGTGGTTCCCAAACTATGGGTTGGGACCCACCAGTGGGTAATGAGCCAGTTTCATGGGGGTCACCAAGCATCTAGAGCAGCCATGTTGAAAATGTGGAAAGATGGGATGCTGGAAAGGGGGAGGGCTGTGTGATTGTGTCAAGGTTGGAAATTGCCTTTTTTTTTCCTTTCTGATTCACTTTGCTATTGGAACATGGCTGCGGAATAACCCAACTTACTATTGCATTCTCAAGAAAGCAGCAAGCTCTGGAGTCACAATGGCGGCACTTCTGGTTGTAACATCACTTCTGGTGGGTCCCAGACAGATTGTCATTCTAAAAAGTGGGTCCCAGTGCTAAAATGTTTGAGAACCACTGCTCTAAAGGGATATTCCAGGGATCTCTAGCACATCGTTTTTCAATCTCTTTCATCTTAGGGCACACTGACAATGTGCTAAAATTGTCAAGGCACACCAGCACTTTTTTGACAATTGGCAAGGCATGCTGCACTGCTGGTGATGGGCTCACATCCTGCAGTGGCCCTATTAATAAATGACCCTCCTCCCCCAAACTCCCGCAGCACATCTGCAGACCATTTGCAGCACACTGGTTGAAAATCACTGTTCTAGCACTTTAATTTATGGAGATGCCAGGGAGATGGATGGCACTTGAAATTAGCTGACCATCTTCCTATGGCCTGTCAAGAGCACAGGAGTCAATAATGCAGTAGTTACCAAGCAGAGGGGGAAAAAATGGCTTGGCTGGTTTTTACGGCCAGTTCCCACAAACCAAATTTCCCCACTCAGCAAGTTTGACTAACCATGAATGCAGAGGCAATATCTCCACTGATTTCTGCTTCAGTTTTACCCCAAACCACTGAGCTCCACCTCTCAGTTCCAGAAGGCTGTATGTCCCACCTGCATCTTGGCATTTTTTTTTTAACTTAGGGGTCAACAGCACTGTGCTGCCTGGGAAAGAAAAGGACAGACTTTGGTGGTGAATAGTGAAAGAAATTACCCTGCACATGCTCAGAGGCATGTCTTTCTGTATTATCATTCCATGTGTTCAAGGGTGAAGCCAGGCTTTGACAACAGTTCCTTTAGTCCAGGAGAATCCTGCTTCAAAGTAAGCCCTGCTTATACCAAAATATGTGCAATGTGGCCTTCTGTGTTAAGGAGCAGAGCTGGATCCAGCCCATCCCTAGCAAGTGATACAATTTTTTAGCAGCAGCAGTAAAACTCTCTACCTCTGCCTTAATTAAATCTACATACATTTACATACTGCAGCACCTTAATAAATGATGATTTATTTTTTCTAAGTCTCCTGAGTGAAGTGATAGTTTCCCTTTAATGAGATTATTTAAGATCAACATAAAAACAGAAACTGTCCTAACGGTAATTGTTCAGGAAAGGTATTTTGATGGTCTTCATCCATTTTGTAAAGCAGGCATTCCCTGAATCGGAAGCCTTTTGGGGGATGGAGGAAAGGAGCTTTAACCAAAGATTCTGAGAAAACTGAAACTGACTGTGCTGTGGGTTTTGTCTGCCAACCAGCCAATATTCTTTAGTCGTGATTTTAAAGACAATAGTTCTTGGTGCCGACTGAATCCAGAGGTATTCACAGCTCATGGACCACACCAGCTCTGAAGACAGGCTTGAAATTATGTGGGTAGCGCCAGTGATCAGAAGATTGAAGAAGATTTCTATGAGGGCTTTTGAGTCCTGCAGGGCTTCTTGCTCTCCTCCACAATTAGCAGAATCTATGATGCAAAGGAAGCAAATATATCCAATGTAGAAATCAAGGGTGTAGAAGTGCAGGGAGGTGCAAGTGCACTGGGCTACAAGCATTAGGGGGCAACAAGCTGAGCTTGGCATTAGCGGCCAAAATTGTGAAAACCTGGATATGTATGAATAATACCATTTGATGTGGAATTTAATGCCGAATGCAATAAAACAAATCGGATCATAATATCTTTATTTTATCAAAAGTTATGGCCAAAAAAAAGAAAATAAGATGAAAATACAACTGTGATGTCACTTCCTGCTGTTACATCACTTCCAGGGTATCATTTTGCCCTCTGCACTGAGATACACTTTCATTAGCTACCCCAGTGGTAGAAATGCGAGGCACAAAGTTCAGGATTTCCCAGCATGGAGTTCAGGATCCCTCCAGTAACTGTCCCTGTTTACCCCAGTCAGTCTCTGTTTCCATGTTCATAGGCTTGAAATATATTGCTTCCTCAGTAGTCAGTACCACCTATCCAGTGGTGTCATCTAAATGATTTAAGAACAGATACTCACTTTTGATTGGCACGTGTCGGGACCCGTCCACCAGAAGTGACGTCATAAGCCGGAAGTGAGGTCGTGGCAGGAAGTGACATGAAAAAAGCCCTTTTTGAGGCCTCAGACAATTTTAAACTGACCCAACAGTTGCAACAGTATTCCACAGCACCCCCAGAACATGTTAAGGAGGCCTGGCATCATGTTAAAGTGACCCAACAGTTCCAAAACCCCAGAGCAGCTCATTTTTCAGTGGCAAGGCAAGGCAAGGCTCCGCTCGCTGCCTGCCTGCCTGCCTGGCTCTGAGAATGTGCAGGCAACTCAAACATGCAGGAAATTCAAACATTGCAGGGGGCGGAGTCGGCGAGTGGGTGGGCGAATGGGCGGGGCCAGCCATAATCCTAGAAACCGGTACTCGCGTACCCCCCGCTTACCCCCTGCATGACATCACTGCACCTATCGTCCCTTCCTCTGTTGCTGCTGCTGCTGGCCTATACGTGATGTGAGCAATGTTGCTCTCATCAGCTGTGAGTGATGGGGGGATGGCAGGCATAGGGTGCCCTTCACCAGGGCCAGCCTTAGGAGCTATGGGGTCCAATGCAAAACATTTTTGCAGGGGCCTCCACCCCATGGGCCCCCCTACTCCTCAGGATGAGTGCCAGCAGTGAAGCACCTGACAGCAGCATCACCACTAATACCTAATCAGGGGACCTGATTTCAAGCCAATCAGATCCAGGGGTGGGTGGGCAGGCAGGAGGATCATCCAATGGCAGTGCTCAGCTCACCACACTCTTCTCACGGTCTTCAACCTTTTTCATTCCCATAAGTTGCTGCAACCCCACAACGGAGGTTTTCGTGAGCCCATTGGGGACCCAACCCCAAGGTTGAAGAACACTGCTGTAGGTGCAAAGAACAAATACTCTCTTGGCATTTCAGTCAAAACAGGGCAGGCTGTGGCAGTGTACAGGAATGCAGCAGGCAAAATAAAGCCTCCAACAATATTTGGGGGGGAGGAAGGTTGGGAAGTGATCCCTAGTATGCAATATGTTTATCCCTGTTCTTATCTGTGAAATGGTGGAGAATATAAGAGTGCAATCCTAACCTGGACTTAGGCCAGCAAAGTTTGGCTGGCACAAGGGTCATCGTAAAGCCCATTTGGACCACTCTCAGAGTCAGGGGGGATGGTGCACGCCTGTGTGCTGGCCTCTCTGACTCCCAGAGTGGTCCAAACATACTTTACGGTGGCCCTTGTGAGGGTCAAACTTTACTAGCCTAACTGGGCTGGCCTAACTCCAGGTTAGGATTGTGCCCTAAGTTCATTCAGCCGTGGTGTGATTTCATGGTGATTTCGTGGTGTGAAATCATGTATGTGATTTCTGGGCCTTCGCTACTCCATGAGAGTACTTCCAATGGCTACAAAGGCCCATGCAGAGCATGTTTTGTGACGGACGGGTGAAAGATACCAATACAGGTAAAGAGGGTGTCTGCCCAGTGGGCAGGGAAGGAGAAAGGGAGAGCAAGAATGGAGCAGAAGTGCAGGACAGAGCCAGAGTTACAGCCCCTTGCCAAGAATACATCAAAGTCGGTAATGCAAGTGATGGACTATCATGTTGGTTGTGTTTGAAGCTGTAGACTGTAAACGTATTGATGCCGGCACTGCCTGGGAATTGCCATCCTGAACCTGTTTACAGCCGAATGGGCCCACTGGCTGCAATCCTAAAATGACTGCTCCAGAGATAAATCAGGACTGCAGCTATAAAACTATGACAGCTTTGTGAAGAGTGGAACGGACCTCTCATACCTTATTCCAGTGAGGCCTCTGGGGGCTATTTTAATGTACATGGGTTTTCATAATAAATTTCACCCCAGGGCATCGCTGACCTGAGTGATTCTCACCCATCATGTCTCCAGCCTATGGAGCTTCTTGGCTCGCTCTCACTTAAATGTTAAATAAATAACTAGCCTTAAGCTCTAATCAGAGGGACTGCTTAGCATTTAGATGGCAAGGAAGTGCCTGAATGCTCAGAGCATCAAACAGTCCAGAAAGAAAAGAGACAATCCAAGAGTCAGAGGCACAGTCAGCTGGGATGGCAACTATCCGAACTCATCAGCCGGAGATGGCAGACCCTTAAAATAGCCTCCTTGAAATCCCATTGCTGGCGAAGGATTCACATGATTAATTTTCTCATCAGGAGATGATTTCTTTTAATTTTCCATTAATACATACTGTACATGCAATCAGCATATCGCAGAATCTAAAGGGCATTGTGTCATACGACATGAACTGTGGCTCGCTAAAATGGTCAGGGCCACTGACCTTAACGCACATTAAGGTCACATGATCCAGTTCCACATGGCTTCCCACAACATGGTGATTGCAATTGGCAAAGCTTCTGGGTTAGAAGAAGCACACCAACCAATTGCACCCATTTTCTCAGAGCAGTGATTGCCCTCTGACTTCCAGCTCAGCATCAAGAATGACCCCGGGGTGCATGAAGTTGTCCGACCTGAGCATGTCAAAGGCTGGCATTCCAGTCTCCTAGGCTATCATTCAGAATATGTATAAACTGCTTTTTGACAAAAACAATCTCCTACCAGTTTATGTAGCAACAGAATGAGGCTGAGGTTCATTGTCCCAAAGGGGTGGGGTGCCCACTCTAAAAAGAAACAGAACTAGTAGCAAATAGCCACTGGAAAAGATGTTAGACTGGGATGAATATTTACTACTTTAGACGTGCATTTTTGCCCAGCTAGCCAGGGATCTAGCAAATAGTAGCCCAATCCTATACTGTGCTGGAGCAGGCAGGCCAGTATGCCTCCGCTGTATCCAGCACAATGCAGGAGGCAGCTGGAGCTCACCTCAGGGTAAGGGGATATTTTCCCCTTACCCCTTGGGTAAGCCCCAGCCAGCCCTATGGGGTTGCTCAGATCTGCGCCAGCCAAATCGCTGGTGCAAATCCAAGCAGCTGGATCGGGCCCACCCAACCTGGGGACAGGGGCTAGGATCCAGCTGAACAGTCAGCCTGCCCAGGGCCAGCCTTAAGCCAATGTGACCAATGTCATCACATTGGGCTATGCACTTTGGGGGGGGGGTCCCCTGCACGAGCACAGTGAGCATATCGGCGGCTGCTATGAGTCAGTGGGGCTAGCAAAGCAGCTTTACCTTGGGCCCTCCCACCTGCCCTTGCCTTCGAATGGCCCCAAATGGGTCCAAAGTTAGCGGTGATGTCATCATGCCACCCACCGACTATTTCCAGGTGTCATGCTTTGTGCTCGGCTTCTTGGTGGGTGGGTGGGTGGGTGGGCCACAGGAGGGTGGGGGGACCCCACAGGAATGCCCTGGATTAGTCCCCACTGCTCCTAAAGCTTGCCCTGAGCCTCCCCACAGGCTCTCCCGCCCTCCACCCCATTCCCAGGGCTGGCCTGCCCTCCCTCCACCCCCACCCACCGTCCCTCCCCCCTCATGGAGCTCCCATGCTGGCCAAACAGCCGGCATGAGAGCAGTTTACCTGGGCAGCTCCAAGGCGTGTCTGGGTGGTTGGCACAGGGCTGGTTTCTGATGCCCTTACACTGCTCTGGCACATGAATGCATATGTGAACAGACCACATCGAGACAATAAGACCACAAATTTCAACTAGACTCCACAACAAAGGGGCCCAATATCTAATTCACTACTATTTAAAATCCCCGATTTATCCTTAGGATTCCACTGCACTTTTAGCCAAACTCCTGGACCCGTGTCCAAATTGGCATACCTCCCTTTTGTGCCTATTTCATAAACCTATTAAATACTTCAGTAGTGTTTTGTGAGGAGGATCTTGGGTGCCAAATGTATCTGCTTACTCCTTTAGAAGGTGTAGCAAACTACTGTATGCCATTTCCCCTGCTAACTGGGAAGAGAAACATGCTAAAGGGTTGGTTCTCTTACAACAGGCAGGGAGAGAACAATTGCCTCTATTTATCCCATCAACCATTTTGGGACAGGACACCATCATGGTATTCGTAGAGGGAAACAAAACACTACGTTTTGCAGGAGCCTGATATCCTGTGTAAAGCGGCTTCTCCCCCCTTGCCTTTAGAGCCGTTTGTGGCTCAGAGAGCAAATTGCTCTCCCCTGGATAAGAGAACCAGTTCTTTAAAATGTCTCTCTTCCCAGTTTTGTTCCCCGCTCTAGAAATGCCGCTGAGAACCATCTTTTATTTTGCTTTGTGATTACAGGAGTGCCCCAGTATCCGCTGGGGTTCTGTTCCGAACCCCACTGTGGATACCTGAAACTGTGGATACTGGGGACACTTTTTTAAAGATAGGGGAACACCTGTGGCTTTGCTGCAACAAGATAAAAGAAGAGATTTGTTTAATGTTTCCCTATCTTTTTAATAGGAATCCCGGTATCCGTGGTATCTGCGGATAACTGAAACCATGGATTCCGAATCAATGGACACTGGGACATGCCTGTATTTTTTTTTATTTTTTTTGCAGTTGAAAAGCAGTGATGTCATTCAGGGGGAACGGACCAGAACGGGCGTTCCGGATCCTAACAGGCTCCGTGGCTGGTTCCGGGTTCCCGACAAGTGCCAATCAAAAGTGAGTTCCTGTTCCTAAATCATTTGAATGACACCACTGGACATGTCTGTATTTTTATTTTTATTTTGCAGTTGAAAAGCAGCTTATTCTTAACTATAACACTTGAAGTTAATATTGATAGCTAGAGGTGTTTGTTTCTGGTGAGTAAAATGGGATTACAGCCTAACTGAACACAATGGGCTTACTTCTAAGATAAACACCACCATACACATCTCTTGATAGCTCTTACAACCAGAGTCCCCAGAAACAATCATTCATTCTTTGCTTGCTACTGTGCTAGGAACCCTTTGTTCATGAGAGTCTTTCATTTCCACTGCCAGATGGTGAAAGGGATAGATTACCCAGAACCCTGTGGGGCACCAGAGCTGCCCCAGTACTCTCTTCCTGCTGTCAACAGTGCCAGCTTCACTGGTCTGTTACCATAAAAAGGCATGTAACCCTCCTACCTCCAGTGGATGGGGCTCAGAAACTGTGTGTCGCCTCCAGGGCTGCTCCATCTCGGAAGCTTCAAAACCTTACACTTGTCACAGTGATTGGTGGCATGATATGTGACCACGGAAAGAGCCTAGACTGCAGAGAGAGGGGGGAGGGAGGATACTTCTCACTTACGCATTTCATTGTAGCTAGTGTTGTAATATATGATAAAGAAATGCATACATACAGTCAGTGGTGTCATTCAAATGATTTAGGAACAGGAACTCACTTTTGATTGGCACTTGTCGGGAACCCGGAACCAGCCACAGAGCCCGTTAGGATCCGGAATGCCCGTTCTGGTCCGTTCCCCCTGAATGACATCACTGCCTTCGCCCCCCTAGGAATCCGGAGTCGCTCCCTTTAACCCTCTGAGTGCCGGCAACCAAGAAGAAAAGCTCTTTGCAGAGGAATTGGGAGGGGGAGGGGGGAGAGTGAAGTGGGCGGAGTCAGCCCTAATTTTAACTAGTGGAACTGAGTTCCCCCGCATTCCCCCTGCATGACATCACTGCATACAGTGGAATGACTTGTGGAATATCAGCTTCCAGGGTATATGGGAACATCCTTAAGGGAAAGAGCAAAAAGAGGCCCATTTCTTTCCCACATCCCTGTGTTATGATACAGGCAGCAATGTTTGTTTGTCCCCAGATACAAGCAGCGCGCACTTCGAACAAAGTCTGTGAAACCTTTGCACCTGGCCGCACAGGTATTTGCAGCTAAGCTGGTTTAGTAACAGGATTCTCCATGGCTTCTTGCCATGGCTCTTAATGTGGGTGTGTAGCAGGGTTTCTCCTAGTCCAAAGGAATACATGATGGAGAGAAGCTGAGTTGTCCTTAAGGGACAGTCAGGTTAGCATGCTGAAAGACAAGGGACTGTTTTAAGTGTTATGCCGAGAACATGGGAAGTTTGACAACCTGCACCCATAAGCTACATACTATCTCTCAGGTCAGCCTTGAGAAAGATGATGGCTCTGTAGATATTAACCCTAGGCAAGTTTCTTAGTTTGCTTCCTTTTGAGCCTATTTTGTCAAGGGCAGCCAGCACCAGAGCAGTATTTTTAAAGATAAGGGGAACTTTTTAAAGCTAAGGATGGCCTCACCACTCCTGCTATAGGAGGGGTCCCAGAGCTCTGCTCCCCCACCTGCTCCTCCTCAACTACCCGTTTGCAGAGCAGTATTATTCACTAATAGCCTGCAAGCTGATCCCATAAACCTCTGCACTGGAACATTTTAGAAGGTTCACCAGACCATGTTTATAGCTACCATTATCAGCATTTGCTATACTAACCTGCCGGATTGCCAAGTTCATCATCAGGAGTCCAGTTGTTGGTGCTGCCACCTTTTGAGATGGGGGAGCTGCCAAAGGGGCTTTTAATTGGCTTTATATTGTGAATCATTCTGCATGATTCTAAAAACCAGTACAAAAATGTTATTAGGGTTTGGTGGCATTTTATTGGCTTTTGAGAGCACTGCTGCACCATACAATCAGTGGTGTCAGCCTACCGGTTCGCTGGGCGGAGTTTTTGCGGTCGCTGGGCGGGTTTCCATGGTGATCGGCAGCGTGCTTGCTGCGTCCCGTTGCGTTATGGCGAAAGCACGCCTGGAGAGGAGTGGCTTTCGCCATTACGCAATGGAACGCAGCGAGCACGCTGCCGATCACCGTGGAAACCTGCCCAGCGACCGCGAAAACTCCGCCCAGCGAACCAGTAGGCTGACACCACTGCATACAATCCTATGCAAACTTCCATTATCTGCAAGAATAGACATGCCCAGGTATCGTTCTGGACTTACCCACCCCCGTGGATACCTGAAACTGTGGATACTGGGGATGCCTTTTTTAAAGATAAGGGTATATTAGTGGCTTTGCTGCAACAAGGTTAAAAAAGAGGTTTGTTTAATGTTCCCCTATCTTTTTAATAGGTGTCCCAGTATCCATGGATAACTGAAACAGTGGATACTGAATCAATGGATACCGGGGCACATCTGTAAGTCATGTTTAATGTGGTTTACTCCTGGTAAATGTGCATCGGATTGCGGCCTTGTTTTATTGTACTAGGTTTTACACCTCATTGTAAGTAGTTTGAAAAGTGAGGCAAATGTATTTTAAAACAAATAATAAAACAAAATATTGAGAGGCATGGTGCTGTATGCATGGCCTAAAGGCATCTCATAACATATATACCAGAACCCATTCCCTTCAGATGTCAAAATGATTCCCTGGAAATTAAATGAGCTCTGGCATGGCTGCCCTTTGCTTTAAGAGAATGTGCCGCTTGCGAGCCATTTTTTTTCTCCTCTGCCCTCAATCAAGAGCCCATCACACACCTGCAGCAAAGTAACAATTCCCAGGGCAAGGCTCTGAGGGCTGTGGCACAACCCCCCTGCTTAAGCTAAGCTGTCTTGGGTCCGACTCATGTCTAGATGTGATCAGCTGGGAACCCCATGAATTCCATGGCAGAAGAAAGGAGGGACAGAAATGCATTTTGAAAAATTCCACATGTTGTGCTGGGACAATAGGAAATAAGAAAGGCCCCTGGGGGCCCAATAAGTGACCACCCGGTGTGTCCAGTGGCGTTTCTACAGGGAGGGCAAAGCTCTACGTTTTGCAAGAAGCCTTACCTTGCAGTGGAAATCACTCCTCTCCTGCACCGTTGTAGCCAATCCTCACAGGGAACAGCAACATCTTGGCGTTGCTTACTGGCTACAGCAGCAAGGAAGAGGAGGGATTTACATGACAGGGTAAGGCTTCTTGCAACACTTAGAGCTTTGCCCTCCCTGTAGAAATGCCTCTGGGTGTGTCTTTGCACAATTCACAACTTTGGCCTCACTGGGCAAGAGACACTTTTTCAAGTGATGTTCCTCTTATATTTAGCAAGGGGAGAGTAATTGCCCTTCTTCACCCAGCAGAGTGTCTTTTCTACTAGGGGTTGCTGGTGTGTTCTGCATTTTTTTAAGATTGTGAGCCCCTTAGGAAGCGGAGCCATTTCATTTTATTATTACTATTTGCCTGTAAACCGCTTTGTGAACTTTGTATTGAAAAGCGGTATATAAATACTATTGATTGACTTTTTTTCAACCCACCAACCTCATCTAGGATTGGTTAATGCTGTCCCATTTCTGTGTTGTGTACGACTGGATCATTCAAGCAGTCGGCATGCAGAGCCTGCAGAATTACCTGACCTCAGAAGAAGCTGCTCATTGCATCTCTGCAAGAGTCCATATCCTGAGCTTGCCTCCTTCCAATTAGCATTGTAGTGCATCATGCAGAGATAGGACACAGTGTCATCTGAGAATGGTGTTGAATGCTAGTAGCATGTAGACGGGCCCAAGCAGAATCAACAACCATCTTCCTGGCAAAGTAACAAGAAGCAAGATTGCAGTGGCCCCCACCTCCAGCATCAGCACTACAATATTTGACAGCATGGCTAGAGGAGGAGGAGGAGGAATGTGGCCCATGATGCTCTTCTTGCTCACTTTCCATGGTAAGCAAGTGAGAAGAGGATCGGGTGCTGGCAGGGTAGAGCAGATGGGCAGGTGGTGGGTCACCCACATCAGAAAGAGAATAGTGGTCTCCATTGCAGGGTTGTTGTGAAGATTGCTATACAGTACATGTGAGGCCTCTTGAGCACTCAAAAAGTACAAATGCGAAGTGGTATTGTTATGGCTAATTCTTACTCTTTAGCATGCACTCAAACTGTGTTTGTGTGTGTGTGTGTGTGTGTGTGTGTGTGTGTGTGTGTGTGTGTGTGTGTTGTAAAAGTATGATGTAGACTCCCAGTGTTAAATCTGGGGTGAAAAGGGTGCCACTGTGGTCAGCGGTTCATTTAAAAGTGTCCCAACGTTTTGAAGGGGTCCTTTCTTCATAGGGACGGCCCAGGATCCAACCAGCCTTGGTGGAACTGCGTCCTTTTTCAGACTCAGCTTATGGCAAGCCTGCCAAGCAAGAGACTTAAAAAAAAAATCTACAGTAACACTTATTTCAAGTCACGGGGTCCAGGGAATCTAGAGAGTTTTGCATTCCCTTGAAACATGCTCACCTCTGGCAAGCAGGGACAAAGAGCTACAAAACCTCCTTCTAGCATCACCCTCGTTGGTCAGCTCCCTCATTTTTCATGCACAGCGGAGAAGGATTTCATGCACAGGCTTCACAAAACCGGCTCTTGTTTTAATCAAATGTACCACCAGGTATGTAAACAGAAAATTGGAAGGGCCAGAATGTTGTGTTTTTTGTTTTTTGTTTTTGCATTACAATTGCCTCTTCTTGTCTTTCTCCTTCACATTACCAACGATCAGCCAATCACATAAATAACACACAAGGGACAATTTAGGTCTTGTGGGTGAAAATGTCCACCCCCTGTTGATAACATGCCGACACAGTTGATAACATGCCGACACATCTGGGATTTATCTGGGACAGCTGGATCCTTGAGAGCCGCTGGCTGAACTCAGCCATTGTCCAGTGTGAGCTGGGCAGACATCTGCTTTGGTGTCTCCAGGGGCCAAACAGGGCCAGTCCATCCCTGAGGCTGAGTGGGCTAACCAACTTTCCAGCACTGACGTAAGTGTGCCCATAGGGCATGTAGTACGTTCTGCAGTGGAGTAGTAGCCACAGAGGTTTGTGTCCTTACTCTAGTGCTAGAAGGTTGGTCACAATTCCTCCCTCATGCAATAAATTGGCAGGGGACAGTCGCCTCTGCCCTCCCAATTATCTTCACAGCTCCTCCCGCCAGTCCCTGGATTGGAAAAGGAAGAGGGGCAGAACAGAAGAGAAGGTGTGTCTCTGATGCTTTCACCCACCACTTTCCTCTTTTCCTCTTTCACTCTACTCCTTTTCCAGTCCTAGGAGAGGGAAGAGCAGGGGCTGGCACATCACCTGGTGAAAGTGGGCAGCCTGGACCAACCCTGGAGCCAAGGATGCTAGCAGTCACAGCGCTAATACTGCAGGGGACACTGTGCCACTGTCCCCGAGGCTTAGGCCCAAATCCTACTCACCTTTCCAGCACTGACATAGCTGTGCCAATAGGGCATGTTCTGCATCCTGCAGTGGAGGAGTAGTCACGGAGGCCTCCTCAAGGAATGTTTGTTCCTTTACCCCAGAGCTGAACAGTTGGTTAGGATTGCACCCTTAATGTTGGATATTAGCCATGATAGCAAAAAGATTCATACAGGTTCGGGACTGGTAAATCAATATCAGTCAAAACAATTCCAGGTTCGGGACTGGTAAATTGGTCCTCACAACCAACGTGAGGAGTACAAATAGCAGGGGAAGGCTGTTGTCTTCAAGCCTGTGGGCTCCCTAGAGGCATCTGTCTGGCGGCTGCATGAAACAGGATCCGAGGCAGGTTGGACCGGTGGTCTGATCCAAAAGGGCGTAAATTCTTCTATTACGCTCTTGTGCCACAAGCAGGGGAGTAGCTACGGTGGTGCAGGAGGTAGCAATTGCACTGGGCAACAAGCTGTAGGGAGGCAACGAACTGAGCTTGACACTAGAGGCCAAAATAGTGAAAACCTCAGAAATTACATATTATACTATAATGTTATACATCATTGGAAAGGTAATTTAATGCAGAATGCATTGAAACATACTGGAGTGTAATATCTTCATTTTATCAAAAGTTATGGTAGAAAAAACCCTGAAAATGAAAATACAACTGTCAGGTAAAAACCACAGGCTTAGATTAATTTTACAGTGGACAAAAGAAAGGAAGGAACTATGCACACCACCCTGATCTCCTTGGAAGAAGGGTAGTATAAAAATGTGAAAAATATGAATGAATGATTTTGTTGTATGGGGGTGTAAAATATGTAAAGTATGAACTCTGGGTGTCAAATGATCTAGCTATGCCACTATTGCAGTGGTCAGGGAACAGGGGTAAATTACCCCAAATGGGGTAAAAATGAAAATCCTGGGGGTAATGGACGGCAGCCGGGCATGCATATGAATTCAAGCGATCCCCTGCAAAGACTTGTTCCACCGCGCGCCCGCTGTCTGCGCCTCCCTCTCGCTCTTTAAACTCGGGCGACAAGCCCTGCAGCGTGTGTGTGTGGGGGGGGGGTTGACACACGAGCAGAGCTAAGATATGAATTTTCCAAATTTCTGACACACCAAGCCCAAAAGGTTCACCATCACTGTTCTATACGCATGCCCGGCTGTGTGTGTTACAGCACTGTAGTGTACAAGGACCTGACGCAGTGCAGTGCGTCAGGCCCTTGTGTACAACATGCTTCCCTGTGTGATGACCCGGGCCCTGCCTCCAAGTCCGCCCGCTTCTTCAGTACAGTCAACTAGTTGCTGCGCCATTGAGAGAGATAGGACAGAGAGGACACCTATCTTTCACTGGTAGTTTTAGTAAGTACCTGTATTAAAAATCAAATCAAGGGGATAACATCGGCGTATCTAAATATATTTTGGGGTAAAAGGTAAAAACGTTCCCTGACCCCTGCACTATTGGCAGGTGACTAGGGACTTGGGGGCAGCAGGAGGGGGCATGTTGTTGGGGGGAGGATGCCATTTTTCCTGCCGGGTTTCCTGCCATTTTTTACCTTTTTGAAAAGCCTGGGTGTGACATCACTTCCTTTTGTGATGTCACTTCCAGGGCATCATTTTGACCTCAGCACTGGAGTACACTTCCATTAGCTACACCACTGACCACAAGGGCACTTCCTCCACCACCATCTCATATTTTGAATATTGAAGGCCTTTGTCTTGCCTCCTGCTGCCAAATTGCTGTTTGGAAGAGTTCCTGTCTTCCTCCTCCTCCTCCTCCATCCTCCCCGTCTAGCCTCAAGTGATCATTGGGGTCAGGCGATTTACGGGACACTTCAGAAAGCGTCTCAGGCTGTTAACATGGAAAACAGCTCTGTAAAAATGAGAGCTATTCCCATTTCCCAAGGACTGGCCGAGCCGCATGGCGTGGCATCGCCCAAGCACCTCCAGCGACTGCAGCACTTAATAGACCAACACGAATTAAATTGCCTCCCATACAACAGATGGACTGTGGCTCCAGATAAAGAAGCAATTTGCAAGCAGGGGGCTGCTGCGTGGAGGAAGGGAATGATCAAAGGGGAAGAAAGAAGGCGTGTGTGACTTATAGGATGTGCGGGACCACTCTGCCCCCTCCAGTGTGGGGAGCGGAGGCCTCTGGGCCACCGTATCATCCCAATTGTGACCTAGCCTCTGCAGGCTGGTGCCACATAGAGCTGGGCTGGGCTGGCCTTGCAGAGATCTAGAAAGGCAAGAGAAGAAACCCCATTAAAAAGGAAAACAGTGAAAACTACAAAGGAGGAGATGAAGAAAGAAGAGGAAAATATGCTGCTTTATTTAGGGTGCCAGGCTTTCAGTTTCTTTGGACAAGAGATCATCAGAATCAATCCTGTATGAGTAGAGTTGTACAGCTCCTATTAAAATATGAAAACTAGATTTTTTTTTAACTGAGACGATAGTGTTTCAATGGATAGATGTTATCGATAGATGATTATCGATAGTGTTGCAGACCTGCAAACTGACCTCTCTGGGTTTTTTTTTTTTAAATATAGCCAGGCATGAAACCGTGTGGACTGAGAATTGAGCTGCTGCCTTGCATGAAGAAGCGAAGCAGGGTCAGCCCTGATTTTGCTTTGGATGGGTGCCTGGAATGCTTCTGATGGAGCTACGTGGAGGACTGTGGGCTGTGGAGGTGTCAGGTGGGAACAAATGGATGACGTCTTAAGAACCTGTCTGAGGTTTGATTTGCAGCTGCCTGTGGAAGTTTGGAAGGCTAGAGCGGTACAATCAGGACAACTGCACTATGAAGGGCAACATCTGGAGCTTGGGGTGTTCTATGAGTTTCTCTCATGGAATAACACTAAAAAAACCCATTTGAAAACCATTTGGGTTATGGTCAGTCTGCCTATGTAAACTGCCTTGAGTCGAAAGGTGATATATAATTAGGGGTGTGTGTGTGTGTGTGTGTGTGTGTGTGTGTGTGTGTGTGTGTGTG
>JAJKFI010000076.1:2405634-2425620 GCA_029204185.1 Lerista edwardsae
CTCTCTCTCTCTCTCTCTCTCTCTCTCTCTCTCTCTCTCTCTCTCTCACTTTTTTAATAAAGGGTTTGAGTCAAGAGTGGAGGGAGGTCATCATTTTTACTTTTTGCTTCAGGTGCCAAAATATCCATCGTCAGCATTGCACACGGCTTTCCCTCTTGCTCATCCACTTTCCTTTGCCGCTCATTTATTTTCTCGGCGTCTCAGTCTCTCTCTTGCCTTGCCACTGGATCTTGGCTGCTGATCTCTCGCTTCCCCCGCAATTCTCTCCACCCTTGACCCTAATGCAAACAGACGGTTGCTGAATGAGCTGGATGTGGTGAGTCCACACAGGCCCCGCCAGCACCTCCCCCAGGAAACCTCTCTCTCGTGTGACGGCTGCACATCTGGACAGCTCGCCTTGCCTCTGGCCCAGCAGGGCTGAGATGCTGGCCTGGGGGCAAGAGATCCATGAACTTCCTGTGCAGGTCTTGACTGTGCCTCAAACCCTTTGGAAACTGAAACCATCAGGGAGGGCGGTTTTTTTTTTTAAAAAAACAACAACCCTGCTCTGTAGTTGAACATGTCTGAGCTGCTTAAAGCTGAAGCAAAGCACAACCAGAGGGGACAAGTGGTAGTGGTAGTGATGCTATGGGACACATCCAGGGATGAGGGGTGCTAGGATGCTCAACCTGGGCATGGAATTCCCTGGCTGGATGATTGTGAGAACAGGATTCCTCCAGCTCCTGCACTGTTGTCTGGGTAACTTACTGCTCCCTTGAATAAGTCTCATTTTTGAAACAACACACTAATACAAACACTGCCGACATGGAACTCTGTACCTGTCTTTGAAGGAACTCCCACTTTGCACAGAATTCCTTCAGAACAGTGTTTCTCAAACTGTGGGTCAGGACCCACTTGGTGGGTCATTACCTGATGTTAGGTGGGTCGCAGAAAGCTGGAAGCAGCCATCTTGGAAACTGCAGGCCTTACTCTTGCTAGATCCCTTTTGTGAGAGTTAACAGTTTGAATTTTCAAGTGAGGGTTTAAAAAAAAAAATAATTCAGTTCTTTTATATAATATTTGTCCTAATCTTGCTTTCTGTCAGGGATGTTTCAAGTTTGTGCAATTGCTGCAGTCCAAGAATGCCAGTTTGCATTCCGGTAGTGCCATTTGATGATGTCACAATGGTAGCACTTCCTGCTTGATGATATCACTTCCAGCTATGTCATCACTTCCAGGTTAATGACATCACTTCTGGCGGGTCCTGACATGAGAGCTGGGTGAGTCCTGGTCTAAAATGTTTGAGAACCCCTGCCTTAGAAGCAGGGTGAGATAATTCCCAGTTTCTCTCTCTCAGGCCAAGTTGTCTACCCAGGATACTTCAACTTGAGCTCAGAGTTGCAGGGTTCTGCATTCAAACAGGCCCTGCAGAGGAAGTCCAAGGAAACTCAGTGGTACTTTCAAAGAAATGGGTCTAGAATCTGAGAGGCTCCACCTTGTCCTTCTGCCTGCCACTCTGGCATTTTGACTTGAGCTTGCTCTTCTTCCATCATTTATCATGAGACAAGCAGAAACACTTCACTTGATAACCTGGCATGGATTTGGTCTGTCTGCTTCGCAGAGCTGCTCTTGGCTCTCACCCTCCTTGTGCTGTTCCCAGAATGAAAATGGCCTAACCGCAAGGCGGGGCAGAGGTAGGGGAAAGAATATGGCCAGGACTCCACTTCCTAGGATGGGTTCTTCCAGCCTTCATATCCATCTATTTGTCAGTCTCTTAATGCTTCCCCCATGGGGATAGAAAGTCTGTAAGCAAGTCTGCCAGCCAGGGTCTGGCACGAGGCAAGGCTCGCCCTTTATTCTGGATGTGTCTCTCTCTAATCAACAAACTGGCAATGTCAAGCCTTGGCAAATGAGCTTCATTAAGTGCATCATTTGTGGGAAATGTTTACACTTCTGTTCCTGCAAACAAAAACAAAACAGCCTGAGTGTCAGCACTTTAGCGACAAGGGGAGTGGATGGTGTTGTTAGGAGGAAAGGTTGGACACACGTTCCCTGGGAAGAAGAGATGGGTTAGGAGAGGGGTTCCCAAACTTTTTAGCATGGGAACCCACCTGAAAAAAGAGATTCACTTTCCCAGCAGCTCAAGCTTCTGTGGTTATAATGGTGACTGGGAAGCATTGCTCCGCTCCCCCCGCCCTCCCAAATAGCAGGTTGTTTAACCCTTGAGCTCATAGCCTAATTGGCCTTGTCAGTTTTGGGAACAACCCAAAATTGGGTTGTGACCTGCTGGTGGGCCACAGACCCACAGTTTGGGAATGGCCAGGTTGGGAGGGTCTGACAGCACAATAGACAGACTACAGAATTAAATGATAAGCAGAGCAGAATGGATCAAATGTTAGACTTTGGCTTCAAAGATGCGGACTCAAATGCACGTTAGGTTGTGAATTCGTTAATTGGCCTCACACGTGTTGTCAATGTTTTCTGTGAAAAAGACTTGCATGCAGAGCTATGTGTGCTCATCACGCACATAGCCCGGTCCTATCTGAGTCTTCCGCTGCCAAAACCCATGCCCATTGTGGCAGCCCGAAAGCCAGGATGCTGTTGCAAATGTTCAGACATGAAGTGTGTACCCCCAGCAGCTCCAAGAGGCCCCCTTGGTGCTGGTAAGTTGGGGCTGGGGTTGGGGTTGGGGAGGGGGAGCTTCAGCAGCATTCCCAAGTTAGGAATTCATCTCTCCAAGTTTTGGGAAAGGGCAGCCAAATGGCAGATGCGTTTCAACGTAGACAAGTGTAAAGTGATGCACATTGGGGCAAAAAACTAAAACTTCACCTATAGGCTAATGGGGTCTGAGCTGTCTGTGACAGCTCAGGAGAGAGATCTTGGGGTGCTGGTGGACAATTCAATGCAGGTATCGACCCGGTGTGCGGCAGGAATTAAGAAGACCAATTCCATGCTTGGGGTAATTAAAAAAGGGGTTGAGAATAAAACAGCCAATATTATCATGCCATTGTACAAATCGATGGTAAGGCCACACCTGGAATATTGTGTGCAGTTCTGGTCGCTGCACTATGCAGGACATAGTGGAGATGGAAAAGGTGCAGAAGAGAGTGACAAAAATTATTACAGGGCTGGGGCACCTCCCTTATGAAGAAAGACTGCAGCATTTGGGGCTCTTCAGTCTAGAAAAAAGGTGCCTGAGGGGAGACATGATTGAGATATATAAAATTATGCATGGAAGGGATAGTGTCGATAGAGGGATATTCTTTTCCCTCTCTCAGAACACCAGAACCAGGGGACATCCACTATACTAAAATTGAGTGTTGGGAAAGTTAGAACAGATAAACACTTTTTTTACCCAGTGGGTAATTAATCTGTGGAACTCTTTGCCACAGGAGGTGGTGATGGCATGTGGCCTAGATGCCTTTAAAAGGGAACTGGAGAGATTTCTGGAGGAAAAGTCCATTGTGGGCTATAGGCTATGAGATACAGGAAGCTGGACTAGATGGGCCTTTGGCCTGATCCAGCAGGGCTCTTCTTATGTTCTTATGTTCCCAAGCTGGAGGAGGTAGATCTCAGTGGCAAAAGTGCACACTGGAGCCTATCCCACATTTTTCAGCGTGCCCCACACCATTCTCTCCTCAGGAAGCCAGGAGGCCTATACAGGGGTTGGCCTTCTGGTTCCCCCCCCCTTGTTGGATCAGTGTGGCTGCATCATCATCAGTGATGGGGTGGTAGGATTGAGCTGTAAAGAAGTTAATTCTGTGCTATAGGAGCCAGTTCTCTTCCAAGAAAAGCCAAATTCCACAATCTGTACCCATTAAGTAAATTGGAATAGATCAACCTATTTTGACAATGTAATCCCCTTCTTCTAGCTGTATGACATACACCCACACCCGCATCCACACCCACACACAAAATATATTTGAATATGAATACCATATATATTCAAGGCTTTGACATTTTACACCTGACTAGCTGAAATCTTGCTTGGCCTTTGTGCCCCTACGCCTACACTGCTGGTGTTTGAGATTTCTCCAGTCACCTCAACATTCGAGTTTACCTTTACAGAATTCAGGGCTAGAAACTTGGCTCTTTAAAACAAAAGCTGGATATCTCAGGATGCCAAATTTTGTGCATAAAGCCAAACTCTGAGCCAGCATAGTATAATCAGGGAAATTGCAAATTCTTATCATGAATTTCTGTTCTCCAGGACGTCAAGAGGACATTCTGAATTTGTTTCAGATTCCACTAGTATAGCCCATCCCCTGAGACAGTAGGCAGAGCATTAAGTTGCAGCAGCTTCTCCAAGGTGTTAGTGCCTCTGCCCTCCCCAACTGAAGTGGAAAAGTAGTAGAATACAATGCCATCAAATTCTGAATAGGAACCAAAAAGAAAAAAAAACCCAGAAACTAGAACAACTGCCTGAACAATATGAATGAAGACCATCTTTTAGAAGGAAGAAAGGAGCCTTTAAGCAGGAGCTTCTCCCAGAAGGCATTCTGAATTCCTGTTCCAGACTCTTCCACACTGTCCCTAGATGGGTCCACAGGTGAACCCCTAATTCAACTCCAAGACATAAGAACATAAGAACATAAGAAGAGCTCTGCTGGATCAGACCAAAAGCCCATCTAGTCCAGCTTCCTGTATCTCACAGCGGCCCATCAGGTGCCCCAGGGAGGCATGTAACAACAAGATGCTTGCATCCTGTTGCCACTCCCTTGCACCTGGTACCAGTAGCCCTCCACCTTTGTAAGGAGGTTGCACAATCCATCATTGCCTTTAGCCCACGATGGACCTTTCCTCCAGAAATCCATCCAATCCCCTCTTAAAGGCATCAAGACCAGATGCCATCACCACCTCCTGTGGCAAAGAGTTCCACACATTAACTACCCGCTGGGTAAAAAAGTACTTCCTTTTATCTGTTTTAACTCTCCCAAACCTCAGTTTTAGCGGATGCCCCCTGGTTCTGGTGTTTTGAGAGAGGGAAAAGAACATCCCTTTATCGACTCTATCCCTTCCATGCATAATTTTGTATGTCTCAATCATGTCCCCCCTTAGGCGCCTTTTTTCTACACTGAAGAGCCCCAAACACTGCAGTCGTTCTTCATAAGGGGGGTGCCCCAGCCCCGTAATCATTTTCGTCCTTTTTGAGGTGCAGTGACCAGAACTGCACACAATATTCCAGGTGCGGCCTTACCATCAATTTGTACAATGGCATGATAATATTGGCTGTTTTATTCTCAACCCCTTTTTTAATTACCCCAAGCATGGAATTGGCCTTCTTAATTGCTGCCGCACACTGGGTCTACACCTTCATCGAGTTGTCTACCAGCACCCCACATCTCTCTCCTGAGCTGTCACAGACAGCTCAGAACCCATTAGCCTATAGGTGAAGTTTTGGTTCTTTGCCCCAATGTGCATCACTTTACACTTGTCTATGTTGAAACGCATCTGCCATTTGGCTGCCCATTCCCCCAACTTGGAGAGGTCCTTCTGGAGCTCTTCACAATCCTTTCTGGTTTTCACCACCCAGAAAAGTTTTGTGTCATCTGCAAACTTGGCCACCTCGCTGCTTATCCCTGTCTCCAGGTCATTTATGAACAAGTTGAAAAGCACCGGCCCCAAGACAGATCCCTGGGGCACTCCGCTTTTTACCTCTCTCCATTCTGAAAATTGCCCACTGACCCCCACTCTCTGTTTCCTGGCCCTCAACCAATTCTGGACCTGCCCTCTTATTCCCTGACTGTGAAGTTTCTTCAGCAGCAGTTTCTACATGTTGTCGAGGCCTTCCCCCAAATGCAGCAATTGCAGAGGATCAGGCTTCCATTTTGGAATGTTTAACAAACATATGAGCTGATGCCCTTTTGACAAATCTCACCCAGAGCAGAATTAACCCCCAAAGCAGTAATGCTCACAGCTCCCCTGATCAAATGAGCAATGATCCCTGCCAGTGGAACCTTCCCCAAAGTCCCCCAACTACAGAAATATGCAGTCAAAAGAAAAATTGTAGCCCCAAATGTTTTCCTACCCAAGGAAGCCTCTTGAACAGAAACAAAGATTTGAACTGTTGAACAGAAGCCAGACAATCCAGGTAAAAATACAGTGCTTTGCAAACATCCACCTGTGCCATTGCTTTTCCTTGTAGATGCACAGGTACAGAACAAAAAGATGGTAATCCTACCTCCTGAGTCCTATGAAATAAGGAATAAACCTTGGGCACGAAGATGAGATCAGGCCATAGCATGACTTTATCCTCGAGGAAAAGACACCATCTTGGATCCACAGACACATCCCCACATTCCGACACTCTTTGAGCAGATGTGACTTCTACCTGGAAAAGTGTCAAACACTCATTGCTTCAAGGAGCAAATAGCCAGAGAATCAAGGGGGGGGGGATCCGAGCTATGAGAACCCAGTTTGGGCTCCATGATGGAAACCATGGTGGAGAGTTAAGAAGGGCAACCTCCTTCATGGCTGCTGCGACAGGTCTGGTCGCCATTGCAAGCAGCAAGCCTGGATGAGAAGCTCTAGCAGGGGGAGAGGCAGAGCTTGAAGGCAGAAGCTGGGGGAAGGCAAGTGCAGGGTTTGGGATGTACTTGAAGAGCCTGACAGAGAGGGAAAGGCTCTGGCTACAGCCTAGGTTATGACACAGTCCTGGGCCAAAAGCATTTATAGTATGCTGGTTCCCCAATTCAATTCCTTTTCAGTGATTCATCATATGAACCTGACAGCCCCATCCTATCCGGGCTTTGAGCTGATGGAACTCGCATTCCATCAGCACAAAGCCTGGGCTGCCGGCACAGCAGATGCAGCCATGGCACACAGGCCAGGGATGCCAGTACAAATGGCTGGCAGCCCCAGGTACATGCAAATGGTGTGCCCAACCGTCACCGGAGCAGGGGAGTGTTCAGAGGGTATTCTGAACAGGTAAGCTAGCAGGGGAGGCAGAGGTTGCTGGAGGAGGGAGGAACAGGGCTGGGAAGGGGGAGAAACTGGGCAGGGAGGGGGGAAGAATGGGAGCAGGGAGGCTGTGGGAGGGAATCCCATGACAATGGCCTCCCCCCCCTCCAACCTCCAATTTAATGCCCCCCCTTACTGGATACAGCATATGCCTTTTTGGTGCAGCTGCGCCAGCGAAGGGGAAAGATAGGATTGGACTGTTAATCTGCACATCAGAAAAATAGTTCTGAAGCAAGAAGCCCACTTCCTTTCTTTCTCACAGTTGCATCCCTGGAGGCATCCTCTCTGAAGAGGCCTTGCTCTGTTAAGAGGCACTTCCGCATTTTTTACCAGTTTGCCATAAAACAGTATTTGTGTTTCCAAAAAAAAAAAGAGAGAGAAATCGACGCTTCCACGTAGCACTGATGCTACAGGGCGCCTAGGATGGGGCCCTGAAAGTGGTTAATCAAACTGAGAGCACAGTCCTAACCAACGTTCCAGCACTGACCTAGCTGTGCCAATGGGGCATGTGCTGCATCCTGCAGTTGCGGGGGGGGGGGGAGGCAGTCACGGAGGGCTCCTCCAGGAAACGGAATGTTTGTCCTCTTACCTCTTACCCTGGTGCTGGAAAGATGGTTAGGATTACGCCCTGATTCACTGAGCAAACATTGCAGCCCAACTGTGTGGCCGGGCCAAGGGGATCCAATAAACTGCCTCGGCAGAGAGCACAGAGGGGAGTGCGTCAGCCTTTACTTTCTCCACGGCTTTGAGTCATTTGCCACAATGGGCAGCAGGAAACCAATCCGAAGATCCCTGGTTCTAATGTGGGTCACTCCTAGCAGTGACCTGGTTAATGGGATGGCTAGAATTCAAAAAGAACCCAATTGCAAAGTGCTTCATCATGCCCCCGACAGTGCTGTGAAATGATAAATAATGATAAACAGAGTTGGGAAAGGTTGCTCTTTTCTTAAAACCTATGGCATAGGGAGAGGTCTCAGAGGTGGAGTGAAGGCCTGGGGCCCGCTGATCTCTGGGAGAAAGGATACTATTTATACTTAATTGTGTGTGAAATGAGGTCTGAAGTGCTGAAGCAAGGCCCATGGTATAAGCCTGTCAGGGCTGGGGATATGGGTGAACTTGTGTGTGTTATATATGTGTGTGTGATATATATATCCAGTTCTCTATATAAGCATATAACATCCACTAAAATTGACTGCGGGGGCAGGGAGAATTAGAACAGACAAAAGAAAATATTTATTTACCAAGTATGTAATTAATCTGTGGAACTCTTTTCCACAGGATGTTGTGATGGCATCTGAGACTAGCAGTGCAATCCTATACCCCCCCTTGTGTTGGCACTGCGCTCTTGCGCCGGCTGAACAGTGTCGCAAATGTGCCATAAAGCGCATCCGTGTCAGCGCTGTGGCGCTGGGCCAGCACTTGACCGGCATGAGCAGCAATGCCAGCACTTGGGTGCCAGCCATGCGCCAGTCCAGCATCGGCATCACTCGGTCGGCACAGGGCCTCCGCGAGGGCATTCCAGAGGCGTTCCAGGGGTATAACTGGGCGCCGCAGTAGACGGAGACGGCGGTTGTGACTCAGTTGTGACGCAGGATGGCAATAGTGCCAAATCCTAAAGCCGGATGGCCCTGATTCGGGCCGCTCCTGTGCACGTTCCTCTGCACCTGCTATTTTGCCGCAGGCCCATAGGGGCGACTGGGGCTTAAACGGGTGCAAGGGAAAAACCTCCCCTTACCCTACACGTTGCTGCTGCTGCCTCCGAATGGGCTGTAGGATACAGCCCTGCTATCTCACCCTTACTAGGCCGGCTTTGTACAGGATTGTGCTCTAGATGCCTTTAAAAGGGAATTGGACAGATTTATGGAGCACAGAAGTCATGACTGTATGCCACCTCTGGATTTGAGAGGTAGCTTATCTCTGAATGCCAAGTATAAGGGAGTGGCCACAGGATGCAGGCATCTTGTTGTCTCGTGTGCTCCCTGCGGCATCTGGTGGGGCCACTGTGAGATACAGGAAGCTGGACTAGATGGGCCTTTGGCCTGATCCAGCAGAGCTCTCCTTACGTTCTTAATCACCAAGAGGGTGAATACAGATGGTGGGGAACCAGTGTGACTCCATGACAAACAACCCCTTTCTCTTTGGATGTAAAGCCTATTCTAAACCTGGGGCTGTAGAGCTTTGCCAGCAAAAGGTGCTGGATTCGATCGCAGGCAACTCCAAATCAGGCTGCAAAAGATCCCGTCCTGCAACCCAGGGCAGCTGTTGCCAGTCTGTGTTGACACTGACAGTACTGAGCTTGACGGGTCAGTGATCTGTCTGTTCACCAGCCAGAACATGAGTAGGCTGGGTGGGAAACCTGTGAGCACAGAGCCCTAGCACTCTGCCCTTTGCAGCCGCAGTGGTGACAGAACGCAGGTCCTACGCAGCTGAACTCCACGAAAAAGGAGACAGGCTGTGCACTTGCCTGCCTAGCTTCAGGCATCAGGCCACATCCGTGCAGTTCCAAATTCATGCAGTCCCCTCATTTTCATCCCAACTGTATCCATTCCACTGGCAGGAAGCTCCCACCTGAGGGCATCGAGTGCACTGAAATAGCCACCAGCAGGTGCCTGCAAGTTGTCAGACATCACCTCTCATGCAAAGCACAGAAAAGGAAAGGACGGAGACACACAGGCAGGACTGAGGGTGCAATCCTAACCTGGAGTTAGGCCGGCACAGTTAGGCCAGGAAAGTTTGGCCGGCACAAGGGACACCGTAAAGCGTGTTTGGACCACTCTTGGAGTCAGAGAGACCAGCATATAGACATGCACCATCCTTCCTGACTCCGAGAGTGGTCCAAATGCACTTTACGGTGGCCCTTGTGCCAGGCAAACCTTGCTGGCCTAACCACACTGGCCTAACTCCAGGTTAGGATTGTGGCCTGAGGCTGGTCACATGACATTTCTGGCTCTAAACATCCAAGATCAGGAAGCCTAATCTCTGGCTATTGCCTTGCTTCTTGCAACGATCCTTCCTTATCAAGGGATTCCAATGCAGTTGTAATGGGCTCTGACAGCGCCTGGGGCAGGGCAATACCATGACAAATCACCATGCCCCTAGCGTCACTGCCTCACCCCCTGTGCCATCCCATCACACCCCCAGCATCTGGAGTTGCTCCATTTAGGAGTGATTCCAGATATGAGGTAGGGCAGGTGGGTGATACAGGGCGGCAACCCTGCTCCACAAATGGAGCTCCAGGCAGCCACCATGTGTTACCCCACAGATAGTCCACCTCTGCTCCAATGGCCCATGTACAGCAGAGCTGAGCCTTGCTTTTTTATATAAGATTGAGTCAGGTGTAAAAAAACACCGACCTTTCAGTAATTGCCAGGGAGGTTGGACTGAGAACAGGAGTTAGAAGTGTTTGCCCACCTTCAGAGTGTGGAAAGGAAGCAGTCAGTATCTTTGCTCTGGATTGACTTTGTGGCATCGTCACATTCATAGTGTGATCCACAGATGGCTGGGATCACTTGGGAAGGTGATGGGGGAATGAGAGAAGTGGTACCAAAGCAGCAGCAGAATCTCCTGTCCCAGAAACACAGGGAGACCCATGAGATGTGGAGTGGCAAGATATGGCAGAGCTGCAGAACATCAAAGAGATCCAAGGAAACATGCTGATCCATGAAGCCCCTGCCCCAACTGAGCCTTCTATGTCTCCTTGCCCCGGCTAACCCTCCCCAAATTCACTGCTGTGAAGTGAGGATCCTGAACCTAGAGCCAAATACTCTTTCACCACTCAGACATTTCTTGGCTCCATCTGCTGATGGACAGTGGGGAGCAAGAGGTCCCTGGTATATCAGAATTCAACCTGAGTCCAGCCCAAGGGGAGAAGGTTCAAGACCCCAGCGTTCCTCACTGCCTAGCTCATCCTTCCCCTGAGGTCTTGGGTCCTGCACCTTGGCAGCAGGTAGATGTCAGGGATCTGATTGACATACCTTCCTCTGAATCCAGGACCTGGCTGCCACTCGAAGTCAGGACCATGACACAGATCAACAGCAGCAAGAGCCGCAAGGTGGGTGCCAGTAAAGTAGTTAGGGAAAACTTTTTGGGACCTGAAAGGCCTTCCCTTTGTCCTAAAAACATTTCTTGGCAAACATTTTGTACACTTCTGCTGTCCCCGTGTAGCGATCTTTTAGATACAGATGGTCTGTATAGTCCTCACAGATTTTGTTTGGGTAATAAATATCCATTTCAACTTGGATTCAAGGACTCTCCCAATTATGTAGCAATGCTTCAATCAATCAAAAGGTTTCGGAGGTGTGAAAATCTGGTGTTTCATCCTGCTTTTGGCTCACCCAGAAAAGAGGGCTTTCTTCCATTCAGTTGATCATCTGTAGGCTGAGGATGACAGCACTGAGGATGACAAGCCCATCAGCTTTTTAGTACCGGGCTCTGATTCTGCAATGTCTGTGCTGATCAGTTGTTTAGCGCTGACAGTTTCAATCAGCTCTTCAGCACTGAACAGCTCCTATCAGTTGTCTTCCCATTTAGTGTCACGTTTCCGCAACTGCTGATCAACCAAAAAGGAAAACAGGTAGTCTTCCTTATTCAGAGGTTCACTGTGGCTCAGCAACAACAGAGGGTCATAATCCTCCTTTGTACCTAGGGATGGAAACCCACCAGACTGCTGAACAGTGCTTCTGCACATGCAGCAATGATCTATTCCGGTCCTCTGCCATCCATCTCTGTGTTGTCACTGTCTGCCATACTCACATAATTTTACCCAAGTTTATGATGCTGCAGGAAAACCAGGCAGCTGCAGTTTCTTTCATCGTGCTCTTGATCCACATTTCTTGTACACCTTTGAATCTTTCAGGGGCCTCAGTTTGGGGGCAAACTGGTCATAGGCAATAAATAGGACTTTCTCCCAAAAGTAAAAAAAAGGCAATATTGGAAAGACACAAGAAGAACAAGTAACCAGTTTTGTTTAGAAGCTATTGAGTACCTCTTATGAAGAGTAGTTATTCATAATGCATTGGGGAATAGTGTTTGTTTAAATTATTAAGAGAAAGGATGTTTCAATAAACATCTATTTTGGGATTATACAGTTCTTTTCTTGTCCACCTTGTTGTCCCAGGAGATCCTTCTGGAGCAGCTGTCTTCCTTTTTCTGTTTGCATTTGTAAGGGCTGTGTACCCCTCCTTCTCTTTTTTGTGCATGGCTTGGAAAGAATAATGACAAAAAGAAGGGTCCCAGTATTTGAAACAGGCAGAAACAGTGACAGGCAGAAAATTGAACAGTGACCTGGCCAGACTGCGTAGATGGAGACACGCAGTGTGGATTTGGCATATATAGCATATATAGGGGTGATTGCAGCACTGTTCACAAAAAAAAACCCAAGTTGCTCTTCAGAAATGTGACAATCTTTCAGTTCATAGTCGTCGTCCCCCCCCCCCAAAAAAAAACTCTCAAAACTTCTGGGTTGCAAGGAAATGTTTGTGCAAGTGTGAGACTGGCAGCCCAAACCTATCCAGGGCTTATGGTGGTGGATGTTGTGATCTGCCATGGCAAGCACCGGACTGGTGCTATAAAAGCTATGCTGCTGTCATGCACTTTGGGGCTGCCAGTATGAACAGAACAGCTGGAGGCCCTGCATGCGCAGTGGTGGCTCCCAGATGCCCCACTAGAGCAGGTAAATCAGGGGTTGGGTTGTTCAGGGGAGGTTTGTGGGCAATTTGGGGTGCGAAGTGGACCACATGGGGTGGGAGAGGGAGGATCTCAGCAGCATGCTAGTCCCTGTTCTTTGCCCAGAAACATCCCCTGAGTCTTCTTGGACTCAGAAGCAGAGGCGTTTCTACAGGGAGGGCAAATCTCTAAGTGTTGCAAGAAGCCTTACCCTGTCGTGTAAATCCCTCCTCTCCCTTGCTGCTGTAGCCAGTAAGCAACGCCAAGATGTTGCTGTTCCCTGTGAGGATTGGCTAAAACGGTGCAGGGGAGGAGTGATTTCCACTGCAAGGCAAGGCTTCTTGCAAAACTTAGAGCTTTGCCATCCCTGTAGAAACGCCACTGCTCAGAAGAGGTCCTACGCCAGCAAAATAGCTGGCATAGGACATCCACTGCAGAAAAGGAGAGCCCTGCAGAAAGTTACTTTACTTGCCTCTCTTGGGATATCTGGTCACCATAGCATGCTGTGCATGATCTGTTAGTGGCTCTGCATGTAATGGGCTAGCTGGGGATAGTTTTGGGCCCTCAGGGTGATTCCATTGCCAAGGCTGAAATTAGTTTGTGCTTCAGTGGGTCAGTAATGAAAATGTAAAACCCGAACAATCTAAAGGATATTTCTGATTTCTTTTCCATGCTGTATCCCACATTTGCCACATTTGGATGTGATGCAAATAGTGTGAGAGGTTCAAGTGGGCTGTTTAGCGCTGCACCGCACAAATGCGCTTTGAACTCAAAGAGTTGGCCTTTCCATGAAACAAAGTGAGTCACTGCAGGGGATAGAGTGAACAGTTTGCAGCCCCGTCACCCTTTTCTTTTACACTAGTAAAACAAACGCTTTGCAAAACAAAGGTTTTACAAACTTTTTAGCACTGGGACCCACTTTTTAGAATGACAGTCTGTCCAGGACCCACCAAAAGTGATGCCATGGCTGGAAGTGCTGTCATTGTGATGCCAGAGCCTGCTGCTTTCCTAAGAACGCAGCAAGAAGTTGAGTTATTTCTCAGCCATTTTCCAAACAGCAAAATGAATCGGAAAGGAAAAAAAAGCCTATTTACAACCTTGACACAAGCAAAACAACAACCCTCAACTCTCAGCCCACACAGCCCTCCCCCTTTCCAGCATCCCATCTTCCCATATTTTCAATATGGCTGCCCTAAGTGCTTGGCGACCCACCTGAAATTGACTCATTACTCACTGGTGGGTTCCAACCCACAGTTTGGGAGCCCCTGTTTTACATTATTAAAATGGGTAGAGAAGACCCTCATTTGCTTTAGATTTGAAAATGTCTAAGGGCAACCCCAAAATGGGATAACCCATGAGGCAGTGGGGTCTCCATTACCAATACAGTTCTCTTTTCCATTCATCCTTTCCCAGCCATCACCCAATTACAGACTGAGTAACCCTTACCTTGAATTCCAAAATATGGAATATTCTAAAATATGGAACTTTTTTGAGCACCAATATGACATTGCTTTTACTTTTTTCCATAAAGAAATAAAATAACGCACTGTGTTTCATGCACAAACCTTGTTTCATGCACAAATTTGTACTTAAAAATTTTTTAAGATTAGGCTATATCTATCATTCAGGCTATATGTATAAGGAGTATATGAAACATAAATGAGTTTTGTGTTTTGGCTTTGGCCCCATCTCCAAGATTGCTCATTATGTATATGCAAGTACTCCACAATATGGCAAAATGCAAAACACTTCTGGTCCCAAGCACTGTGGATATGGGATGCCAACCTACATCTGGCAATATAAAATATATTTTGCTATTATTGTTATTTGTTTAGGACACACTGGGAGGTGGTGGCACAAGGCTAGCAAGAGGTTACCCCTTGCCGGCGGCATTGCAGGGATTCTGGGCAGGAGAGTGTCCCTGGCAGGGGGAGGGGTGGAGGAGGGGTGGGACCAGCGAGAGGTAAGGTTACCCTTTGCCAGCATTGCGGGGATTCCAGCTAGGGTGGGAGAGTGTTCCTGGGCAGGGGGAGGGGCAGAGCAGGCGTGGGACCAGCGGTGACCTTCACCGCCAGTCCTGACCTCTGTGTAGAGCCACATGGCCCTACACCAAATAGCTCGTCCATACAGCACCACCCAAATACATGGAACTTTTAGAAAGAATAAGAGTGTAGGTCCCTGCCAGGAGGTGTTTTAAGATGTTGACGCAAGGGAATCAACACAGAAAGAAAAAGGAAATGGGGGTAGACAAAAGTAGAAGAACCTTTGCAGGTATTTAAGCCTAGGGTAAGGGGGGTATGCTAAAGAAGACCACAGCAAAGTATTTTTAAGAACGGGTTTGAAGCACATGAGACATCACAGACATGTTTGGGTTGAAAACCTCCATTTTTGCTACTCAAATATTTTATTTATTTATTTATTTATTTATTTATTTATTTATTTGATTTATACCCCGCCTTTCCGCCACAAAGGCCCTCAAGGTGGCATTTACAAGGTTAAAATACAATAAAAAAACAATTAAAAACAGTATTAAAAGACAATAAAAACAATATTAAAAATACAACATACAACAAATTAATCCCTGGGATCATAAAATATATAAAAAAAAATGCAAAAAAGCCAGCCAGCCAGTATAAATAAAGTACATATATTATGCCAGATATGCAAAGATGCCCAATTTCCATGTAGATCTCCAGTGGCAGAAGATTAGAGAATATGTTGCTTCTACTAATAGAATCTTAGGTCTGGTTCAGATGCTTCTCGGCTCCCACATGATTGCCGTGAAGGCCAAGAGGAGCACTAGATAGAGGTGCCAGGGGGACGTTATGGTGGTCTGTGTTTTCATTGCTTTTTTGGAGCCACTGTGATGGTGGGAATCACAAGAGCTTCATGTTAACCCCATATCTTTGCTACTAATATGTGGGAGAGTGATAATTAACCCATATGAACAAGGTTCACTCTGTTAAGCCAATTAAGCTAATTTACTGAGAAAGTGTGCAAAGAGTCCACATTCGGTACAGCTACTGAATCATCCAGAAAATGTTTCATGACTTTCATGTTACCTTGAAAGGATGATGTGAATACAAGAGTCTAATAGGGCAGGGGTAACAAACTCATTTCATTCAGTACACCAAATAGCATTCATGGTACCTGCTGAAGGCAGATGACACTAAACTTTTCCGGGTGATGAAAACTAGAAAGGATTGTGAAGAGCTCCAGAAGAATCTCTCACAACTGGGAGAGTGGGCAATAAAATGGCAGATGCGTTTCAATGTAAATAAGTGCAAAGTAATGCATACTGGGGCAAAAAAATCAAAAAATCTCATATAGGTTAATGGGTTCTGAGCTGTCAGTGACAGACCAGGAGAGAGAACTTGGGGTGTTAGTGGACAGCTCGATGAAAATGTCGACCCAGTTGTGCAGCAGCAGTGAAGAAGGCAAATTCCATGCTAGGGATAATTAGAAAAGGGATTGAGAATAAAACAGCCAATATTGTATTGCTATTGTACAAGGCAATGGTAAGGCCACACCTAGAGTATTGCGTACAGTTTTGGTCTCCACATCTCAAAAAGGACATAGTGGAATTAGAAAAAGTACAGAAAAGAGCAACTAAAATGATTACTGGGCTGGGGCACTTCCCTTATGAGGAAAGGTTACAGCATTTGGGCTCTTCAGTCTAGAAAGAAGGCGCCTAAGGGGGGACATGATTGAGACATACAAAATTATGCACGGAAGGGATAGAGTCGATAGAGGGATGTTCTTTTCCCTCTCACATAATACCAGAACGAGGGGACATCCTCTAAAACTGAGTGTTAGGAGAGTTAGAACAAACAAAAGAAAGAATTTCTTTACAAATTTAAATTTCTTTAAATTTCTTTGTAATTAGAATGTGGAACTCCTTGCCACAAGATGTGGTGATGGCATTGGGCCTGGATGCCTTTAAAAGAGGATTGGATAAATTTATGGAGGAAAACTCCATTACAGGTTACAAGCTATGATGGGTATGTCCAGTCTGAGATTAGCTGGTCGCTCATCATGAGGGCCGAGTAGGAATTTTTTTCTGTCATCCAAATTGGCCATGGATGGCAGTTTTTTTGCCTACTCCAGACTGGCGAGGGAGGGATGGGTGTTCATGATTTACATTGTGCTTAATAAAGTTAACCCCAACCGCAGTCTAGTGTCTTCCTTGGGGGTGGTGCAAGGGTAACAGTCTACTTTAAAATGCCAGCTGCAGGGGAATGGCAGCAGGACACAAATATCTGGTTGCCTTGCATGCTGCCTAAGGCATCTGGTGGGCCACTGTGAGATACAGGAAGCTGGACTAGATGGGCCTTTGGCCTGATCCAGCAAGGCTTTTTCTTATGTTCTTATGAAGGCCAGAAGTTACGCCATTAAGCAATTAAGCAGCAAGTGACATCATTAAACAGACAATGGTCAGTAACAAGCACTTTTTGTTCTCATGTAGGAACTCACTAGCTGTAAATGACAGAAGAGAACATATGCAACTCTTGATCATATCTCTCCCAAGATATGGGAGAGCCCAATGATCACGTGGACCATCAACAGCGCTGCTTCTGCCATGGCACCACTTCACAGCTCCACAGCTCTGCAAAGTGACACCTTGGCAAAAGTGCTGCTGCTGAAAGGGTGGCCTGCATGATAATTGGACTCTCCCAGTGCTGCCCTTTCAGCAGTGCCACTTCACCTGTTGCTTCACTTCACAGCAGCTGATGACGGTATTGGGAGAACCTGGCCTCTGGGCCTTATGGTCTGATCTAGGTCATCCTTCTTTGGAGCACAGCACTTACTTTATTCCATAAAAATTGACATAAGGCCCAATCCTACGTGACCAGCTGTGACATCATAATGCTAGTTACGATATTGCATAGGCTCTAGAGCTTTTGCAAAAAAGCTGTTGTTTCAAAAAACAAAACAAAAAAAAGTTGTTTCAGATCCACCATCCAAAATTGCAGCGGCGGTGGCCTGCTCATGCACCTGGCTCCGCAGGGGAGCGCAAGTAAACTGGTAGTGTGGGCAGGACAGGGTGGGGTGGGTGGAACGAGTTGCATTGGGGGCAGGAGATTGTCCTGGCATGCATGACCCATGCCAAAATGTTATCCCCTTCCTTGCCTCCTAACAAACCACCTTTCTTGCCTCAGACCTGTGCCAACCACAAGGGTGGCACAAGTTTGGGATGATCTGGAGGCTTACAGGGAGGTAAGGGAATATATTTTCCCTTATCTCTCCCATCCCTCCCAATTTGCGCCCTGCATAGCACTTAGTGCACCGAATTTTGGCAAGGCTGTATGATATGGGGGGAAAATTGATATTATTAGGGCTGTAATTACATCCAATCAGAAAATAGAACACATATAATCATATCCAGGTAGGTTTAGGAATAGCAACATTGTATTATACCAAGTTAGATAATTGGTCCAGCTTGTTGCAGTATTGTTTACAGCAGCTCCCCAGGGTTCCAGACAGAGGTCTTCTTTTCCCATCCTACCCAGAAGTGTCAGGGATTGAACCTTGGCTGTTCTGCCTGCAATTTAGGAGCTCTGCCGCTGAATATGGTCCCTCTGCATGGGATGACTCTGGGGTGCTATAGTCACACCCAATCAAATGGCCTTTCTGGCATTCTTCTAGACTGGTTGTGGTTCCTACTTTGGCAATGAATGGGGTTTTTGACTGCAGTGGCATTAATCAGGGTTCAGGACACTGTGCTACTGTGGCTGGTAAAGGAAGAGCATGTAATTCTTATACATTCTGCCTCTTTCCTCTGCTCCAAATGCAAAGCACGCTTTTGTTCACAGATCCCTTGGAGGTCAAACTGCCCTTTACACAGTTTTAGCTGACCTCAGAACATGGATGTTCCGTAGGCAAGGAACAGAGAAAGAAGGCGGGAGTACAGCATAGTTACAAAAAGGAAAGAACAGGAAAGCCATATCCTCTAGGGAGCATGGACCAGCACCAGTTCTTCCCTGAAATCCCAGCAAGGCTTGACTGTTGAACCCATTCACACACCTGTGAATGACCACATGGGGCCAAAAAGCATCTGAACTGGGCCTTAGCAGACAGCAGAGGAAAGGTACAATGTAAAAGGAGAATGTGCAGCCACTGCATATGAGCTAAAACAGAAATGGCAAGAATCAGTGATGCCAGATCTTTTTGTAATAAAGAGGGTGGCTCCGCAGGGAGACACTTGCAAAAGGCCACTGTGCCTGCAGCCAGGTCCATGACCCCCCCCTCCCCACAATGGACCAGCACATGCTTCTCGAGTAGTACACTGGCAAGGGAGCCCTTAGCATCCTCCCTGGCTCCCAGTTCATTTTCCCAGCTCAATTGATTTCTGGAAAGAATAGAATGAAATTCACGAAATACAAAAGTTTGAACATTGCCTCCCAAAATAGATTCGTTTCAGTTCATATTCCCCGAGCTCAAGCAGCCGCCGCTTCCCCCAGCACGCTCCCGCTTCTCAGGGACTGCATATTCATTGGCTGCTTGGATATTGATGTCTACAACTCCTGGTGCCATGACGCAGAAAGTGGAGCCTAGTGGTTAGATCAGGGGAGGCTGGAAATGAGGCTGCTTCTGTTCCCTGGTGTCAAGATCCCTGGGTTCTGCTCTCAGATTTGACACGGGGGGGGGGAATGTTCAATGGTTAAAGCAGGGTGGCTAGGGAATTGGGACTCCTGAGTTCTGGTTCCAGATTTGAAGAGCAGTCTGTTGAAAATTATATCTCCGGAGCCGATAGTCATCACTTTTCTTCTAGCTCCACATTGCACAACAGCCTCAGGTAGTGACAACCAGAACAGGGCAAGAGCTCCCTGTACCATGGCTTTGTGTGGCTCTGCCAGAGCACAGTGGGGAGGAAGGATGACCTGCCTGGGTGAGGGGAAGAGAACAGGCAGAACCAGCGAGCTGCTTTTAAAGTTACAGCACTAACACCGCACAACACAGCAGGTCCAGATGTTCCCTTCATGATCAGGTCTGAATGCATTAGCCGTCTCCATAATGGGGGCAGCTGCCTTCACCGAGTGAAGGACGCTGAGCGCAATTCCCAGGCCTGATGTCCACGCACGGTGAAGCCAGTGAGGTCTGTGCTTTTCACATGCTGTTTGCTAACACGGCTCACCTTTGAACTGCACGGGGAACAGGAAAGAAGCAATGGAGGGGACCCTGCGGTGCACTAATGCACAAACTCAGGCTTTCCCAGGTACAGCAGTGCTAAAAGGCAATGCGTGAAGCATGAGCTGCAGCAGAATATTGTTACCCACCCAAGCTGGAAAACCGGATCCCAAAAAGTTTACTGAAAAGGAGATCGCAGCTACTTTATGCTGAACTTATTTTCTGAGACCAGGATCCCTGCTCTCCCTCTCTCTC
>JAJKFI010000076.1:2449597-2461329 GCA_029204185.1 Lerista edwardsae
TGATTGATTGATTGATTGATTGATTGATTGATTGATTGATTGATTGATTGATTGATTGATTATACTTGTATCCCACTTTTGAAGCTGTGGCATCAAAAACAAAACACACACACCCCACATCCCATCCCTGATACGCACCAATTCAATCTGTATGAAAGGCAGCCTGAGGACAGAGAGGCTGATGGTGGGGTCCAGGTCTGCATGTATGGGAGAACTCTAGCTTTTTTCAGTGGTGACATGCAGTGGTAACTTACCTCTCAGTTTCCCAGCCAGAAAACCTATAATGAAACAGGAAAGAGAAGCCACATGCTCACTTATCTGTGGTGTTGGGACTGCTTGTCATTCAGAACCCACACAATACTCTCTCTGGAGGCCAGTCTCCAGGTAGGATTTCACACCACACAATCCTGCCCTGCCTTGATTTCAGCCAGGCACAAGGTCAGTTCCACTTCACTGGAACTGTGCTGACACACACACTAATATGCATTCATGACTCCAGTGCTCATCTGTGGAGTTCTGATGCACACCCAGAGCTGGCCCAGTGTTGAGGTGGGTTGCCTCAAGTGGCAGAAGGATGTAGGCAGTACCTTGTGCCCATCAGTCACCTCTTCAGCCACTTCACCTGGTCTTTATTTGTCCCCTTACCTATTTCTCTCTGCACTGCTGTAGGATATTTTTAAATAGGGTGACAGAAGTCATAAAAAGAGCCCCACTGGATCAGGCCAAAGGCCCATCTAGTGCAGCTTCCTGTCTCCGACAGTGGCCCACCAGATGCTTCAGGGAGCACACAAGACAACAAGATGCTTGCATTCTGTTGCCACTCCCTTGCACCTGGCATTCTGAAGTAGCCTACTACTAATGTAAGGAGGTTGCACAACTCACCATGGCCTATAGCCCATGATGGACTTTTCCTCCAGAAATCTGTCCAATCCCCTTTTAAAGGCATCTAGGCCAGATGCCATTACCACCTCCTGTGGCAAGGAGTTCCACAGCTTGATTACCTGCTGGGTAAAAAGGTATTTCCTTTTATCTGTTCTAACTCTCCCAGCACTCAATTTTAGTGGATGTCCTCTGGTTCTGGTAGTGAGAGAGGGAAAAGAACCTCCCTCTCTCCACTCTATCCCTCCCATGCATAATTTTTTATGTTGGGCAGCGCGATCCTAGTGTGTCCCTTGCATCGACGCAACATCATCGCGTCGACGCAAGGGGCGGAGTGCCAGCATGCAGGTGCCAAGCAGCACCCCCCATATCGGCGCTCCAACTCTGAAGCTGATGGAGAGCCTCCCTTGCGCTGACTGAAGACGGTCAGCACAAGGGATTCTCTGTCTCGTTTCGGGACGGGGGTTGGTGGGAGGGGGGAGGCGGGAGGCAGGACCTGGGCAGGCTTGGGAGGTGGCCGTACGGCCACTTCCTAAGCCCGTTAGGGAGGCCGCACAGCCCCGATTCAGGTGGCGCGGTCTCCTCGGATCTGCGACCACTCTTTAGCAGGCGCAGATCCAAGGAGCACATGGGGAGGCTGGAGCCTCCCCTACGGTAAGGGAGCGCACGCTCCCTTGCCACGGGGAGGCTCCAGCCCATCCTAAGCAGCACTGGATTTGGTGCTGGCCTTGCTAATCCAGCGCTGCTTAGGACTGCGCCCTCAATCATGTTCCCCCCTCAGGCGTCCTTTTTCTAGGCTGAAGAGCCCCAAACGCTGCAGTCTTTCTTCATAAGGGAGGTGCCTCAGCCCCATAATCATTTTTTGTCGCTCTCTTCTGCACCTTTTCCAGCTCCACTATATCCTTTTTGAGATGGGGCAACCAGAACTGTACGCAAGTCAAAATAAGTACAGACCTGTTTCTACTTCTCCTGGCTTCCATGTTCTGGTTCTGGTTCATGTTGCTATCCTATTTAAAAAACATCCAATGGCAGAGTGGGGAGGAGGAAACAGGTAAGCTGGGAGAGCTGGGGAGACTACCTTTAGCAAGAAGGAGAGGGTAGCCATGGTGGTGATCAGAAAGTAGTTGTCTTTGGTAGAGGGTAGTCATGGTGATCACCACCATGGCTACCCTCTCCTTCTTGCTGAAGGTAGTCTCCCCAGCTCACCCAGCTTACCTGTTTCCTCCTCCCCACTCTGCCACAGTTGTCACCATCACCTCTGCCTCCTCCTCCAGAAGCTCCAGGCAGAGGAAGGAGAGATAAGAGTTACTGCCATCACCTGCCTCTAAAGCAGCATAGGTGTGGCAGATTTTGTAGGTGTGCCTGCAGCAATACAGAAGTGGCAGCAGTAAAGACGGATGGAATTTTTGCTGCTCTGCAACCACCATTTCCTCTTGGGCTGGATCTGTGCACTCTGGACCATGAACATGAGAATTGTAGAGCGGGAAGAGCCCCAAAGACCGTCTAGTTTGGCCTATTCCCTGCCTGCCAGTTCACACAGTGCAGGTTGTCGGATGTAAAGATTGCAGTGTGGCGCCCGTAGAATCAGAGCACTAGGCCAGTATTTCTCAACCAATGGTACTTGTACCACTGGTGATACTTGTGATGGTGTGTGATAGTACACACAGGACCCCCAGGACCCCACTGCCTGGCAGCGAGACCAGCAATGCAAGGTGACAAGCAGCAGTCGGAGGCTTGGTGGGTAGAGCTCCAGCATGCGCTTTTTGCATGCTCAAAAAAGCCATCCCGTCTGCCCTGAGCTTCTTACTGGTGTTGGTTGCGTTACCTCTGACTTCTCAATTTGGAAGTTCTTACTGCTGCATTATCAGGAAAGCAGCAGGCTGTGACATGAAAACTGAGACTCTGAGACTGAGGGTGCAATCCTAAACTGAGTTGGGCTGGCATAAGCTAAGACAGCAAAGTTTGGCCAGCACAAGGGACACCGTAAAGTGGGTTTGGACCACTCTCAGAGTCAGAGAGGCCAGCACACAAATGTGCGCCATCCTCCCTGACTCCGAGAGTGGTCTCAAAATGCTTTAGGGTGGCCCTTGTGCTGGCCAAACTTGGCTGGCTTAGTTTATGCCAGTCTAACTCCAGTTTAGGATTGCGCTCTGAGACTTGAGTCCTTTTTCCCATTTCTCCCTTTCAGCGCATCAGAGGACTCCATGGAGAGGTGAGGGTTTGTGATGACCACGGATAATAGCTGTCTAGTAAACCAAGCTATTCTCTCAACAAAGGAGATCTGTATTTCCTTAAAGCCAGCCTTTGCTCTACTGAGTTCAATGGGGCTTGCTTCCAAGAAAGTTTGTTGAGAATTGTAGCCCAGTCCTATACACATTTACTTAGAAGAAAGTCCCACTGACTTCAGTAGGATTTATTCCCTCAAGTATTCATGGGGATTGTAAGTGTGAATAATGTATTTTATTTAACAGAATCTAAAATATTTTATGAAGAACAGAGGTGTAAGCAGGCAATTAAGGAAGCCATTTAGCAGAAGCAAAAATATGTGAACCAAGGACTTGAGATGGAGAACAGGAATTTTAACATGACCCCACTTTAAGAAACTCCATAGAGGACTCCCTGTTTTTGAAACCTGTTCAGAAACTACATGTGTTACTTTGAGCATTCCCTTTGCCATCATGAGACCTGTCTTTTTGTTGCTCGAAATGATGTTGAGATTCCTGTTGCTGTTCTATTCTTGAAGTTCACCAGCTGCCTTCTTGGATTTCTGGTTGGCCTATTATTTTTGCAGCATAAGCCATATATTCACATGTACATTTTACACAGTGCTGTGATTATCACTTGGCAGAGTAGAGAAGGGGAGAATATCTGCATCAATGAAACTGACAAGGTTCCCACCACCTCTTACATATGCTTCCATATAGGGAAGCGAGGTAAAAATCTGTACACACACACACACACACACACACACACACACACACACACACACTCACTCACAGGTAGATGATCCCTTATCTTGACATCCAAAATCCAGACATCTTTGTCTAAGACTTTTTTAAACTTTCTGTAGAAAGAAGGTCTTGTTCTCATTCCCACCTACAGTTCTATTCTTTGCTCTGTGATGTGTGCCTATACAAACATTGTCAAAAAATGTCAAAGGGGCCAGCAGACACCCAAATTGGCAACAGTGAAAAGAGCAAAAGGAAGGAATTTCTCATTATATTTAGGTAATTATTCCAAAATCCATAGAAGTCCATAATCTGGACACCTTCTCATCCCAAGCAGTCTGGATAAGGAATAATCTCTCTCTCTCTCTCTCTCTCTCTCTCTCTCTGTGTGTGTGTGTGTGTGTGTGTGTGTGTGTGTGTGTGCGCGTATACACACACACACACACACACACACACACACACACACAGAGAGAGAGAGAGAGAGAGAGAGAGAGAGAGAGAGAGAGAGAGAGATTGGAATGTGATTGTAAATCCACCTTCCTAAACCCCCTAAGACCATATATGCACCCCAGCAGTGTGGGAGAGTGGCTCCAAAGTGCCGTGCCTGGCATGCACAAGCAAAATCTACCTTTGGTTCTAAAATGCTCCCTGTAATACTGGAGCATCAGATTCCGTCTCCAGGAGTTCCACTCTGGATGGACCGTTAACTTGTCTTGCAGTGAGAGTGGGTGAGCACGCCTGATGCTCTTGTGTCTTTTTGTTCTTGCTGCTTGGCTTATTCCTTCCAAGCAGGTTGGGATGATTTAATGGACTTGATTAGGAAAAGCTGGCTCTGTGCTATATTTATGCTCCTCTGGATTCCCCTTGCAGCCTCACCCGGCGTCTGGGTTGTGCTGCAGCAAAGCCTTCACCCTGGTTGCATAGAAATACATTTCCCTCCCGACGGGTTCCTTCTCCCTGCTGAAATATTTGGCCACCTCTCTTTGCACATGGGTTTTCTGGGGCTTTGCCTGGATGGGTGTGTGAGGATAGCATGTTCAAGGCAGCATTCCTGCCTCCTCTTCCTCTGGGCAGAATCACTCTTATCATTTGTGCTCTTCCATTTTCCTTCTTTGTGCTCTTCAGAGAAGAGATTTCCCCTCTCACGTATTCCTGCTCCTGCCAATTCCGAAGGGGGCGTTTGCCCAGAGTGCTGCTGGCATGTCTGCCGGCCAGAAGGGCAAGCTGCCCCCTTTCCTCTCCTCGGGTCAGGAGATCTTCTGTTACTAAGAGCTGTTCAGGCACGTCATAATTCATACAGCCTATTATCTTCCAATGAGTCTTGCGGCCAGTGTTTCCAGGAGCCTCGCATCAAGCCTTGAATATTAAGCCTTTTAAAACATCGCAATTCAAGGGGAAAGACTGAAACCAGCTTTCAGTGGCTCTCTCACACACCCCTCCACGGCACAATGAGACATGAAGGAAAGGTTGCTTGGGGGGGGGAAAGTTTAAATTAAGTAGAAGATGACAAAACCAGCCAGAGGCTTTTAAACAGTTTTTTTAAAAAAAAAAATCCCTTAAAGGTTAATTTCGAATGCCTCCTCCCCGCTTGGCTGACTTCCACTAATGCTGTTTTGAGCCAGTCCAGTGCCACAAGCATTATGCCGCACAGGTAGCTGCAGCCACCACCGCATTAGGGGGGAAGAGGGGGGCCTGACTCACATGGGGCACATCTGAAGGAACCAGATCTTTGCCCCCAGTGAGACCCGACAGCCCTGCAGAGACCTACCAAGCAGGGGCCGAGCCAAGCAGAAGCATGCAAGTCATCGCTGCTAAACTCCGCGGTGAAATGCAAAGCCTCTTTCCCTGTTTTGCAACCAGCCCAGCCATGGGTGGGAATCTTGTGCCTTTAGCAGCAGCCTCACCCAGAGAAAGTAAGTAGCACACAAAGCCTTTCCTATCACTGACCTTCAAGCCAGGAAATGCTTTCCCTGCTAAAGAGCCAAATCCTGTGCACACCTACTCAGAAATAAGTTGCATTGTAGTCAATGGGGCTGCTTACTCCCAGGTAAGTATGGGTAGAATTGTGGCCATCAGTTCTATCAGTCAGGCTGTTCAAAGCCCAGGGGCAGTGGCAACCTTCCTTTGGTCGGATCCCTTCTTCAGTCCGAACTGTGACTGCCCCCTTCTTGAGTCTCCATCATGTTGCATATTGGAAGTTCTGGCACTTTTGTATGCAGTGTTTGCTTGAGTCCCACAGTCCTAATCTGAAAAGCACAAGAAATATGCTGGAAGCCTAAAAGAGGTAACTTTGTTTTGCACTTCCAAACTGGAAACTCACAGCGCAATCTTAACCTGCCCTGTATCCAAAGCAGAGTAGGAGCAAGTTGGAGGTCACCTCGGGATAAGGGGGTATTTCCCCCCCGCCTTATTTATCTGTTTATCTAGTCACCATATTTCTATCCAGTGGTGTCATCCAAATGATTTAGGAACAGGTACTCACTTTTGATTGGCACTTGTCGGGGTCCGCCCACCGGAAGTGACATCATAAGCCAGAAGTGATGTCGTGGCAGGAAGTGAGGTCATAGCCGGAAGTGATGTTGTGGCAGGAAGTGAGGTCATAGCCGGAAGTGATGTTGTGGCAGGAAGTTAGGTCATAGCCGGAAGTGATGTCATGATGGTTGCCATGGATGTGATCATGTTTGTAATAACTTCAGCTGGTGGTTAGTGTTGATTTAACTTCTATTGCTTTGCTTTCTAGAGATGTGTATATACATATTTTGCTTCAACTCTTCCCTGGTTAAATAGGCTAGACTGTACTAGATTGTGAGCCCTTTTGGGACAGGGAGCCATTTTACTTTAATGTTAAATGCAAGGAGCCGGCAAGGAGCAGGAGGGGGAACGGGTGACCAAAAAAAGACCGCGTGGGGGCTGGGGCTGGGGGGAGGCTGCAGGAGGAACTGGGACGCTGGATCTGTGCGGCTGGAGGGAGCGGGAGCCCCAGGCAGCCTACCTTCTCACGCTTGCTGCCTTATTCCCGGGTCTCCCTTGCTGCTGCTGCCACTGCTGCCGCCTCCGGTCCTCTCGCTCCACTGCTGCCGCTGCTGCCACCACCACCACCATGCTGCCTGCCTGCCTCCTCACAGAAAGTGCCGGCAACGGCTGCGGGCATGCAGTACGCAGCTGCTGAGCCAACCAGCCAACGGGGCCAGCTTCAAGTGGGCAGGGCCAGCTCAACTTCTAGGAACCGGTACTCGCATAGTGGGTGCATGACATCACTGTTTGTATCCCACCTTTATCTGCCTAAGGGGACCCAAGGACCCACACTTACCCTGTGTCGTGCCCCAGCCTGCCCTATAGGGCTATTTGAATTTGTGCCAGCTATTTAACTAGCACATATCTGAGAAGCCCATGTAGGGCTGCCCGGCCTGGGAGCAGGAGTTAGGATATGGCATGCACTGATGTCACTGATCCCACCCCCTTCCATTCCCAATCCAGGCCCGTTCTGCCAACCCTGCTCAGAAATGCCCCCTCCCTGCCTCAAAACTGTCCCCTGCCACCTTCCACCCTCTCATACTGCCCGCACAATCTTATCTACTCCAGCCAGTGTAGGGTCAGCCAAGCCAGATTGGGCTGCCTGGACTGTGTAGTTGGTGCTGTATCTGAGTGAGAGCACAATTCTAAACTGGAGTTGTAAAGGTAAAGGTTTCCCCACGACCGAATGGTCTAGTCGTGACCGACTGTAGGGGGCGGTGCTCATCTCCATTTCAAAGCCTGTAGAGCTGGCATTTTGTCTGAGGACAAGCTTCCGTGGTCATGTGGCCAGCATGACTCTACGCCGTAGCGCACAGAACACAGTTACCTTCCCACTGAAGTGGTCTCTCTGTATCTACTTGCATTTAGGTGCTTTCGAACTGCTAGGTTGGCAGGAGCTCGGACAAGCAACGGGAGCTCCGTCGCGCAGTCTTGAACTCCCAACCTTCTGGCCGGAAAGCCCAGCAGCAGCGGTTTAACCCGCTGCACCACCACGTCCCAAACAAACTGGAGTTAGGCTGGCATAAACTAAGCCAGCAAAGTTTGGCTAGCGCATGACACCATAAAGTGTTTTTGGACTATTCAGGGAGGATGGCTTATGTCTGTGTGCTGGCCTCCCTGACTCCAAGAGAGGTCCAAACAGACTTTATGGTATCCCTTGTGCTGGCCAAACTTTGCTGGCTTAGTTTACGCCGGCCTAACTCAGTTTAGGATTGTGCTCTGAAGGTCCTTTGAGACATGGATAGGATGGCCAACTTTTTTTTTAACCAGCCCTTCTCCTGCCCCTTCAATAGCAACTAGGTGCCAGAAATTAAGCAGGTGGAGCTTTTAATGGCATGGAGGAAAATGGCATGCAAAACTTAGGAAGAGCCATAGCTCAATGGCAGCGTACTTGCTTTGAATACAGAAAGTCTGATGTTCAGTCCCTGGCATCACCAGGTAGGACTGGGAATGACTACTGTTTGAAAACGAGGAGACCTGCTGCCATGCAGCTATAGATAATACTGAGCTGGGTGGGACAAGAGTCTGACTATAAATGCGCAATCCTAACCTGGAGTAAGGCCGGCATAGTTAAGCCAGCAAAGTTTGGCTGGCACAAAGGCCACCATGAAGCACGTTTGGACCACTCTCTGAGTCAGGGTCACATAGACATGTGCCATCCTCCCTGACTCAGAGAGTGGTCCAAACATACTTTATGGTGTCCCTTCTGCCGGCCAAACATTGCGGGCCTAACTGTGCCAGCCTAACTCCAGGTTAGGATTACGCCATGCTTCCTACCTGCTATACGTCCACTGCAGTTAATGGCGCAAGAGCAGGGCCAGTAAAAATTCTGCCCCCCTCCTTTCCCAGAGGCCAGGACAGTTCCCAGCAGTGCTTGTTTCCTACCCATCACAACTCTGACTGAGACAGACTAGAAGCTCTGCTTATCTCTCCAAACAAGAAATAATATTTAAAATGCAGTACTTGTTGTTGACACCAAATCTGTTAATGAAACGTGATACAAGCACTCTCCTCTTCCTGGCCCCACTCCATGACAAAATGTCCTTAATTGACTGAATCAAAAGGTGGCAAGACTAGTAGTGGAGCAAATAAATAAGTCAGCTCTCAGGTGCACAGGTGGCTGTATTGTATGATGCTGTTATGCCCAGGAGGTTTCATGCTGCTAACAACTCTTCAAACCAGGATGAATCTAGAAAATGAACAATAAACAAGGATATTTTAAAAAATCAAACTGGATTATAATAAACTTGTTAGTAGCAATAAGACCACACGCACTGAGTTCAAAAATAATATGCACAAGAAACAGAATTGGATGCATTGTTCTTCAGTGCTTAGCAAATAATCCACAACTTGGCAGAACTAAATTTAGCCAACCTCTTAAATTTAGAATAAGAATAGTCATTTAGGTTGAGAAACTTAAGTTTCTCAAGTTTTTTTTTCCCCATATGCTGCTTATGTTCAAAATATGTATTTATAATTATGATGCTATTTTAATAAAAATCTATTTTTAAAAATAAAGCCTGATTATTCAGCTCAACAATTAGAGAGTCTTCAAGTTGTTTGAAATCTTGTTCCTTTCATTTTGCCAAACTAGAAGTATTTCAGCGAGCCTGTCTCTTTAAATACATCTGCCAGCCCGATCACATATAAATTAGGGCGCATGGGGAGTCCAATTGAAAAAGCAAAAGAAGCAGGCAGGTGAAGAGTGCTGATCCCATCCCTTGACTGACAACACAAGTCTATACATGCCTACTCAGAAGTAAGCCCCATTGAGTTCAGACTTATTTCCAGGTAAGTGTGCATAGGACTGCAACCTGAGTCTCTGTGCTTGAAGCTGACCCAACTGGAAGAAAAACACTAAGCAGGGGACCTTAGGATACAAGCAGCATTCAGCATCCTTCACCTGCATAACACTTTGCTCTAAAAATAAAGCCTCATTCCCCCCCCCCTTTTTAACATGATTAGGCTGTGTGTGCATTTAAAGGGACAGCTGTGCTGCCATCACATCAAGGGAAGGGCCTTTCAAATGGATCAATATATAGCCTGAATTCACGGTTGTTTAGGATCCTGATGCTTTTCCTCCAGGAAGCTTGTGTTTGGAGGAATGTCACACCTTTCCAGCAATGCAACTATAATAGAATGCCGTTGGGACAACTGCTATGACTTTTCTAGCTAGTAGCGTTGTTGGGATTTGAAGTGCCATCTGAAATGTGGTTGTGCACAATTGATGCAGGCACCTATTTGGTAGTGCCAGTGGTGTTAGAATGACAACGTATGAAATTGCACAGCTCCCACCATCACTAATGCTGGGCTACATTGTGACCCTCACTCTGGAGCTCAGCCTGAGGGCTGAAGTACACTCTACATTTTAGGCAATCCCTAGAACTGACATCCTGGTTACCATTTTTGTTTTTGCTAAATGGGAGCCAGTGGGACCCAATCCAGGTAATATTTATCCTGAAGGTACATGATTCCTTAAAAGTTAGACATACTCTTGAATATATTTGGGGCGCTAATTCCAAAAGCGGCATCAGTTTTGCCCCATCAGCTCTAGTTTTGGAGAAACAGCATAGCCAATTTATATGCTTATTCAAGCGACTGTCTGCATAGCACATCAGCATCTAAAGTGGGTGTGCTGTACCACCAAAATAGAGCTGATACTGCCAAACTGATGCCATTTTTTGAATCAGCACCCCCAGTATATCCAAAAATAAGTCTAACTTCCCAAACACCAGAACAATGTTTTTGGGTTGGGTGATATTATTATTACAATTTTCTATATCAATCAACAGTATTTATATACCGTTTTTCAGCAAAATGTTCACGAAGCAGTTTACAAACAAAACAAAATAAAGTTAAAATAATAATAAAGTTAAAATGGCTCCATGTTGCAAAAGGTCTCACAGTCTAAAAAATGCAGAACGCCACCAGCAACAGCCACTAGAAAAGACCCTGTGCTGGAGTGAAGAATGACAATTACTGTCCCCCTACTAAGTACAAGAGGAACACCACTTGAAAAAAAATGACTCTTGTCGAGTTAACAGGTTTTATGTACTGCTTATATACAGTTGGGTGACAGATTCCAGAGATAGGCACACGTCCCTATAGCAGAAATTTCAGAGCACAATCCTACCCGGCGCTGGAACGGCAAGGCCGGCCGGCCAGCGCCATAGCCAGCGCTGGGTAGGGGGAGGCTGGAGCCTCCTGCAGCAAGGGAGCATGCGCTCCCTTATCATAGGGGAGGCTCGAGCCTCCCCTATGCGGTCCTCAGATCTGCACCCGCTAAAGAGTGGGCGCAGATCCGAGGAGACCGCGCAACGTGAATCAGGGCCGCGCAGCCTCTCGAACGGGCCTAGGATTCAGCCTTACGGCCGAATCTGAACCCCTACCATGTCCCGCCTAAGTCCCGCCCCCCCCGCCTCCCTCCCTCCCTGGGGCATGCTGTCAGCCTTGGACTGTAGAAGGGAATCATTGGTGAGGTGCAATTGACAAGAGGTGTCTCCTGTTTGTGCCTTATGAATTGTCAGTTTCATGATCTGGGCAAATCGCTTCTTGGCAGGCTGAGTACTGCTCCTCTCCAGAGCTGGAGCACACATAATTGAACCTGTCCTTTCATGGTGAGTAGGATGGCTGTGCCTAACCTATTGCATGCATTGGGTTCCATCTGAATCTCTGTCTCACATTGGCTACAATGCAGCAGGGGCATTGCTTTGAAGCTACTGTTTTTAGAAGTACCGTAAGAACTGACAGGGAAATCTATTTCTCAACCTTCCCATCTTGCTCTCTAATTCTGTTCCTAAAACTGGATAAAAGTCTTGGGGGATCCTAAGCTCCAGCTCTCGCTTAAATGTGCTGTCTGTCTCCCGTTTCTCTTTTCTGCACACAAATACA